>CAOKZL010001085.1:0-423924 GCA_948472985.1 Iguana delicatissima
CTTCTGCTTTCTCCCAAGTGTATCTTATTCCTAATTTTCTTAAGGTTTGAGTAACGAAATTATATTCTTTTCTCTCCTTCAGGGCCAATGGGTGCACATCTTTAAAAAATTTTAAATCTTCGCCTTCTACCATCAGTCTTTTTGAATAACTGTGCTGTAAAACCAAATCCTTCACCCTTTCCCTTAGGAAGTATATCACAATGTCCCAAGGAATGTTCCTTTTTTTTGCTATCACCGAGTTCACGCAAAAAATTCTATCAATTTCTAAGTCCAATTGTTCTGAGGACCATTCTGTAAAATGAGCCAAGGCTCGCGTTATCCTTTCGTACAAGTCTTCCTGTGGGAACTCTCGTAAACCTCTTATTTTGATCGATTTACTTCTGTTCTTTATCTCTAATGTCAATGTGGATCTTTCTAAACCATCCATTCTCTCTTCCGCTTTTCTCATCTGGGATTCAGTCATTGAAGATTTCTCCTCCAGTTCTTTGACCTTCTCACTCACTTGCTTCAGTTCTTTTGTAATGTTGTCAAGCTTATTACTAAATCCTTCTAGCTCCTTCTTGAGATCTGTCTTCATCTCTGTTCTTATTTGCTTCATTTCTATTCTTGTTTCTCGCATCTCACTCTTAAACATCATTGTCAGTTTTCTTATTTCATCCATAATATCAGATCCTCCGCTTTGCAACATGTTGAAGTTTTCTGTCAACATCATTTTTGGATCATTGCCTGGTAGTTTCATCTCTGTAGAAGCTCTCCTTTGTAATAGAGTTTGTATCTGTGTTTAGCCTCCCGTGGCTGCCTTTCTCTTCCCTGCTGCCATCATATTCTACTCTCCTTCTTTTCCTTCTTATTTCTTATTTATTCCTTCTCTTTCTTTTTGGCAGTTCTTTTTACTTTTATCTGTTGAATCTATGAACCTGTTCAAATGATTAGTCAATTAGATTTACAGATTTAATTCTTTAAATAATAAAATAATGAATAATAAATATTTTACTCCTTTGAATAGATTCCTTTTCTAAAGATTAGTTCTATGGGAGGAGGATATTTGACTTACTCTTTATTCGATTTTACTCAATTTTCAATGTCCCCTGTTATTTGACCGTGCTTATCCCAGTAGTATTGGCTTGTTGTTGTTGTTTTTTCCCCCTCTCCTTTCCTTTAAATGTTTACCCTGCCTCTTTCAGATTTCCTTCCTCCCTAGTTTCTAACTCTCACTCTTCTCCTTTTCCCTTTCCCTTCTATATGCTTAAATAATTACAAACCCAAACCCCTCACTTTGAAAACAGGGAAAAGAGGAAAGAAAGCCAAAAAAATAAATAATAAAAAAAAAACCCACGATCAGGTTTCTAATTTTTCTCCTTCTCTCTCTTTTTTTTTTCCTTCTAAGTCGTTCTCTTCCCCCACTTTATTCCTCTCGGGGCTACGTATTCTTAACTTAACACACCTGAATGATATTCTGTTGCTTCACCGCCTTCAATCAAAACTTATCTTACCACCATACAAAAGGGTTCTACTTTCAACTTTAACACTTCTTATATTAATCACAATGCCAAACTACTCAATTATCCACAATGTCTGCTATCTCTTTTCTTATTCTTATTTTATCTTTATATTTATACTCCCTCCTCCCCCTCTTGAATCTTCACTCTGCTCTAGCCTTTCCAATATCATCCTTCTCTGGTTCTCTGGTTCTGTTCTGTCCTCACTTGCTTCGTCCCGCTTCAGTCGTCAGTCTTCCTTCCTTCCTCTGTCTTACTGGACCACACAGTTCTTTTCTTTTTCTGTAGTCTCCGTCGTCCCCGTCCTCTCCGTCTCCGTCGTCTCCCTCTCTATCGTCTCCATCATCACCTACTTTCTTTTTCTTTTGCTTCCCCACTGCCTTACTAAATTACACAGTTCTTATTTTCCATCATCCTCGTCATCTCCGTTTCCATCGTCTCCCTCTTCTCCGTCTTCTCTCTCTTTCTCGCCTCCTTCGTCACCTTCCCTCTTTTTCGTTTACTTTCCCAAATCGGGATTCCTTATGGATTAACAAAGTTCTTTATTTGGATTTGGATTTAAATTTAGATTTACCACTTTTCTTATATTTCACCGTTAACTTTTCGATCATTGAAGTACCTGGATGTAGCTTTTTCTCCCTTTCAGCACCGCCGGCTTTAGTTTTCTCAGACCTCCATTCTTGTGAGCTTTCGTATCTCCGCACCCGCAGCTTAATGTCTATCCTCCTTTTTTACTTCTTTCTTTCCTTCCTTTTATTTTCTTTTAATTCCTTTGATTTTCAAAGATATTGAGCCTTAAATGTTTTAGATCTTAAACCTTAGATGTCTTAGGGAGGCGAGCAAGATTTTTAATTATACTTAATGGCTGGGTTGAGAGGTTTTTTTTTTTTTTTAACAATTGCCTTGCTGCAAAGCTCCCGGTAATGCTCATCGAAGATGGCCTATATCCCCTTCTCTTTCACTTCTTGTGGACTAGTATCTACCACCACCACCACCAGATTTCCTCAATAAAGGAACGTCGGATCCACTTACCCAATTGGTAAAGATATTATTTTGATGTATTTAATATTAGTATTTTCGTTCAGTGGCGCCATGGTTAAAGCCTCTATGGCAGTGGTTCTCAACCTGTGGGTCCTCAGATGTTCATGGACTTCAGCTCCCAGAAGCCCCAGCCACTATGGTCAATGCTCAGGGTTTCTGGGAGGTGAAGTCCACGAACATCTGGGGACCCATAGGTTGAGAACCACTGCTCTATGGCTACCCGGGGAAGTAATGGTGACTCTGTGACCCATTATTTCTTGTCTTCTGCAGCAGATCACCTCCTATCTTCCACTTACTTCACGCTGCTTGTGGGCCCCCTTCGAGTTGCCCCCAATTCCCCCTTAACTGGAGGTCACTATCTCCTTATTTTTTGATCTCAAATTGGAGATTCCGACCTCTCCGGGACATCAGGATTCTGCAGCTCCGCGGATCCCGACTGGACACCACATTAGCACCACCGGAAGTGATCCACTTTTAACATTGTATGGAATCCTGGGGTTTGCAGTTTAGGGAGGAGCAACTAGAATGCTCAGCCAGAGAGCATATTGGCCTCAGTAAACTACAAAGCTCAGAATACTGCAGGATGTTGAAAGTTTAATGATAACACCATAACAATGTACTGTGGAAATGGCCTGAAACTGAGAGGCTGCCTGTAGGCAAGAAGGGCTGACCACCAAGAGCCCTTGAGAGAGCATCATTATTGTTCAGAATAGATTATAGTTCATTGATGATATGTCTGAGTGGCCTAATTTTGGAGCTGTATGTGACCACCAGTGGGGTTCTGCCATTTCATATCTTTGATCTGTTCTGTAATAGATTCGTACTGGGAACAAGTCTTATCTTGTTGATTTGCTTTTTTTATTATTATCTTTTATTATTATTTTTATTTCTACCCTGCTTTTTAACTTCATATGGTAGATACTGCAGCTTGAGGAATGCATGTTGTAATTCCATGAGTTTGGCATCCCTGTCTTGTGGAACTGAGTAAATGTGATTGTATTGCAGGGCTTGGCTGTAAACTGTTTGGTCAGGGTGGAAACTGGAGGCATGTAAGTACACATAGCGGTCAGTGGGTTTGTGATATAGTCTGGTACTTAAATGTCCTTTGTGTAGCTGTATGGCGGTGTCCAGAACTTGGACTTGTTTTATGGCTAGTGCCAGGCTAAGATTGATGGTAAGGTGGAAGTTTTTTAAATTCTGGTGGAATGTCTTGAGCGAGTCCTCTCCATGACTCCAAATGATAATGTTTCAAAGTTATCTTCAAAGACAGTGTTTTGTTTTGTGTTGTTTTCCCCAATACTTCTTATTGGATTTAACCCATGAAGAAACCTGGGGAAGAGAGCATGAACTGAATCATCCAAGTCATTTGAAGATCAGAATCAACCACAGAGTTGAATTAAACAAAGCTGTACAAAAGAAGATCAATTAACATGTGACAATACATAATTCTGTAAATCTAAATGACTAATCAAAGGTGCAAGTATCTTTCTGTTTTATTGATATAAGAAATAAAAGGAAGCCAAGTTGCTAAAAATGCTTCATTTTCCCTAATACTTTTTAATTGGTAGGTTATTTTTCCTTGGTTGGTTAGTTTTTCCATGAATGCCATGATTCATAATTTATTTTTCCATTCATCTATTGAAAATCTTCCTGTACTCAAGCTGACAAACTCATGAAAGAAATCAGGAGTTCATGAGACAAATTTGAGTACCTGCCATGAAAAAGCAAAATTAAGCCCATTTCTGGGGAGAAATCAACATTCAGAATTGTAATTTTACCCATCTCTTGATATACTTCTTTTCAAAAAGTTTACTGCTTGGCACTAACACCACATGTGAAGACAGGATCCTACCCCCTATCCCCACGTCATCTTCAGGCTTTACTGCTTAAATTTTTAGATATGTGTTGTAGATGCACAGATGCCAAGTGTGTTCTACTTAGCGTTTTAGATGGTGTTCGTTGATATTTGCGGAGATTAGTTTTGTTGGCCCTACTGACTCCAACATGTTCATCAGAGATTTGAATATTGAACTCATTTTCCCATGCTAGCTTAGACTGTAGTTTTTTAAAGAAAGTATGATGTAACCTCTAGAAGAGATGTAAGTAATTCCTCCAATGAAAATAAAGAGTATGGTCCTTGCTTCTTCACCTAAGGGAGAGATGTAAAATGGAATATACGAAAGGTGTGGAATCATAATGTGTAGGCATTCTCCAGTTGTTCACATTTCTGTTTTGGGGTTGTCTTTGATGAAAAGGTCTTTCAACCTATAGAAGACTCCCACTGGTGAAACTGGTTATGCTTGTCTGGATTTGTGAATAAAGGATGAAATAATAAGGATAGTGGGGAAGAGGTGGGAATTAAACTTTTTTTGCCATTTTTTTCCCCTATTTGAAAGATATTATAAATTGGTCATTTTCTGTAGAGAGTTATTACTTAAGTTTTAGAAAGTTATTTTCTCTCTCTTTCATTAATTGTAGACTTGATAACAACTAGGGACAGTTTAGAGGGGCTTGAATTATTCTAGCTAGTCTTAGGTAAAATTAATTGTTGTATAATATTGAGGTTGGGAATCCATATCTCTATCTTTGGGGCCTTGAAATAAGGTTATTTCATGAATCTTGACATTTTTCTTTTTTTAATGAGATTTTGCCATAATGTATGCTGAGAATCTGGTAGTCAAATTGTAAGGCTTAAAATATAAAGGTGAGTTTAGGTGGTAGTGCATTTTAATGGTTGCCAAATGACCTGGCCAGATTAAGTATAATTGTCCCAACTTTAAAATTTAGTATGCTATAACATTGGGTTATAATTTAAATCAATAATTTTCTCAAGTTTGCTGGGCATGATTACCCCCAGATGTTTCAGAAAAATTAAAGATACTGAAATATGGTTCAATTTTGTGAATTTTTATAAACTGTAAATTTCCTCATCCTTTGAGAGGCTTAGAGCAAGTGTTGTGATTTTGTAAAATGAATGGAAAGACTGGAAACTGCGCCAAGTTTTTGTAATGTTTGTACTGGTTTCTTGGTGTGTCACTCATATTGCAACATGATCAGCAAATAAACTGAGGGGGAAATGTCTATTGTTAATTGCTACTCCTTTCAAAATGCCATCATTCTGTAGCATGGCTGCCAGGGGCTTTATAGCAAATACAGATAGGATTGTGGAACAGGGCTGACACTGTTGCTTTGTCCTTCTGTTTATACTAATCAAATCTGAGTCTAATTTGTATAATTTGTTCTGATTGTGCTTTGTGGCTTGAATATAAATTCCTGTGTAATGGATAGCATTACAATAATCCAGCGGGAGGTTACCAAAGCATAGATTGCTGGCACTAAGATATCCTCCAAAACAGCTGCAGATGAAAAACCAACCAAAGCTGGTTTAGAAAAAACAAACCATGCCATCTTGGGTCTCCAGTGACACTCTTGGGTAATAGAGCATCCACAAATGATGTGTTTATTCTTTCAGGGGGAGTGCAGCCAAATCCAGAACTAGTTGAACAACAAGTGCCTGGATCCAAGACCTACATACCCATAATACCTTCATTTGTCAGGATTCAGTTACAGTTAATTAGCCTTTATCCAGTCTATTACTGTATTGCAACCAGAGCTTGGAACATTATTCTTTGAAAATAACATTGTGTCAGCCACTGCTCTTTGAAAAGTAACATGTTACTCGTTACTCTAAGAGTAATGTAGTATTAATATATTACTTTTTAATTAATTTTTCTTTTCTGTTCTTTTCTTCTTCTTTCTTCTTTTTTTGCAAAAAAAACCTTTAAAATTATGACGTGCATCAGATTGAGATCCCAAAAACAACATCCTAGAAGTAATGTAAACACTGCTCATTTTTCATAAAAAGTAATAATAGTACCAATTATTACGTTACTTTGGAAAAAAATAACGGATGGAATTTTGTTGGGCAATTATGAATGCTTAACCTACAATTACACATTTGTAACTGCTATGTATTCATGACCCCTAAACCCACTTACTGATAAGCAACCACTGCGATCAATAGGAGCCCATTCCCCTGTTGATCAAGAAGCATTTGAGTGATGTCTCCCCTGACCGACGCACACAAGCAATCTCCAATGCAAGGGAGATTAGCAACAAGGGTCATTTTTCTGCCTGCTGCATTGGAGATCACTCATGGGAGGGAATGGGAGTTGAGCAGTGGCTTCTTAATCAAGAAGGGAATGGACCTATGTCGATCCCAACTTCTGCTTACTGGTAAGTTGAGTGGGAGTGGGGAATTTGGCTGGAATCCACTACATAGCACCATAATTACAGCACTGCATAGTATATAATGACCATATGGGATTCCATCCAATATTGCTGTGGTCTTATTACTCCTCCTCCCCAAAAACAATGTGTTAATGTCTTTATTTATATTACGGTACTTCTGGGCTCTGATCTGGACAACAGCTCAGCACGAAACAGCCGTGCTTAGGTTGCATGATAAAGAAACACAGAGCTGGATTAGTTTACTAAACAGCACCTCACTCCAAGTCTTCAGATGGGTTGACCCCTCCCCATTTTTTTCCTCTTGTTTATACCGTCTTATTTAGATGTAAGTCTAAGGGCAAGACTCTCCAATTAACTCTGAAAGCCATCTTGAGAACTTTTTGGCTAAAGGGTGGGGTATACTTTTTTGCTTTGGATAAATAATGTGGTCTAGCCATCTATTTAAAGAGAGAGAGGATTATATGAAAACTGATGAGATCTCATAAACAGATGCTATGGAATCAAATAGAATGCTATGGAATCAAATAGAAAACTCACAGTGCAACCCAGAACTAACCTGCAGATATAAGTGGAAGCATCGTATCACTGTGTCTTCTGTAGTAAAAAGTGCTTCTGTGAGATCATAAAGAACCAACAGAGTGCCTGCCCAAATCTTTCCAAGTATGTTGTCTATATTAACAGAAAATTATCCCATATAACCAATCTGGAAAACTGTATCAATTACAATGAAACATGTATGAGGATTCTTCCCAATCTACTCAATTGTAGAAGCTGACATTCTCTCAGAGATGGAAGAATGTTTTGATTGGCCACACTTCAGTCTGAGGGAAAGATAGCAGCTTGCTAAGCTAGAGAGATGTGAGTTTCAGACCTTCAGTATTGCCTTTAGGGAAAGATAGAATGGATGGCTCTCATGGTCTCTTCCAACTCTACAAGTCTATGATTCAGGTTTTGGGGAGCCTGGGAAAGATTCAGCGCCGGTGGACCTTCCACCACCTTAATGTCACTAACATTTGCTTGATCATCCTATCCCAGTTAGGGGTGAACAATGGGAGCACCTACAGTCCGCAATAAGAGAAAGAGCCCGTGAGCAAGCCAGCATCTACATCCTGAGAGAGATGGGGCTTTAAACTGCACGTTTATTCTTCCACAAGCAGTGGAAATAATTTTTGTTCACTAGCATGCTGCTGACTGTACATTATTTATATAACGTTAAAGGTTTTATGCTTGAAATTCAGAATGACTTGCAGAAGACATGATGTAAATATTTCCTACACAGTATACATAACAAGTGATGGCTTTATAGCTCTTAAGTAGGACAGAATCTAAAGAGACTCTAAATGCAGGTGGCAATTGCCTGGTTTGGATAGTCATTGCATTATAAATGTGCTTATTTTCCTTATTTTATCTATCTTGCATTAAAAACAGTCTTGACATCCTGCCAGCCTGTTTTAGTGGATAAGTTTTGTTTGACCAACTCTTCAGGCATGAGATTACTGAGTGAGAAATGACACAGTGTGATAGATCATCCTACCAGCAGAGTCAGTATGGTAAGCTGAGAAAGAGATCTTCCCTTACAGGTTGACCATGGCTTTCATTCACAATAGGACTGAAAGGGAAGAATCCAGATGATGCCATATCACACACCTAATCTTCCATGCCTTTCACTTACTAGGGGAAAACAGCTGAGTTAGATCACAAGAAATAAAAAGCCCGTCAACCATCTGAACATAAAATCAATGCAAAACAGTTCAGTTTTCCTTTCTGGTAATCTTCTAATTTATAAACAATATAAGCCTGACTCATTTCAGTGTTGTGAATGTTATATGTAGCCATATTCCAAGACAGCTTGTGAAAGACTTAATGACTTCCACAGTAACAGAGGTATGGAGGAAAACAAGTTTATCAGACAGAGACCGAGTTCCAGTTGTTAGTCCCAACTGGTATAGCTCCATTAAAACTGTGATAACTTGGCAAATTAACACTAGGTAAATTCCATTGACAAGAGTAATTCTATTCTAGTTTGGGATAGCAGTTAGATTTAGGTCCTAATCAATGAAGTTTCATGTGGATACCCAAGGACTGACTTTTCCTGTTGTGTGTCAAAATGAGGAATTCATACTTGAGTGGCTATTCTTCTGGAATGATTCTTAAGTCCTATATCAGGGAAAGCAGCATGAAAATCAAAGACTGATCACAAGAATAAACAATTTATATGCAAGAAAATTGAGTACTTACAAAAGTCGGCAAAAACTATTTTTAATGAGAAAATAGAGGGCTTTTTTAATTTTGTGTATTTGGTTATTCCTTCTGTTTTGTAAGCAACTAAATATATGTATATTTTAATGTCAGGAAAATAGGTCAGCACTCAGCATTGAGAAGAGGGGTTTTGAGAAGCTTTTAATGCCATTATCTGAAAAAGAGGATAATAGAGCCTGAGTCGTGTAAGGAAGGAATCAAAGAATGGTTGTCAAGAGCTGATAGGAAAGAAGAAGAAAAACAACATTGATATATAGGCTGTTTCCTTACTATCCTGGGTAAAGAATGCTCTTCGTATGACATGGCTTGCTGTAGTAGTTTGTAATATCATTCTTCATTAAGCTCCAGTTATGATGCTTTTCAAAGGTATCAGATTTAAAAATCAATTAGTATTTTTGTACACCTAACAAAAATGAGTACCAGCAGTTGCAAAACTGATGAGTTGATCCTCCCAAAATCAGGCTTAACACCCCTGCTGTGAACCAGCCCAGTCTTGTAAGACCATTTCTGCACTAGACTGTTATAGCGTTATTATTCCATTTTCAACATCCTGTGGAATCCTGGGGTTTGCAGTTTATGGAGGGGTCAGCTGGCCCCTCCCTAAACTGCAAACCCCAGGATTCCATAGGATGTTGAGAGTGGAATAATTGTGCTATAACAGTCTAGTACAGAAATGGTCTAAGTATCTAATTTGGCCCATAAAAAGCTACTTTGTAATGAGATGGTAAACCTGTGTTTGGTCTCTACTGTTTCAGATTGCAGATGGGGACTCAAAGAACGAAGGGCTTCTTTTGCCGGGGGGGGGGGGCTATTTCTGCATAGAGAAAAATTAACATATCAGGGAGAGAGTCTTTTTCTCTGACACAGTACCCCCTTCTCTCTGATGTGATCATTTTCTATACAGCAGGAGTGAGAGAGATAGCACATTTAGTCATGAGAGTTTCCATATACAACGTGGCTTACCACTTCAATGAAAACAAGACAGAAGTATAGTTCTAACTTTCTGTCATTCAGACTGGGGATAAGTTTGATTGCTTTCCAACATGGTACCTTTTTTGTCATTATATTCTAATGTTGACATTCTTGTCTTTATGTCTATGCATTCTTCAGCTTTGAGGATAACAGACCCTTCATCAAGTAAGAATGACCTGAATGGCTGATAAATTTAATTTATCAGTGTGGTCCCATGAACTGGTATCAAATCAATATTTAAAATCATTATAGCTTCTGTCATTCACATTAAAGGCAGAAGAGCAAACTGTGTAGGAAATGGAATTTCTATGCTTCGTGTTTCTTGATTTGGTGTCACCTGGATCTTCCTGTGATCTACTGCAGTACAGACTTGGGTGCCTCCACAGACTGCGCCTTGATGTGTTACAACATTCTTCTCTGCATGCTGAACACAAATTTAAAGTGATCATTTTACCCTGGAACAGTTAATAAATCTGAGGGGTGATTTCTTTTAAGAGCCTTGAATTGGCAATTCTGGGTAGCACCTTGGAAAATTCTACCTTAACTGTAGTTTCCAAACAATCAATAACTTTATGATAATATTTAAGTAGTTTGTTTCTGTCTTTAAAAATAAAGTCTTTGAATAACACAAGTCTGTACATAATTGCTTAAAATTAATGGAAACAATTATAGGCCTCAGATAATAAAGTACCATATAGTCTGCAAGAAAAATTTTGGATCAGTAGCATATCTAATGCAAGTGCCTCTGCTTTACAGTGGACTTTCAGTTTGTTCTTCTGGTGAAGAGTCCTTTGTGTTCATCTATTTTGTCTCATTCTCATCTTTGTCATTCTTTAGACCTTTTACAAGCTTGTAAGATATAATCTATTTTATGCTGCCTTCACTTAACTTGCAAGTTTAAAACGAATCCAAATTGCACAATTTCTGCTTGAAGCCCCGAAACTTTTTCAGTGATAAATAAACTGTCCAGTGCCATGATACACTTCAGTCATAGGACCATCTCCACAGTCATGTACTATTATGGAGAAATGCCCTTTCCACTGAGGGCCTTTCCACATTAAACTGTTTATAGTGCTATTATTCCACTTTCGACCTCCTATGGAATCCTGTGGTTTGCAGTTGAGGGAGGGACCTTTAGAATTCTCAGCCAGAGAACTCATCAGCCTCAGTAAACTACAAACCCCAGAATTCCACAGGATGTTGTAGGTGGAATAAGAACTCTATAGCAATGTAGGGAGGAAAGGCCCTGAGATACATATGAAAGTCTAGGTAAGGGAGGCTGCAGTTTCCTAAGATCATTGGACTGGAGCTTCTGTGTTCATACAATAAAAAAGTTTTTTCACTATTATTTAATATCTGGTACAAAAACATGAGGCATTTATTTCTCAAATCTTTTGAAGTTCAGGAAAGTTGCTATCCATACAATGCTTACATTAGCAGTCTCAAACTTCTCTGTAAATCAAACCAGTTCAGGTACATGTAGAAGCAAACATATGTGTGTTCCAGAGCTTTGCAGTTTGCTTCAAGGTTTGCACATTTTGTTTCACCAACTCCAAGTTAAAGGAAAAATCGCCATAGCTGTGAGACCCATACACCGACTAGAATTACAAATCTTTGAGCAAACCTTCATAACTAAGGATAGTGCTTGCATACTCCAGTAAAAACATTTAGATCTTGACCCAGACCTCTGTGTTTCTGATGTACACATACAATTATAAGTGCTATTTAAAATGACTGTATCAAAGTTTTTGGGTAGTTTTTAATGTGTATTGTTTTAAAATATGTCATTAGCCAGCTTGAGTCCCATTATTGGGAGAAAGGTGGAATATAAATGATTGAATAAATAAACAAACAATAGAGCTTTTTAAAGAATTATCCCAGTCATATTATCCCAGTAGTGATTGCTCTCATCTTATTAATTATTTTATTCATGTTTAAGTTAGAAACTCAGTTTCTGAAAGATAGTGGCCGATGAGCCATTGGATGCTGTACTCACTCTTTCTCTGGAAGTTGCCATCCTCCTTTGTAGGCATTAGGGGAGATCTGTTACCAGAGGCCTCCTTTTGGATGTTTTGATTAAGGTAGGGAAGAAAGAGATGTGCTGGAAGTGATTTAGGAAAAGCCAATTGGATACTGGGAATTAGGCCTGAGTTGGTTCTTCCCAATGACTTTCATATAATTCTACTTGGCACTAAAGTAAGTTGCACTGAGATGCTTGGAAATTATTTCCAAGTTAATGTGTTTAGGGAGCAGCAGAGAGAGAGCCTCGAATTGAGATTCAAGGAGTTGTGAGTCATGGATCAATCTGGAGGAGGGGTGCCTTACCACCCAGATGGTGATGGTTTCAATCCACCAGTATTTTTGGGGTGTAAATCTAAAGTCCACCGGGGGGACAGAATGGAAAGAGCCAGAAGATGCAAGTGATTGCCTAGGGAAAAATGTATAAGTAGTTGTCTCCATTTGGAAGGAAGGAGAGTCCTGCAGCTGAGTTATGGGGAAAGAGATGGCATGGGTGCTCAGTTTTATTGACCTGTATCAGACTACCTTAACTTGGAACTAAAGACACCAAGCATACCTTTTGCTTCCTATAGAGCAATCCAATGTGTGTCAGCCTGCTCAGGAGGTTAAGAGAAAGTGGCAAAATTGGCCAATGTGACAATATAATTTTATGTGTCAGAAGAATGATCCATCAACTGTGCAAAGAAGACTTAAGAGAAAATTTGTGATATCTGGTTTGCTATAACTGATAGTTACAGCCTAAAGTGAAGCTCTGTGTCACAGTAGGGTAGTTAAAAAGGAAAAATTCAGTTACATTTGGTCTTATGAACCAGCTAACTTCCTCTTGCCCTATTTTGATTTTTCTAGACTAGTTCCTTTGTAACACTTGGATTTTTAGAATCTTCATAGATCTGAGAATTCACCCATATCTGTTCCCATTTTTTGTGATCCTTAGGCCTCAGAAAAATATTCCAGATAATATAGTTAACAGTGTTAAAGATGCCCTAATGACACTCCACAGGTCTTAGATACAATGTTCTTGTTAACAGAAACTTTGAATAGCATTGGGTTGGATACAGGATTTGATTCCACTTCTGTTACCACAACTAACAGAAGCTACCACCGTTTGATTTTAGGGGATACCCCTTCTAATTCTGCACTGCAGCTGCCCTATGTAGCCTCTGTAAGGTGGCATGTACTCCTGACCTCAATGAAAACTACTGGAGCGTTTGAGTAATATTAAACGTAACCCAAATGTATCTTTCATTAAGATTTTTTTTTTCTTTCTCACATATATTCTGAGGAAACTACTCCTTGAATGTCTTATTTCTGACAGTTTGTTCTTGGTTGATTAATTAGTTTTATTTTGATCATATTCCTTTGAAAAGAGAATGATATTTTGTTTTATTTTTATATCATACCTAGTAAAGTTTAGTAATAACTGTTATCCCATATAATAATTTTCAACTCATGGTGGTTTATAACCATATTTTAAGGGCTTGTTCTCATATCTGAATCCTCTCAATCTTAAAATAGTTTTCCTGCAATCTTCTTTAAAATTATTTTTCTGGCTTCTAGATGTTGAACAGAACCAGGTCTTTCAGATTTTCAGAACCAGATTTGTATGACTCTTTCATACAAATTCACATAAAGCAACTTTGTGATTTAATATCAATCCGCTAATCATTACTCAGTGAGTGTATTTTTTTCATACATTTGTAATTAAATATAACCTGAAGGTTTCTTTGAAAAATATCATGTAGGACTAGAGAAAAAAAATGTTGATCCAATATGTATTTAACCTCTCAATAGAACCACATATTCAGACCAATCTGGGTTTTTTTCTTGGTTTCTGTTCAGATTGTCATAATGTTCTTTTAGAATTCAGTCCCTATATTCAAAGTTTGCATCAAGAGAGGACAGCCTCATCTGGAGAGGCCATCAGATACGGGATGGGTGTGCCACTTCTCCCCTTTTTCCCACTGTCACACGGTTTAAACTCTTGGTTACCCCTTTAGAAGCAGCTCTTCTAAGTCTGAAAAAGGAACTAGGGTGCATATCATTTCCATTTGTTTAGTTCGGTTATTTCTTCTCAGGCATATTTGATTGGTTATTACTTTTTTTTTCCTGAATTGTATTTTCTATTCCCTGTTCTTTTGGGGCTATATATATATTCCTAAAGCATTTTCTGGCACTATAGCTGTACATTTCAGGCATTTCCCTAGCTAGCCAAGGCTGTATTTATAACAGTTACTAACAACTACAAAGGTAATCTCAGAGAAATTCTGAGGAAAAAACTGACCCCTTAAACCAGTGCTACTCTAACTGAAAGTTCGTGGACTGTACTTCTCCCTGAGACATCAGCTACCAGTCTGGTTTTTCTGCAGGGGAAAAAAAACCAGAGAAACAGTGGTAACCAATACACACAAATATGATGCCAATCCCTGGCACACTGAGAGGGAAAAAAAAGTTGAGGCTTCCTACATCAGATAGCCTGAGAACTGGATTTACATTGTGTTTCAGTTGATTTAATTCTTCTGGAAATAACAGTTACAAAGAATTGGGGAGCCAAGTCAACTGCAGAAAATGTGTAAAGAAAAATAGTTAATGGCATAATGGACAGTTCTCCTACACAAGCCCTTTGAAAGTTAAAGGAGTTACATAAAGTGATTAGCATGTTCCCATTCTTTGCAAGTGGACTTGTATAGGATGAATTCTTACAATGATATGTCTTAAGCAACAAATTTTGTTTCAACACCCTTTGAGGCAAATTCAAAATATTTCATGGTTTCCTCTGCCATCCAGCACTCATTTTTCATTTCATTTACAGTGCTCCTTCCCAGAAACATTTACTACAAACTTGCTTTACTAAAGAGGCATTTTCATGCTCATAACATTTTCCTCCGTGTATTTTTCTCCAGCTTACACATTTGATAAGAAAGTACATTGAATTCCAGAAGCGCATTTCTCACAAATATCCATGTAATACTTCCCCACAAAGAATAGCATGAAATGCTTATTGTGTGCATTGTGTTGTGTTCTCTATGAAACAAAGACGCTTTCCATTTCTGTCTGTTTCTTTTCTTTCTCTCTTTTTCAACAGGTCATGGGTTATAGGTGCAATAGCTCTGCTCTGTCTGTTAGGACTGACCTGGGCCTTTGGACTTATGTATATTAATGAAAGCACAGTCATCATGGCATACCTCTTCACCATTTTCAATTCTCTGCAGGGAATGTTTATATTTATTTTCCACTGTGTTCTCCAGAAAAAGGTAAGTTTGGTGATGAGAAGTAAAATAGTTACTTGGTTGCCCTGCAACTTCACTAAAACTTTACTGACAGCACTTTGCATTTTCTGTTGTCACAGCTCGACTTTGAGCCAGTTCACATAAGCATCAGTGTTTCTAATGTGTTATAACCAGTAGTTCTGTTTAAAGATGTGTATTTTGAGAGAATATATATATTGAGGAATGCATGCTTGGAGGAACAAATACTTTTAAATCAGATAGCATTACACACCTCTTTAGAAGTAACCTTCAGTGCTCCTGGAAGCTGGCAGGAAATGCCATTATTCTGTGCTGAGGAAAGGTCTCTCAGCATATGGTCAGAGATATTCCCCACATTTCAGTATGAGGTGCTATTGGAAAGAAGCTCCAAGACTGACTAAGTGCGGATTAGGGAAAATAAAGTGAGAAGTGAGGGAATAATTGAATCTGTACAAGGATTAGCAGACATGGGAGTTATAGGGAAGAAGATCCTCAGATTTTTTTGTGATGCAAGCAGCAAAACTAGGAGTCAGTTTTTGTAGACGATGGAACAGGATCTGTATGTTACATTGAGAGAGAGAGAGAGAAAGAAAGGAAGGGGGAAGGGAGGAAGAGAATCTGTATACCATGCTGATCCAGATTATGCCTCTGACCAGGCAAGGTGTTTTTTTTTCCCCCTAAAATGACGCTTAGATTAAAAAACAAAAATCTGGGATTAGCCAATCTGTTCAGCGTTCCTTTACCCACACAATATCGTCTGTTGTGATGAAGCAGAATGGAATACATGTGATGGCATCCAATCAAAATACAGCCAGAAAAGCATCTGCCCTGGGCAAGTAGCCCAGTATCTTCAAGGAAGGTGAAAAAAACAGTGGCATAATGACACAGAAAAAATTACTTTTCAGTCCTCAGATGGACAACCAGCATCAGTCTAATGAAAGATCAAGGAGTTTACAGACAGTTCAGGCTGTGCAGAAGTCTATCCAAGAATGGCTAACCATGAAGCAGCAGGCCTGTGTAAAGTCTGCTGTAATCGCTTTCCATCTTGTCATTGCTTAGACCAATGCAAGACGTAGGGCCTTTCCACACTACACTGTTATAGTGCTATTATTCCACTTTCAACACCCTATGGAATCCCAAGGTTTGCAGTTTAAAGAGGGGCATTTAGAATGCTCAGCCAGAGAGCTCTTTGGCCTCAGTAAACTACAAACCCCAGAATTCCACAGGATGTTGAAAGTGAAATAACAGCACTATAGTAGTGTAGTGTGGAAAGGCCCTTAGTCCAGCATCAAGTCCATCATGAGACTTCTTATTGGTCCTATGCTAAGTAAGGTCTTGGCAGAGGTGGGTAGAAGTGGTTTCCTCATCCTATAGTCAAATGTGGACCTTCTATATATCTACTTTGTGAACTGTAGGAGAGAAGGCCCTGCTTAATTCCTAAAGATAAAGGTGCAGAAGCTGTGTGAGAAATATGTCATTACTTTATAAGCCTACTTTTTAATTCTAATTGCATCTTGAAGGAAAAACAGTTTGTGGTCAGAAATACTCCTCACTGTTATTTAAATGGAATAATATCATTGCTTAAGAATTTTCTGCCATGAATTGACTTATTTGAAACTAGAATTTATTTCTGTGCTTTTAAGTGTCCCTCAGTGATATAACTGGAACTCTCAAATGGAAGCTCTGAAGCTCCTACAGTGGTCTTGCAGATGCATGGAATTTCATATGCAGGAAAAGAGGGTCAGGAGTACATTCACAATTCCAAGCTGTTGTTGCAAGAAAGTGGCAGGGAATCTAGACAAAAGGAGCCTTTCCAACAGTGAAAAGGGAGTTTACAAGTTAAATGGTGAAGGGGGAGAAGATCGGTATCATGCTGGTATAAAAATAAAGGACAACCTCCACATGCTTCTGGGACGTTTCAGACTAGATTTATTGAGAGAGAGCCATTCCTAGTCAGGCAGCTGTTGTCTGAAGCTATGGTCTTCCACACTACACCATTTACTGTTGGATCAACAACTGAGCCTTGAAATTAGAGAACGATGGTTCTGCCTCCTGCATTTTGATGATTACAAAGCCAGAGGGAACCAAGGCTGTTATTTCTGTGGCTCTGAAGAAGAAAACAAAAGAAACTGAAAACTTTGCTGCGCCCCCCTCCGTCATTATAACATTGCCAGAAAGCAAACAATTGTATCCAAGCAGCAGTTTATGTATCTTTTAAGGGACATGGATTTTCAGCAAGAAATATAACGAACAATTTGAGTTCCAATGCTTTGATCTGCCTTCATAGGTCTGCAGTTGTCAAAAAAAGCAGTTGTATAAGAAATCATAGGCATGGGTTACAAATATAAAATTGCCAGATATAACCAATGAACAGAAGTAATGCATTATTTAGTTATCCGTTATCAAAGATAGGGTTTTGTTAACAAATATTTGAATTTGATTGCTCAGGTACGTAAAGAATATGGGAAATGCCTGCGTACACACTGCTGCAGTGGGAAAAGTACAGAGAGCTCCATTGGCTCAGGAAAAACATCTGGGTCACGAACTCCTGGACGATACTCCACAGGGTCACAGGTAAAGAGTGCCACTTGATTTGAAGGGGATTGAGCAAGTTGAGCCCAACCAGGGTTCTGCTGAGTTATGATCACTGTTTCAGTATCTGAAAGCCTGGCTGGCTCTGCTTATACTGTTGTCAAGGTTATATCATCATTTTTTTTATGTTAAGAGACAGGCTGGACCATATGTTATACACAGTGCAAGGCTTCCTCAAAAAATGGCAACCCTGTGTAAATTCTTTCCCCACCTCCCCCAGTGTTTTTCTCCCACGTCACATTGTCATCACACCAAAGTCAGAATTCTTTTGGTGACACAGGCTGACGTTATACCAATATATGTAATTTTTAAGACACTGAGAAAGGAATAGTCACACATTGTCCCCACCATGTCCACAAAAGGCAGTTTCCCAGCATCAGCACACACAGTATGGACATTTAATCACCAGGAAAGGGCAGGGGACACCCAGGCAGCTGAGATAAAAGAACAGATATCATCTTCTTGCACCTCCAGCATACAGTAGCATATTAGCAGAAGAGAAACTTCTTTTTTCCTTTCCAAGCAGTGAAATTACAGCTAGACACTACCCTGGCACCCCACTGTCATCTTTTCATGACCATTAAATGGCTGTGGACTTGCATGTTAGAGCTAGAAAGCTGCCTTTTGCAGAGAGTAGATTGACTGATATAGCTGGACAGGTTGTATGTAGATTCATTCTATTATGCATGTAGATTCTTCTCTTCTTCTTCTTCTTCTTTTTTTTTGATAGATTGGTAGATTAGGGGAGTGCTATATAGTTGTAGTATATCTTGATTTCAGTAAGGCTTTTGACAAACTCTCCATGGTATTCCTGCAAGCAAGCTGGTGAGCTGTGGGCTAGACAGTGTTACATTTAGGTGGATCTGTAGTTGGACGACAAACCAAATGCAAAGAGAATTCACCAATGGGTGCTCTTCATTCTGGAGAGAAGTGACTAGTGGAGTGAGCCAGGGTTCTGTCCAGGGCCTGGTATTGTTTAACATCTTTATAAATGACTTAGATAATGGAATAGACGACATGTTTATTAAATTTGCAGATGACACCATATTGGAAGGAGTAGCTAGTAACTCAGAGGTGAAATTAGAATTCAGAATGATTGGAGAGGTGGGGCCAAAACTAATAAAATAAGTTTCAAGAGGGATAAATGTAAGGTACTACATCTAGCAGGAAAAAATGAAATACACAAATATAGGCTAGGATTGAAAGCAGCAGATGAGAAAAAGATCTAGGGGTCTTAGTAGACCACAGACTAAACATTAGTCAACGTGTGATGGAGCAGTTTAAAAAGCCAGTGCAATCCTGTGCTGCATTGACATGAGCATAGTGTCCAGATCAAGGGAAGTAACAGTACCACTCTCTTCTGTTCTGATCAGACCTCCCTTGGAATACTGTGTTCCATTCTAGACACCACTGTTCAAGAAGGATAGTAACAAGCTGGAATGTGTCCAAAGAAGGGCAACCAAGATGATTTGTGTCTGGAAATGAATTGTTATGAGGAAGGACTTAGGGAGCTGGATATGGTTAGCTTGGAGAAAAGAAGACTGAGTGGTGACCTGATAATTCTCTTTAAATATCTGTAGGGATGGGGGATGTCATATAGAAGATGAAACCACCTTGTTTTCTGCTGCTTCAGGGACTAAAACAGAAATCAATGGATTCAAATTATGAGAAAAGATATTCCACCAAACCATAAGGAAGGATTTTTGTTTTGTTTTTTACTCCAAGAACTGCTCAACAGCCTTGGAATGTGATGGACTCTTCATCTGTTGAGGTCTTTAAACAGAGGTTGGATAGGCATCTTTCAGGAGTGCTTTAGTTGTGTCTTCCTGCATGGCAGATGATTGGGCTAGATGGCCCTTGTGGTCTCTTCCAATGCCATGATGCAATAATTCTCTGATCTCAGGCCATGTATTCCTTAACTCCCTTTCAACATCTATGGCAATCACTTGCAGTTGTGTGAAAGACTGCATACAACCACAGAACATTATTTATCATAATTTTATCTAAAGCCCCCATCTTGGGTCCCCACATGTTGCTAGGCTATAGCAATCAATATCTCTAGATTTGGGGACTTCTGATTTAGTAAGTGAACACATAAGTATTTGGCAATGTTTTGAAGATCTGAACTGAAATCTCCATACAACATATCTTTCTAATTTCTCCTTTCATGATTTAAAATTTAAATTCTGATAATGCCTTAGGAACCTTATATTTTACTGAGCATTAGAATCAGCATAAAGCTGTATATGACCCTGAGAAACAGATCAATCAAAAACCATTTGTAAATATTGTGCTGCAGAGGCTCAGCACCTCCTCCTAATATGTTGATTATATGTGATAGATTGAAACAGGTGTGGTTTCCCTACCCCTTTCCTCTTAATTAGGGAAACTTGTTTCCCACATGTTTCTGAGTCTGTATCTATATGAGTCCTTTAGAATTTACCATTTTGGTCACCTAAGTTCTCAAGGTTGCAAATAACAGTTGTGTCTGACAACTACTTCTTTTGTTCTGACAACTACTATGATAACTACTATGTCAGACTACACAGAGAGGCCACTGAAATCCATAAACACATGGACAATTTCAACAGGAAAGAAGAAACTCGGAAAGTAAACAAAATTTGGCTACCAGTACTGAAGAACACTAAAATCAAGACTCAAAAATATGCCAATGAACGCCACCCAGACTCTAGAGGTCCCTCTACAGCAGCGGTTCTCAACCTGTGGGTCGCGACCCCTTTGGGGGTCAAACAGCCCTTTCACAGGGGTCACCTAAGACCATCGGAAAATACATATTTCCGATGGTCTTAGGCTCCATTCCCTCCTTGGTGGTGGTGTGAAGCGTGAGCCACTCACTCGCGTCTTCCTGCCCTCTTTGGCGGGAAGCACGCACTCCCGCCAAAGGGGACAGGAGGATGCGAGCGCATGGCTCACACTTGCGCTCCACCACTCCTGGGCCTCTTCCGGACATTACCTTATTGCAGAGGTGAGGGGTGCCTTCTCTTCGCTGCTCCTTGTCCCGCAGCTGGCTTCCTGGTTGCGCAACCGCCCCGCCCCTTCCTTCCACAGTGCAGCCTGGGAGCTGTAGGCTGCGCTGGAGGAGGAAGGGGCAGGGCGGTCGCGTGACCAGGAAGCCAGCTGCAGGACAAAGAAGCAGCGAAGAGAGCGCCTTGCGCAAGAACTTGCTTGCGCGAACGGCACCCCCCCACCTCCGCGATAAGGTAACGTGTGGAAAAGGCCCGGGAGTGGTGGTGCGCAAGCGCGAGCCACATGCTCGCGTCCTCCTGCCCCCCGTTCAGAAGGGACTGAAATCACTCCCCTTCTCCACTACCAGGAGAACCTCCCATCTGACGGGCCAGCTTGGGGGGCAGCAGCATGGGGGGCAGGCGCCCTCCTCGCCACGGCCCCTGCTCCACTCTCCATGGAGGGGGGCGCTGCGGAAGGGCCGGGGGGGGCGCAAGGCGGTGCTTTTCTGGGGGGGCAAGCTGCACCCGGCGCAAAAGACAAAGGCGCTGGGATTCCTTTCCCCCCGACCAGGGTCGACACTCTGGAAACTTTTCCCACACTGCCCCCCCCCCCGCGATAGCAAAGCAGAAGCAGAGTCAGGGGGGTTCTCGGAGTTTTTTCCCACGGGAGACACGCAGCTCCTCTTTCCCTCCCTGCCCACTGCCCTGTTCCTGGCTGGCAAGGCGGCCTTTGCCGGGAGGGGAGGCATTGTAAATAATAAATAAATAATTTTATGGTTGGGGGTCACCACAACATGAGGAACTGTATTAAAGGGTCACGGCATTAGGAAGGTTGAGAACCACTGCTCTACAGGAAACAATACAGTGGGTTGCTAATGTACTTAACACACTGTTATGCATATCCCCTGACTAACAATACACCCTGGGGGATATCCCATTTAACAATAGGCCATCACACAGGCCAAGTGTAACGCATGCAAATTGCTTCCTCCCACCCAGGGACTACACAAGTATATACTCTGTCTCACTTCCATGCCACTATATCCTCAAGATGCCAACCACAGATGCAGGCAAAACGTCAGGAGAAAATACTAATAGAACACAGCCTCAAAGCCCAGAAAACCCACAACAACCTAAGTCTTTCAAAGCTTCACTGGCTCCTTCATCAAGCAAAGATGTTAAATCATACAGGAAAAGAAAAGTGACAATGTTCGAGTCACTGGCCTATATTTTATCTCAAACGTTACTTCTGCTGTCAGTTAAGATGATCTGGAGGGATATCAGTGCATGAAGAGGCTGCTTCCCCTCTTGGCCATGTGGTGACCAGGGACAAAGGACAGTAAAAGACGGGGAATAAAATTTCAAATCCATTAGCAGCAGCAGCAGCAGCGGCAGGAAAGTAACTTCCATTGAGATCCAGGCTAAGGTCAAAAGCTTGCATGATGTGTTTTGTGCTTTTTTAGTTGGCCAAATAAAAATATTACTGTTTTGTGAATTTTAGATTCCCATTTAAGAATCTCTTAACTGTCAGTTTGAAGTACTTTTTTATGACAAGAGAATGAATATGCAGCTCTCTCTCTTTTTTATGATCACTAAGTAAAACAAATATAATATAGAATTACACAGTCTTAGTGTTGAAACATCACAGACATTTTCAGTTTAGGCCATCATTGTATATAGATACCGCATAATCTGAGCACACTGCTTTTATAGATATTTCATCTTATAAAGAACATCTTTCAAGCTTCTTAGGGACGTAGTATTTGTAGTAGTTAATCTTATAAGGAGCATGGAATTTGTAGTATATTTCAGTGGTAAGAAGCATCAACTTACACAGAGCTGGGGCAGCACAGCTCATATTCCATCTGTTCAGGCTTTTTGTTTCTTATACAATATAGGTCAGATACTTTTCAACTGAATGCATTCATTCAGCATAGCTACTGTTCAAGTGTAAAATACTTCATGTTGTACCAGTATCCTTTGTGAATAAAATATTCTCACCCCTCCTGAGGGATGCAGTCAAGCCGACAGCTTTGGCCTGGCTGCAGCTAAGTGGGCAGGCTGGCCATTAAATAAGCAGCAATAGCTTTCATAGCATTTGTTTGTCTTTTCCATCATTCAGTCATGGAACAAATTTCAGTGCACCTCAAAACAATCAAATTTGAGAGGCTCAAAATATAAATCCTCACTTTTTTTCCAAGCTTCGTTATATGCCAGTGTATGTATGTATGTATTACAGGCAGGAGCCGTGTTTTATTTTACTGTGTGTGCTCCGATGTAAGGCCAGCTGCATTTAACAATCTCTTATCTATTTTTTGTTTTGTTTTGCCAGCTCCACACCAAGAATATGCTTCCATTCCATTGCTTACACCAGAATTTTATATTTTCCGGTCTCTATGTAAACAGTGCCTTTTAAACATGTGATTTTTGACATACAGAGCATGAGTGCCAAAATTGTTGATAGATTCCCTATTACTTGACTTTGTTTTCTGGTAGCCTTCCCTGGAAGGTTACACCCCTATGCTGTGTGCTGAGGAGATTTTGATAATAACTTCTAAAATGTTGATACCATTTTTAAGCACTCTTTTTTTTATCAGTGAGAGAAGGCAGGGTGCATATTATTTCTAGAGCACATGTAAATAAATCCATGCTTATTTATTCATAGACCACCATGAAAACACACTTGGTTCACCTTGAACTGTTTGTATTATTACAGATAAAAGAGGAGGAAGGAAAGGTGGCAGGGAGAGGAGGAAAAGGAGAAAGAAATGCAGCAATGCCTTTAAGACTAACTGGTTTTTAGTTTCACAAGAGCTTTCATAGATATAAACCCACTTCTTTGGATGCAGTAGAGTTTGAGATATTGTTACAGTGACAAGCTATTGTTACAAATAAATGTTATATTTTTCTAGCATATCTTTAAACACCCACTTGACTTTGAAAACTATGAGGTAAGCCTGTAGCTCAGTAAATGCATACATACAACAAGATCATACAACAAGTGGAGAACTTTCAGAATGTTGTACAATAACTGAATAAGGGTGGGAAGAATTCGGATAATAATCTCTGGTTCAAGAGATGGGCCGTTGCGGGTATGCAGAAATAGCTCTGTTTAAACCCCTGAAGTGTTGGCAGTCATACCATTATTTTTCTCCTTCCTATCTCCGAGTTTACCTCCTGCCTTCATATGCTGCTGTGCATTCCTCCCATCCACCTGCTCTCCGCCTGTATTTAATCAGCCTGCCTTCTGCTTGAAGTGGAATCTGCCCACATCTTTCTAATACTTTTCCAACACTGTGGAGGTTTCACACCATTCTTCCAAAATCCAGCCTTAAGCATTATTTGCTCTACATTACTTGGAGTGGTCCCAGAATTTATTATTTATTTATAGTGTCAGATTTAGTGTTCTCTTCAGCAAATCACAGATCAGATTCTGTATGTTCCTCAAAATAAGCAGTAAATACTCTGATATTCAGTGTTATTTAAAGTGTTCATCACTATACACAATTTGTTCTGTTACTCATTACTTGTACTAAGCTTCCAAGTCATTGCTGTTGTTGTAGTAGCCCCCGCCTGACCCACCACTGACTGTAGTTTGTAATGTTACAGCCCTATTAACACATTAACATCAAAGCTAGACTTCCATGGGCATTGGCAATCCGGTCACCCCTTTGTGGAGAGTGACTTTCGGAGGGTGCAAGGATCTGTCCTCCTACTTAATAGAGGAGGGGGATCAGTGGTTGCTGTCGTGTACCTTCAGATACATTTCCAACTTATGGCAACTCTATGGCAAACCCATCATCATCATCATCATCTGGCAGATTTATTCAGAGGGAGTTTGCCTTTTCCACCTCTGAGGCTGAGAGAGTGTAACTTGCCCAAGACCATCCACTGAACTGAGTGATCTTGAGCAGGAACTCAAATTGTGGTCTCCCATGTCCCTAATCCAGCACTCAAACCACTACAACATGCCAGCTGTCAATAATAGAGGGGGAATCAGTTGCTTCTTTTGAATGCCTACGTGTTAGAGTAGCGTCTCTTTTTAAAATGTTCATATCACGCCAGTGCCTGCCTACTAAAGAAAGGAAGTGTTTTTAAAAGAGGCAGGGGAGCTGAAAGGAATGTGGGAGCAGCCACAGGACTAAAAGACAGCAGAAGGAGATATGCAGTAGGGACACAGCTATGTTGTCACAGGAGAAAGGAATGTGAGAAGATGATGGCTGCACCCAAACCATCCTCAATTTCACATAGCCTGGGGAACCTGGGTGACATTCCTGGGAAAACAACAGCTTGATTCTGGATGATCATGCTGAGCTGCCTTGCATGACAGAAATCTGATTGGATGAAGTGAGGTGGGGTGAAGGTGGTGAATCTCTCCTCAACTTTGGCAGATTACTCTGTGCAGCAGCAGAAGAGATATTGGGAAGGAATGAGGTGGTTTCAAGAGTGATGCTGGAGGCCCCCCAGCTTGTTGTGTTGAGGGACTTCTGTTGTCTTTGAGAGTATCCTCCCTATACACACTACTGCTTCTGCCCAGTAGCTTTTTGGCATGTTTAGTCTGGCTTCTCAGCAAAAGCCTGTCTGACACTGGAGACCCTTCCAGCAGCATTGCTGCCATCAGCATAGCCTCTTGCCTTACAGCAGTGGTTCTCAACCTGTGGGTCCCCAGATGTTTTTGGACTTCAGCTCCCAGAAGCTCTGAGCATTGACCATAGTGGCTGGGGCTTCTGGGAGCTGAAGTCCACAAACATCTGGGGACCCGCAGGTTGAGAACCACTGCCTTACAGGAACACACAAACCTGCCACCATGGTACAGTAGTGTCATTAATGCGAAAATTCTACAACAAAGACTTCTACCATATATGGAGTGAGAGATGCCAGATGTCCAAGTGTGTCAGGAAAGGAAGAAACGCTAGAGAGCTTATTGCAAACATATGTTGGATAATGGAGTGCATCAAAGAATTTCAAAAGAAAACCAGCCTGTGCTTCACAGTTTATAGCAAAGCCCTTGATTGTGTAGATCATGAGAAACTATGGATTGCTCTTAAAGAAATGGGTGTGCCACAACATTTGATTGTCCTGATATATAACCTGTATGCAGGCCAAGAGGCTACTGTTTGGACAGAATATGAAGAAACCATGGTTTCCAGTTGACAAAGGGGTCAGGCCAAGCTGCATTTGTAATGTTTAACTTGTGTGTTGAACATATCATACAGAAAGCAGCATTAGGAGGAAGGAGGTGTGAAAATTGGAGAAAGGAATATCAACAATTTAAGATATGCAGATGACACCACACTACTAGCAGAAAACAACAAAAACTTGGAACAATTACTGAAGAAAGTCAAGGAAGAAAGTGCAAGACAAATTTATAGCTGAACATTAAGAAAACAACAATAATGACTACAGATGATTTCCATAACCTTAAAGTAGAAAATAAAGACATCAAAATAGTTAGACTTTCCATACCATGGCTCAGTCAATCAGAACAGAGACTGCAGTGAAGAAATCAGAAGAAGACTAGGGCCATTTCCACACGGGCATATTGCCCACGCTAGAGCAACCTCTCCAGGAGGTCTTCTTCACCGGGGTCTGCGCTAGAGCAGTTAAAAAAATTGAGATTCTAGACCTCAAACTGCTCTAGCGCAGCCCCGGGGGTGGCGCTGTGAATTTTATAAAAACCACCTTCAAAAGTGGTTTTTATAAAACTTCCGCGCTGTCCTGTAGCAGCCCCCGGTGAAGAACTGCAGAGACTACGTCTAGGCAGGGAAAAGGAAATGCACTAATATAGGATGGATGATACCTGGCTTGAAAGACAGTACATGTTGAAAGATGAAAGGTAGGCAGTGTGGTGTATTGGTTGGAATTTTGGACTAGAACAGTGGGACATTAGGGTCTGAATCCCTGTTTGGCCATATAAATCTACTGGGCGACTTTGGGCAAGTCGCATGCTCTGAGTTTCACAGGAAGTCAAGGACAAACGCCCTCTGAACAAATTCTGGCAAGAAAATTGTGCAATAGGTTTAACTTAGGGACACCATAAGTCAGTAATAACTTGAAAGCCCACAAAAACAAGTAGGCCACAAACTAAACACAAGTCAACAGTGCGATTCAGCTGTCAAAAAAGCATTTTATTTTATTTTTTATATTTCTGGGCTGCATCAAATGGAGTACAGTGTGCCCTTCTTACCTGTGATCTCCAGATGTGCAAATTTCAATGTCCGCAGCTGTATCATGTCCTATACCTACACACACAGAGGCTGAAACATCTGCACACACATCATCACCATTGAGTATAACAGGACCTGAGCATGCACGGATTTCACTGTTTGCGGGAGTTCCTGGGCCAGAACCCCTGCATATATGGAGGGCACACAATATAGTGTCACTGTGTAGGGAAGTAGCAATGCCACTCTATCCTGCTTTGTCAGACCTCCCCCAGAATACTTGGTCCAGTTCTAGGTACCACGGTTCAGAAAGCATATAAACAAACTAGAATCTGTCCAGAGAAAGGCAACCAGGATGATCAGAGATCTGGAAACCAAGCCTTATGAGGAACCATTGAGGGAGCTGGGTATGTTTAATTTGGAGAAGAGAAGACTGAGAGATCACATGATAGCTGTCTTTAAATATCTGAAGGGATGTCAAGTAGAAGATGGAGTAAGTTTGTTTTCTGCTGATGCAGAGACTAGGACACAAATTAAGTTCACAGAGGGAAGACCTCGGGAATGTTGTTATTATCATATGTATCATCATACATTAAGTGTCATCCACAGCTGCACTGAGTGCACCATTCAGATAGAAACACCTAATCTAATAAATGGGGAAAATATTATGTGCACCTTCTTTCCAGTGAGCATTTGCCCTTACATTCCACCCTTCTGGAAAAGAGGGGCCAGACTCCAAGACCTGGTGACCCAGATAATAATCAAATTGGGGAAATTTGTAATTTTTTTCTGATTATTTTACTAAACTTTGGTTTTGTTTATTTTTTAAAAAAAAATTTGCACCATCAAGCCTTGAGGTTTCTGGGCCAAAACCTGAGCCCTAGGGACAGCCTCAGTGATGCAATTAAGTGTTAAACATTAAATACCAACATTAAGTTAGGCATGGCTTGTCATTCAAGCACACGCAGAGACAGAGAACATATTATCATGTTTGGAAATTAAAACAAAAGGGGCTGTTCTCAGATCAAGGTGAAATAAGGAGATCATTCCTTCTTACTTAGAAAAATGAGATAAAGAACATTTAATTTAGCCTAGTTGCTTCTAGTCAGAAGGTGGATGTGGAGCAGAATGACTGGGTAGGAAGGAGGAAGCCAACTGAATGAGTACGTAGAGTCTATGTGGGGTGGTGGGAAGAATGACTGGGAGGGAAGGAGGAAGCCAACTAAATGAGTACTCAGGCCATTTCCACATTACACTGTTATTCTATTATTCCACTTTCAACATCCTGTGGAATTCTGAGGTTTGCAGTTTACTGCGGCCAAAGAGCTCTCTAGCTGAGAATTCTAAATACCTCTCCCTAAACTGCAAACCCCAGGATTCCATAGGATGTTGAAAGTGGAATAATAGCACAATAACAGTGTAGTGCAGAAATGGCCATAGACTCCCTAGAGAGTCTTTGCAAGTTGCATCAACCAATCAAGTACAGTTGTTGTGGGTTTTCCGGGTTTTGAGGCCGCGTTCTATTAGTATTTTCTCCTAACGTTTTGCCTGCATCTGTGGCTGGCATCTTCAGAGGATATGATGGCATGGAAGTGAAACAAAGCTGCTAATGTACTTAATGCACTGTTATGCACATCCCCTGACTAACAATACACTCTGGGGAATATACCATCTAACAATATGCCAACTGTAACACATGCAAATTGCTCTCTCCCACCCAAGGGACTACACAAGTATATATACTCTGTTTCACTTCCATGCCGCCATATCCTCTGAAGATGCCAGCCACTAATACTAACAGAACATGACCTCAAAACCCGGAAAACCCACAACAACCTATGGATTCCGGCCATGAAATCCTTCGACTTTACATTAAATCAAGTACGTCTTGCAGGCATCTACTTCCTACATTAGCTGGGATGGAGATTTGTACAGCCCTTTCTCTGGCCTTGAGGTAAGCCCACCAAAACAAGAGAATTTGCACTGTCAGTTTGTATGTGGAGATAACCCGTAAGAACTGAAGACTCAGGACCAGGCCCTGAAATCAGATAACCCTAAGAAGTAAAGAATTTCACCATTGTCTGTACAATAGCAAAAGGCAAACAACACAGTTGAGGAGGTCAACAGTGCAGTAGTCTCTTTATGTGTGTGTGTAAGTACTGCTTGCAGGAGAGGAAAAGGTGATGTTTGGAAGAGGTGCTTGGAGCCCTCTACAATAGTCAATGCACATTCCTTCAGCTCTTGACTTATATCAGGTGTTTTCATTGTATGTCAAACTCAGACCAAGTAGGATCTCAGTTAGCTGAGCAGGATCACAGCTTGGGTTCTCTTCTGTGTTCAGGGACACGACCTGTGTTTATTAGGGTTATATAACTATACAAGTTTTATACAAAAAAAGAGTTCTATGTTCTCTGCTTGTGGGCTTCCAGTTGAAACACAATGCTGGACTAGATGGAGTCATGATGTACTATACAGGAAAGGTTTTTTTTGTCCAGCCATAAAGATTTTAACAAGCAAACAAGAATACCTAGGCCATTTCTGCACTAGACTGTTACAGCGCTATTATTCCACTTGCAACATCCTATGGAATCCTGAGGTTTGCAGTTTTGGGAGGGACGGGCTGTCCCCTAGACTTACACCTGAAATCACAGAAGATATCCTTCTCTTTGCCTACTGCAATCTATATAGCAATAGCAATAGCAATATTATTTTTATATATATATATATATGTATATGTATATATATATGTATATGTATATATAACTATTATATATAATTACTAGCATATTTACCTGGCATTGCCCAGGATTTTATTTTCCTCTTAAAAACTTACCAAACTGTCTTGTCCAGTACCTCTAACTTTTACCCATATTTCTCAATGCAATCTGTATTCAGAATTATTTACATCCCCATTTATGTTCCTCAGGGAATACACTGTCCTCTTCCTTGCTGCTAGGTCTCATCTCCATAGCAATCGGCCTATTCCAGTACCAGTAACTTATCCGCATATTTCCCAATCCAATTCAGAGTTGTTAACATAACAGAGGTTTGGTTTCTGAGGGAATACACTGTCCTCCTCCTTCTTGCTGGTAGGCCTTGTGTCCGTAGCAACCAGCCTGAGCTCTCTGGCTGAGAATTCTAAAGGCCCCTCCCTAAACTGCCAACCCCAGGATTCCATAGAATCTTCACAGTCAGCCAATCGTATGAGGTCTTCGCCTGCCTGACACAGACAAACAGACAAACTCACAAACTTTGACTTTTATGTAGTAGATATATAATACATAGAATAATTACAATAAATATAAAATAAATAATATAATAATATAATAGACTTATTATCAAAATAACACATGACACACAAGGAGAAAAGGGTGGTGATAGAGGAGTAGATGAGTCAGACTGTTCTCTCCCTCAGAGGCCACAGTAGACGCAGTTTGAATAGAGGGAGGGCCTCTACCCAGCTGCTGGGGCCCAGGACAGATTGGAAATGTGCCTGGCGGCTCTCTTTCACCCTCAGGCCAGAGCAGTGACGGTTGAAATAGGGAAGGAGGGCTGTTCAGCAGCCACTGGGGCACAGGCACTATGGAGCTGTGCCTGGCTGCGCTTTTGTCCCTCAGAGGCCAGTAACAGTTGAAATGGCGAAGAAGGGCCTCTCATCATCCGTGGGGAGAGGGGCAGGCATAATGCGGCTGTGCCTGACTGCCCTTTTTTTTTCTTTTCTTTTTTTCCTCAGAGGTCAGAGCAATTGTTTTATGGGGTTTTGGTTTCTTGGCACTTGGGGTGGTTTGGCATTTTTGGGACCAGTGAAGACTGTATGGGTTCTGGGACAGAAGATTGGTCCTATAGCCCCTAAAATGTGACAAGCCCTGCTATATGTAGTCTGTTTGGAGTTCACCTTTTTTCCCTTCCTCTTGTCCTTCTCTAGAGCCGTATTCGCAGGATGTGGAATGACACTGTACGAAAGCAGTCCGAGTCCTCCTTCATCACTGGTGATATAAACAGTTCAGCATCACTTAACAGAGGTAATTATGGACTTTTCAAATATGTGTGACTGTTGTAATTACTAAGGAGTTTAAATGGCAGTGCCCTGTCAGCTTTGAAATGTACTGTACCTCGTTCTCCTGCATGAAAATGTACAGCAAAGAAGAAAAGAATGCATAGTACACTACTTTTCATCTACTAAAAGGACTTCCTTCTCTTTTTAAAAAAATGCTTATATTCTATCACACATTTGCACAAACGATGGTGTTGAATGGCAGTGGCAGTAGGATGGGATGGGGTGAGGTGGCAGGAAGATGGAGCGTTCTTATACAGTAGTCAACTGTGAGTACCAGTCGTGAAGCTTCATTGATAGCAATGAAATAGGCAGTTGCAGAGGGAGATACCTGCTAACTATTGTTGTCCCTGGGAGGGGGGAATAATTACAAAGGCTTTGTGAGGGTAAAAATCTACTGCATAAAGTGGAGCTGGACATCTTTTTCTAGTGTGCAGAATCGATGTTTGATTCACAGCACCATCCAAGGTTTATGGAAGATCTCTGTTAAAAATGAACCAACTCAGCCAGGTTTAAAACTGGGTTTGGAAACAAGGGTTTTCCATTACATAGAATTATTGAATCATAGAGTTGGAAAGGACCACATGGCTATCTACACCTAGAAAAACAAAATTCTAAATTCAGTCCCAAATGGGAAGGTTGTGACATAGGTCTTTCCCAGTGAGCCATCCTTCCTTCAACCCCTGCCTCTTTCATCATTTCTACCATTTACCTTTCTGGCTTGCTTCGGCAACTCCAGGGTCTCCCTTCTCGCATCTTTCCTTAGACTCTTGGCACACTGCTGCAGCTACATTCCAGGAGCAGCAAGAAACTTCGGCATGTGCCATGAGCCCAATAGTGTGTTGTGAGTGCCTTTCAAATTAACTGTGGTCGGTTGTTTTGTTTTTTTTCCAAAGATGCTTATCTCTTCCTCAGAATTAAAGTAGGCTATTTTTGTCTGAAAGATAGCCAAATTCTTATCATTTCTGAACTAAAAATGGAATAAATTACGATTTTTTTTGTGTGTTAAGCAGTGGTAAATAGCCATGCTCTGTGCAAAACTAGCATATGTATGCTAAATTAACTGGATTACTGTGATTGATTTCTTTGGGGCTATTTCAATTTACTCTGATCAAAGGGAACAGAAGATTAGAATTTCCCTAAAATTGATTTAAGCATCTCTGAAGAGGATAGAGAATACCATTACTAAAATTATTTGTATTTTGATAATGTTTGGACCATCCTTTGGTGAAGCTTCAAAGTTCTGTTAATATCTGATTTATTAGACCATCCCAGAAATAACTTGTGATTACGGTACTTCAGCACTGTATGCATCGGAGCCTCTTTGCTTGCTAGAATAAAATATTGTAACAAACAAACATATATTGGAACAGCAGATTCTTCGCTGCTGTTCCCTACCCCCTTCGCGCACTATTGAACATGGCCATTTCTTCAGCAAGCTGGATGGCCATAACCACACACCCAACATGCATGTTGTTCTTTAATTTTCTAGCCTGCAGGCTGACCTTCTTACAGACTGGCAGACACACACTTAATGTCAGCCAAGAATTCACCCCTGATAATTTAATCTTTCCTTCTCCCTGATTGTGGGCCTGCTAATACTGTCATTTTGTTTGCTTTTGCACCGTTTTAATACCAATCGCTTGTTTTAGTGCTCCCCTGCTTTCAGGAAAAGGCACTGATTTAAAATAATAATTGCCAGAAACAAAAGTTTAAATCAATAAATCCAAGAAGTAGGGATATTAATATTTTACTATTATATCAATGCAAGAGAGGATGAATAATTTCCACAGTTTTCTTCCTGCTGTGATGAAAAATGAATATTTCTGCCCAGCAATCATACATCCTGGAGTATTTGGGAAAATAATTCTCTGCAGAAATGCACTTAAAAAACAAAACAGAAATTGCGGGCTTTTTGGAGTGGGAAGGCTTATAGATAGCCGCATGTGCTTTTTGTGCAAACTTCTGTTTGTTTATTTTTTAATAGTGAAAACAAAATTCTTGAACACACAAAAATCCCTTGCACAACAAAGAAAATTGCTCAGAAAACAGTAGTCTTGCACACTAAAACCATGTGGCTATATTATGGGTTAGATCACTGGGTTTCTTGCACAAAACTTTTTGCATAACATTTTTGTTGTGCAGGTTTTTCAGTTTTTGCATAGAAAACAGCAACTTGCGTTAAAATCCCACATGTGGCTGTCTGGAAGCAGTGCTCTTTGCACAAAGTCATATAATTCTCACACACAAAAAATGTGCTTTTCTACAGAGAATCTGTTTATGATGCTGTATTCTACATTCAGGTTATTTTGACACTATCTAAAATACTGACTATGGGCTTTAGTTTCATACATTAAAAGGATAAATTGCTCACCTGGGTTAATTGACCCTTGTACAGTGTCTTGCATTTTTAATCCAGATTTTTTCCTCTGTGTATCAAGCATTTTCCAACACTCTATAGGTTACTGTACTGTAAAGTAGACAGCATCTTCTGGAGTGATTACTTAGGAGATTATACTGGGATAGATTGTGTGTGCTACACCTCCCCTATGACCATTCTTATTCAACAGTGGGTATTTCTGCCTCCCAGAATTTATTCCTATATAGATCAGTAATACTGCAGAACACTTAGGTTTTTGTAGTAGTATCAAGATTTTGCAAAAAGAGATCAATCCACCACAGCATACTGCACTAGAATGCCCTGTGTTCATGGTATCAAACAACAGGCCGTGAATGTTACCAGACTTCACTCCTGGGTATTCTGTACCTCTTGGCAGATCTGTTCTGATGTCACGGTGGACTTGCTTTATTTCTGCAGAGAAGTTACCGTATCTGTCATTAGTTCTGCTGTTATGATGATACAACTTAGGTACTCTGGAAGCACAGAATGAGAGTCTTTCTGAGACCCTGTCCAATCTCTTGCTTAATAGAGGAAGTCCAGAACAACAGCAGTTTAAATATGCCTCTGCCTGAACAACTCTAGCAAGGAAAAACCCACCCACTCCTGGAGCAACTGCTTACCATAGCATAGGATTCCAAATGAGAGACTATGGAGGCAAATTGCACTGGTGCCCAATTTTATTTTGGCCTCTTTAAAGTATGATTTTAATTTCTAGAGTCTTTCATGGAATATAATCCCGTACTAGAGAGAACCAATTTATTTTAGTGGTCAGAGTGTTGACCTACCCAAAGTTTTCACTCAGCCATGAAGCTCACCAAGTGCCTATTCACACTCCATGATTATAGCACTATTATTCCATTCTGTTTTGGTTCCATCCTATGAATCCTGGAGTTTGTAGTTTGGTGAGGCACTGGAGCTATCTGTCTGAGAATTCTAAAGGTCCCTCTCTACACTGCATCTTCCAGTATTCTATAGGATGGAACCAGGTCATTTAAAGTAGAATAATAGTGCTACAGTTCTGCAGTGTAGATAGTCCCTAGGTGATATTATACCAATCATCATCTAACTCATAGGTTTATTGTAAGGAATGAAAGGTAATACCATGTACTGCCTTGAAGATTTTACTTTCATTCAATGAAGCAAGGACACTCTATAAATGTAATAAATAAATAATGCTGCAAGGACTTTCATTTTCCAAATAAGCCTGCTTGTCAACTGAGATTTATACGTTACTGTAAGAGAGAAAGCAATAAGGAACAGTGGTCTAGCAGATATTCCAGCCTTTCCATTCATGACCCAAATCAATGCAACTGTCATAAGGTAGAAGATTATTCTATTAATGCACTCTTCTTGTGCATGCCTGAATTCCGCATTTTCATTTTTAAAAATCAGCATTAGTTTAAAAAAAAATTCTCTGGAATGGGAGTTTTAAATTCTTTGTAGGTATAAAGAGACAAAGCACTGATCTGAAGTATGTTTTTTGTTGTTGTGTGCCTTCAAGTCATTTCCAACTTATGGTGACTCTAAGGTGAACCTATCACAGGGTTTTCTGGGGCTGAGAGTGTGTGATGAGCCCAAGGTTTCCATGGCTGAACAGGGAATCAAACCCTGATCTCCAGGGTCATTGTCCAATGCTTAAACCACTACACCGTGCTGATTTTACACAAAATATATCCCACTGGTTAGAGAGAAGGTTTCTACACATGCTGAGGTAGAATGACTCAGTGATTGCCAACAGGGCAGGAAAACCCGTGGTGCCTTCAGCCTACCTGTGGAGTCTAGACAAGGTGGGAGAGGGATGAGAGACCACCATGGAGAATTTTCCTCATCTGAATTTGGGTTCTCTTTCCATAGCATGGGGAGTGGTATTGGCGGCCTTCAGTTTTGGCTATCAAGAGGAAAAGAGGCTAGAAACTGCTTAACATACAGCTGTGTTCCCTCAAAAAATGTCACAGTATATGCTTTACTCATGGAATGAGGACATGACATACTCCTAAGAAAATGATACCCACATAGGACCAGTATAGGCTTGTCTGTTAGTGAAAGGGCACTTTGGCCCAAGGCTTAGGATGTCCATCTTATATACAACAACTTCAGGGAGTAGCATTGTCTGTCATATTTCTCTTTAAGATAGTCTCTCAATCTTTCTTTATTTCCTATTCTGTTTGTGAGACTCAGCAAGGATGTCTGCCACTCTACACATATGTGTTTTTCCCCTTCAAAAGGTACAAGAGAGTATTTGAGGTCAACAAACATATCCAACCCTGGGGGAGAGAGCCAACGAGTAGAGGACAAGTAGGAAGAGAGGGTGGGATGGAAAGACTTTCAGGCCTGGTCAGTAAAAAAATTCTGGTGAATATCCATTGCCCAATGAGAAACTCAGAAAGGCAAAAATGGCCTTTGCTGCCTGGACAACAAGCTATCCTGCTGGGACTACTTTTGGCTTAGGCTGGCTTTGCTTCCTCTTCATTATATTTCTGTGTGATATTCAGGGGTAGTGATACGGATGAACAAAGATATCCCATTTTCTTTTCTACAAGTACTGAATTTTTGAAACACAAGTTTGTTCTGTCCCAGTTCCACATCAGTTCATGATCATTTTGGTTAAAAGTATGCACAAAAATTTATTTGCTTTTTTATACACATTTCTCCTATTATACTAACATTTCTACCCTGGTACTCCAAATGAATGCATTTTTTCCCCATGAAATGTCCCTAATATATGCCTTTTTTGTATGTTATATCCCCTACTATGTGGGGATTTGTTAATATATGTTAATGTGCTCCAGTACTTGAATATTTCTCTTCATTTTTTAAATCAGAGAACTATGTCATAAAATTTGGAGAACTGTCAGAGTCATAGAATCATAGAGTTGGAAGGGGCTCCAAGCCCCCTCCTCAATGCAGGAAATCCATCTCCAGCAGGTAGAACCAAAGATGATTGTGTTGTGGTTTGTTCATTAATTCAGGAAGTGCAAATTAAGTTGGTTTGTATACACTGCAAACCAAACAAATTTGTCTTTCATCCCTAAGTGCGTGCAGATGGGAAAGATGCCTTGAGGTACAATCCCTCATTTGATTTTTTAATACTTGGGGGAAGGCTTGCTGTGTTCTTAATTGTAGACCTTAAATATGCAAGATTGTTTGAGGACAATGCTTAACTGCTAAAAGGACAAATGCAGGGAATGTGAAGGTGGGATACGAAGCCTTGTCATCTATCCTGTAAGCTCTTGCTGGGATGTGTGTATGTGTACGTGTGTGTGTGTTAAAGACAGAATGAGGAGAGCAGAGGAGTGAAGAGAAGAGATGCAGTGAGATCATAGAATCATAGGACTATAGAATTATAGAGTTGGAAGAGACCACAAGAGGCCATCCAGTCCAACCCTGTGTTATACAGGAATACATAATCAAAGCACTCCCACCAGATGGCCATCCAACCTCTGTTTAAAAACCTACAAAGAAGGAGACTCCATCACACTCTGCGGCAGCATATTCCACTGTCAAACACCTCTTATCATCAGGTAGTTCCTCCTAAAGTTTAGGTGGAATCTCTTTTCCTGTAGTAAACTACATGATACTTGCTGAAATGTTCAGAGGCAATTTTAATTTATTCCTGTGAGTTAGCGGTGGTAGCCAGGGAGCTTTTGCATGCTCATTAGTCAACGGGGAAGCTAGATTAGAGATCTCTGAGAGTATTGCTCGCAGGTTAATGGTAATAGACTCCTGAACGAAACATTGTTCTAGAGGAGCACCTCAGCCAGCGGCAGAAGCAGTTAAAGAATGCTTTTTCAGTGTCTACTGACTATGTCTTCTTATCTTTGACTCCAGTACATCTCACAAGATTTGGATATCTCTTGGTTACAGGAAAACAATTTGCATAAATATTCTTGAGCATGAGCTTCTAGAATTATTTTGTTTCCCACTCATAGTAACGGGCTCCCCTGATGTTGTAACCATTCCCTCTCCCTCTCTAATGGCAGTAGTTCCCCTAATGTTTTGGGGGCTCTAGCAAGAGCGAGTTGGGGACCCATTAAAAGATAGGAAAGCCAGGCACAGAAAATTAATTGTATATGAAGCTGCAGTGAATGTATAGGCAAAGAAATCATTCACATTCATTGTAGTTAATTTTTATTTCAGTGAGAGATCATTTAAGCCATTTGACATATAATGTTAAAATACATATATGCAAATCTTGAATAAAAGAAGCACACTACTGTCTCTATGTGTGTTGCCCTTACATAAACACAACATTCCTCCCTTCCCCCCGAAAAAAAACTGTGGTAGGAGGGGCATGTGGTAAATTGGCAATCGCCAGGTCACTGCTAAATAACAATATACCAATTACCAATAGACTAATTAATCATTTAAGAGTCAATTCTCTAATGCCCTATTTAATGTGAATCCTTTTTGAACATTCCTGGAAGTAAAGTCCTCAATCAAATCACTGAAATCTGAACCAGTCCTGACTTTATGTTCATCTGAAATCAGTAGTAATTGTGCTAGGTGTTCTTGTGATACAAAAGAAGAGTACATTTTTTTTTTAATCAGAATCACCATTGAAAATGACCTCTCATCAGTACAGCCATTCAGGTATAGTGAAAATAATGCAAAGTACTACACATACGCTGAGATAAATATACTGAATAATATACAGTCCTCCTTCCACATTCCCGAGTTTCAATTTGATTATGTGCAAGGACAATGCATGTTTCCCCCTTCCCCCCAATTCTCTTCCTCCTATTCCCTTGCATTTTGCATGGTGCAGAGAAGGAAAGTAAGTACCTTTCTTCTCCCTCCCAGAGCTCCCCCTCCCATTCTATTGCCTCTAGCCCCAGTGTGCAAAGGCAAAGGAATGGGAGGGGAAGCCCCAGAAGGGAATGGGAAGGGGATCATGGGATCACAGTTTTTCCACTTTTGTGAGAGTTTTATGCCCTGAACCCTCATGATGGTGGAGGTAACACTGTAATTAGAAATATGTTGAAGGGCTGCCAAAAACTACCCATATTTTGGGGGGTTGATTATAGAACCTGAAATAACTCTTGGTGTCAATCAAAATGTCTGCTGAATCAAAATGTTTCCTTCTAGGTAAAACCATAAAAATTGCACTTCTTTTTTTCCATAGTGATTATGCAGGACATTCTACAGGCTACTTGGCTGATATCTGAAAGGCTTTTACAAAACCCCCAGAAGCAGAGGGTGAAAGAAATAGTTCTTTCCTGTTATGACTTCCCAGCAACTGTATTCTTGACCCCACTGCCCCAGCCATGCAAGTTTCATGCAGTTATCACATTGCCCCCTTCTCTTCCCTGCTGCTGAGATGCTACTTGCATGGAGCAGAAGAAATGGGCAGTTTAACTCAATTGGGCAAGAACTGGATCCTTTTCATGGCCTGGAGAGGACTTGTTCACAGGTTTCAAACCTCCGGCGGGGGCGGGGAGAGGCTTCACTTTGTTGTTTATACTCATGTATAAGTCTAAAATTTCAGGCAAAAAATTGACCCCAAAACCTGAGTCAGTTTATCCACAGGTCTGTCTAAGTACTGTACCTTAACTTATCAAAAAGGGAGCCATCCCCTTCTCTGAGTAGAGCAGCAAAAGGTAAGAGTATAGTTCATCCTGGAAGACCCTAAGATAAATCCCACCACCACCCTCACTCTCTCCACCCTCTCCTTTTTCAATGCTTGGGTGGGAAAATGGTGCTTTCCCTCAAAGGAGTGCCAAAAGCATAGAGGGGGTCAGTGATTCTTCTAGGTTCTCTCAGAACAGACTAAACTCTCGCCTTTTGTTACTCTACTCAGAGAATGGGTTGGCTGCTTTTTTAAATAAGAGTTAATAGTGTACCGCAACTTTTATCGAAAAAAGGAACCATCACCTTTCAGAGTAGAGTGGTGAAAGGGCTTTTTGAATGCCTGGCTTGGAAAATGGCAGCAGCAGCAGCCAGGGCCCCTCTCTGCAGAATGACCCTCAGCTCAGTCATGGGTCTTTCTTATCAAAATCCATAATTTTGGTCCCAAAACCTGCCCTCGACTTCCACATGAAGTTGACTTACACATGAGTATATACAATAAATGAAACAGAAGGTAGCTGACATATTTCAGGAATAAACTTTCCTTATGGTTGTGACGAACCTGATGGGAGGGGGTCTTGACAACAGAGCCTCCTTGGCAACTAAGAGTGTTTAAGCTGATTGGCTGCTGAAATGGAACCTTGGATAGCCCAGGGGAGGGGCTGGTGGAAGGAGGAAAATAACGGATTTTAACTGTCTGGTGGGTGTTTGAAGAGGAGGGTGATTTGTGGTGTATTTGGGGAAGGTTGGAGATTTGAAGAGTTCTGTGGGAGAGAGAACTGGGAAATTGGGTGTACAAAAGATAGTGAATGAATTGAGAGAGAGAGAGAGAGAGAAGACAGGTGTGCTGTTTGTAAACACTGAGATACAAAACAAATTTAAGCAACAGAGTTACAATAAACGTTTGAAGTTCTGTGTTCCATATAACAATCTCCCAGAATCTTATTTTGAATCCTGGAATATACACACTACCAATAATATCATCTTGACCTTAGTGCCAACAGTACCACAGTCTTGGAAAATATAAATCACTGCTGATCTTTACATCTGGGAGAAGGGCAGATTTAGGGAAGGCAGTAAAGGGGGAGAGTCCTGAAAGGAAGAAGCCAAGGGGGGACAAGAGTGAGAAAGGGACTGCGTTCTCAGAGAGGGAGAACTGAGGCAGATCTGTTTTTCCTGATTCAGAGATCTCCCTGGCTGTTCAGACCTGAACACAAAGAGGTGTCAGGCTGGGCAGGCCTTGAATGCGAGGCTTGGGTGCGCCTTTCACACTTGGCACTGATGAGCAGTGGTTTGGTTTTTTCCGCGCGTTTTACAATGGTCCCATGACAAGATGATGATGGTGGTGGTGGTGGTGGTGGTGGTGGTGGTGGTGGTGGTGGTGGTGATGATGATGATGATTTTTATCCCACCTTTCTCCCAAAATTGGGACTCAAAGCAGTTTACAATTTAAAAAAAACCAGTAAGCTAAAAACATTAACAAATGAACATTAAAATGGAATTAATCTATTGGCAACATTAATATGATTGAAAACTACCCTAAAAAGATAAAATACAATTTAAAGCAATAAAAACCATAAAAAAGATCAGATTTAAAACACTACAGTACCCTCAGCCCATTCTTTAAAAAGTTTCCATTTTAAAAGCCTGTTGGAATAAAAAGGTCTTGCCTGCCAACCAAAGGACAGCAGACAGGAGGCCATTTTGGCTCCCTGGGAAGTGAATTCCAGAGTCTAAGGGCAGCCACCAAGAAGACTCTTACTTGCATCCCTATGAACTGTGGTTGTGACAGTGCTGGGAGTAAGAGAAGGGTTCCACCTGATGATCTCAGGGCTCAGGCAGGCTCAGTTGAGATGAGGCCTGCCAGACTACCTGGACCTTGATTACCTGGGGTCCAGCACTTTGAATTGTCCTCAGAAACAAACTGGCAACCAGTGGAGCTGTAACCTGCTCCAGTTAACAGTCTGCTGCAGGTCTTTATATTAGCTGAAGTTTTCAAACACTCTTCAAAGGCAGCCCAGAACACGTTACAGTAGTCAAAATGCAATGTAACCAAGGCATGCACCATTATGGCCAGCTCTGGTGTCTCAAGGAACAGGCAGAGTTGGTGCACAAGTTTTAAATGTTCAAAAAGCATTCCTGGTGACCACAATGCTGAGTCCAAGAGTATACCCAAACTGCAAACCTGCATCTTCAGGGGAAATGTAACTGCATCTAACACGAAGGAAGGAACAGAGGAAGGAACAGAGCCTCTGGAAATAGTGCCTCCGAGGCCCATCCCAGTGAGATAACCCAGAATGATACCATGGTCAACGATATTGAAAGCTGCTGAATTGTCCACCAGAGGCAACAGGGACACACTGCCCCATCCAGTTCCCTACCTGGGTCATCCACCAATGTCACCAAAGCTGTCTGTTCCATGACCAGACCTGAAACCAGATTGAAAAGGATTTAGATAATCTATTCCATCCAGGAATTCCTAGAGTTGAGAGGCCACCACATGCTCCAATACCTTGCCCAAAATTAGTATGTTAGACTCTGGTTAATACGTATCCAGTTAGATGGATTCAGGGATAGCTTTTTCAACTAGCAACTGTCTCCTTTATGCAAGCTGGATCTCTGCCTTCTCCTAAGGAGACATTGACTACTCCTTCACCCAATCAGCCAGTCTCCCTCTGCCCTGTTTGATAAGCTAGGGAGACATGTGTTGGCTCTCACCTCTCCAAGGATCCTGTCCACATTCTCAGTCTGCACAAATTGAAAAGTATCCAACAACATAGGACTAGTAGGAACCAAGGTCACACCCACTGAAACTTTATCAACTACAGTATCCTAGCTGAAGCAGATCTGAGCAATTTTATCTGCAAAGTACCATGCAAATTCTTCAAAGCAGATTGTTGAATGATCTGCATTGTCTTCTCGAGGACCAATGTGTAATAAGGCTTTGAGCACTTGAAACAGCTCAACTGAACAGCTCCTTGTAGATGCAGTGGTGGCTGCAAAGAATAATTTGCTGCTTGCACTGCCACTGAATAGGTCCTCAGATAAGCTCCAGCCTGTGTTAAGTCTTCTTTGAATATCACTCTAGTCTCCATCTTACTCATTTCATTGCTATCAGCTCCTTGAAAAACAAAGGGACTGCTTTGGCTCCACTGCAGAAGAGAAGATGCTCAGGAGTGATTGTGTCCACCACCCTGGCCATTTCCCCTTTCCATAGATCAGCCAGAGCTTTGGCAGGAAAATCCTAACAAGCCATCAGGAATCTATCTGAATCCATCAGCGTCCTGGGGTGGACTATCCTAATCAGTCCCCCACCACCTCAGAGGTTCTGAGTCCCAATGAGTCTAAAGCTGGCCAGCTAGTGATCTTTCCATGCCACACCAAGATCACCATCACCTTATCCAACACAGAAAACAAGGTTCAGTGTGTTGCCTAGGAGCATGAGTAGGGCCAGATACTCATGGGACAGACCTATGGTTGTCATGGAGGCCATGAAGTCTTGAGCCACTCCTGACAGGGCAATCTCCACATAGATGTTGAAATCTCCCAGCAGTACATGCTGACAAGACTCCAACACCAATCCTGACACCACCCTGGCTAGCTCAGGAAGGGAGACTGTAGAACTGCAAAGTGGGCAATATACAAACATAATCTCTATTCTGTCCCAGCCCCCTTGCTTCAGGTATGCACATTCAAACCCTGCTGACTGAGGGATAAGGCACCTGATCAGAGGAACAGAACCACAATAGACATCCCTGCCCCCCAGGTCTTGTCTGCTGCTCCACAGAAATATCTGGTGGACAAAGCTAAGATAGGTATATCCCTTTGTCTCATCCAGCCAGATCTCCATGCAAGCCAGGTTGGTGTGCTCTTCCAAGATCAAATCCTGAATGGTACCTGTCGGGATGCTCTCCATATTAAGTAATGGGATATGTAGTCCAGCATAAATAACAGCCTGCCTGTAACCAGAGAAGCCTAGTTACCAGAGACCATTAGGTAAACACTTGCTAGGAATGTGCTGATAAGCACTGCTTGGCTCTCACGGCTTCAAGATCTCTAGGCAAAGAGAAGGGAACACTGGGGAATCTTAAGCTCTTGCATTTCCTTTTGAACGGTAGTTTCCTCACTAACGTCTTGTACAATGTACCTCACTCCAAATAAATAGTGTTTATGCACTCTACTATTTGTGTGTGTGGATTTAGTTCCTGACAGTACCTGTTTTCCCATTCACTGACCTGGCATTCAACACAGCATGAAAAACCATCAATAGCTGTTTTTTAATTTCCGAAAATGTACGTGTCATGAAGAAGGGTTTTTTCCTGCATGAAATTTAATTGTGAAATACTACATGTGAAACTGTGAATCTCTGCTTTCTCCATCTGTATAAAACAGGACAGCTGCTGGCTTCTCCTAATACTCTAAGTGAACTAGGCAGTTGAGTCTCTGTAAAAAGGGCCAAGTACAGCTCCCATCCTAAGAAATAGTGAATGATTGATGCAAATGAGCTCCCTGATGCAGATAAGAGAAAAATCCTCTGCTAGTATTTTTGTAGGCTGAGTTAAACACAAGGGAGACTGAGGCCATTTCCACACGAGGTCGATACATCGTAGTAGCGTTGAATTCTTACCCTCTTGTCTGCATGTTGTATTTTTAGCATCGTAGTTTTCCTCATGATTCTGCACATCTTCAGCTTCTAGCATGGTTCACTGTGACGAGAAATCACTGTATGTAAAAACTGGAAAAACTCCAATGTAAATCTCCCAAACTGGTTCTGCTTCATTTTTTGCCTACATACAGAAGCGTAGCATCGATTCACAACGCAGAAGTGGCCAGCTATGAGCATTCCCAGACTATCCTTTCCATCATTTCTGTCCCTATCTCTCTCCACCAATCAAAGGACAGGCTGTCATCATTATTCTCTTCATGTGTTAAAGGGACAGCAGGAAGAGAGTGAATCTGGTAATGGACCATTAAGATGTGTTTTTTTCCACGTATCAACACACAAACGTAGCAACGCAGAAATACGTTTAAAATGTGTTTTTAAAAAGCAAAAAAACAAACAGACCAATCAGTGATGGCGGGGCGGGGTGAGAGAGGGGAATGGGAATAGCCAGGGACTTGCCATTGCAAATGCAGCAACTGCTGTTCTCCACGGTATAAATAGGAGGGGGTGCAGACAGCACAGTTTCTGAATTAGAGTATAAAAAACCAGCAGTAAACCGCTGCTCCCCTCTTGTGCAGAAATGGCTTGAGACTGATGACGGTTATAAATAAAATGAACATGATTTTATACAAGTTTAAAGGGTTCCTTAAATGCAAGGTTATGGATCATTGCATAGTTTCACTCATTCACTCACAGAAACACTCAGAACCCATCACTGCCTCTGTACCCTGGGAAAGGCCCACCCTGGCTCTTGATTTGAGCCTTTCTCCCTCCCCAAGCAGAGCTAAGAAGATCAGCACAACAGTATGACATTTTATTCAGTAAGACCCTTGTATTACATTAGTTTGACAGAACCTACTATTTTTTTGTTAACTTGAAGGTAGCTTCCCACTGCTAAACATATTGGTGTAGAAGAAAATCTGCAGTGGGGTTTATTCTCATATGCAAGAAAGAGAGATGTATGATATGTAGGGAAGGGAGGATAGTTTCTGCTACCAAAAGCAAGTCAGCAGATCCAGTTTTCATCTTTAAGGAGCCGATTTGTTCATATTTGCCCTACTAACACAAAAGAGGCTTGGAAATGGCTGGTAGAGAATGGTGGATACTTCATCATCCAAGCCAGTTCACATCACTGTGAGAAGCAGATGGAAGGTGTGGGGACAGAAAAAAAGGGCATGGTTTCAGGTTTCAGTTTGTACATCCTGACCTAGACAGGTTGACAAGCAAAAGCTACTGTAGAGGAAGGGGACTGGAAGTCTCATTTTCTTCTTTCTAGCAACAACGATCTAGGCAATATTATAACCTGTTTCCCCTTTCTTGCACTACAAGCCATACCTATAAGCAAAAAGATCAGAGACCATGGAAGCTGCCATGTAGCCCAGTAGCATCAACTCTAACTGGCAGCAGTGGCTCTCCAGGGTTTCTTTCCCAGCTCTGTCTCTCCTTTTCCCATCAAAGTAGGCCTAACCCTCTAGAGCTGCTGCTGAAATCAATCAAGATCATGCATATTCAGGGTGGCGTATAGAGGTGGGGAAAATGCAGTGCAATGAAAGAAATGGCACCTGTGACAGAACCACTTTTTTGTTTGTTTATTTTTAGAAAAGTTTGCCCATAAAACATTAGTTGAATTTAGGCAGAGAGAATTGAAATAGGAGTCAGACCTACACCCCTTAGGCAACTAGTCCACAGACATTTATAGTTTGTGCCACCTTTGCAACAAATTCAGATGGTGGCCACCTTGTATCTGGCTTTTACTGTTACGTGCCCCCAAGCCTCTGCGATGTAGCCAGTCAGACAATGCTGAGGAAATCCTTGTCTGATCTTGTCCATATGGTGATATTGTGTTAATACTAACACTGATGTTGTGTTAATACTTTGATGATGATTTTTAAAATTTTATTTCTTTATGATATAATTCATTTTTAAATAGAAATGTGATAAACCAGAAAAATAAATGAGAAAAACAACAGGTGAGATACTGTAAACCTTCTGAAGCAGGGAGAGGCAAAAAATTAATATTATAACCATTTTTTTTAATTTAGAAAGCTTAGAGTAGGTGACTATTCAGACACATCCACTGTATCTTTGCTTCAACAAAAGCATCTGTGGGTAGGGGCTGGAAAATCCAAGGAGGCTGCTAGTTCTTGGACTAACATCTGTTTCACAGAACCCTGCATGTTCAGTGGTACTTATTGGAATTTTTTTGCCCTGAACATAAGAAGCATAGTTCATTAGGGGAAATTTTTCAAGATCTAGGGTGGGAGGTTAAGCCAAGAATAAATGTTGTACGTGTAACTTTCATCCTGTACATGCTCATTAGAATAGACTGAACTTCGCCTTTTCAGCTATTTTTTAAAAAGTTCACCCTGGCAAAAGTGGTAGTCTCCCTGAATTCCCACCAGCTTTCCAAGATCACAGTTATCACTGCTCTAAGATTGCTGTATCCCCCTTATCAGTAGTGAGGTGATTCCTAGGGCTCCTTAATAATGAAATGCTTGAAATTAAATGTGATTTTTAAAAAATATCTCAAAGATAGCTTATGTTGCTCTCATTCCCTTTACATTTGTATTTGAGCTGGTCTGTTGCTATTTTTGAATATCTATTTTTTAGAAAAAAATATCAAGAAACCTTGCATATCATATTCAGTGTCATATTCAGTTTCAGTTTCACCTACAACTCAGGCTTCACAATGTTATCACTCAATCTGTTTCTGTCATTGGTCCACAATTATGTCTTTGCAACTGTAAACTCACTCAAAATAGCATTAGGTAGAGGAACAGAAAGTGGAAAATAGACCAGTTTCTTTATTTGGATGCCCCTACCCTCTGGCATTTGTCTTCACCTTCTTTGATCAATTTTCTGCTCCTTGGAAGTAATTTCTTTTCTTGTTTGCTGTAAAAACTTAGTAGTCATCGTACAGCTTGTTAGTGTCGATCTTAATGCGAAATGCTGTAGCACTGCACCAATTTCACACAGCTATGAAGTGAAAACATTGACATTTGTTTTTTTAAAAAAACTGTTTTTCAACATCATTTCATTTCTTTGGTTATTCAGTTAACAAAATCTAATGTCTTATTTTCTTCCTCTGAATTTTCTGCTCTTCCACAGATTCTGTTTTCTCTTCATCTCTATGGTTTTGAGTACCCACCTTCCATGACACATTATGGAGCTCTGTGCAGCTGACCTTCTTATATTCCAGTTTCTTCATTGCATCCTAAAAAATCAAGCTGTGCAGAAAGTAAACATAAACAAATAAAAGGCAGATATCTGTCCTCCTTCATTGAACCCTGCCTACCCAATCTTCACATGTTCTGTTTTTCTTTTGGCAAGAAATATGCCCTCAATGCTGACCTACCTTGTCATACAAATTCAATTACATATAGAAGTGCCAGGTCCCTTGTTGATACATATTAAAGCACATCTTTGTATTCAGTTTCTACAAATGCAAAAGAGGATTTAGGAGACTCTATATTCTTTGTAGAGAAAGAAAACTCATTGTATACTAAGAGGACAGGCCTTTCTACATCTAAACTCAAAGCGTTCATTCCATGTTTGAGATAGTTGTGGATTATATGACATTTGAATTCCACTCGAATTGGGTGGTCATTAAACTGTTTTAATTTTTGATATAATCACTTGTGCATCAAAATTATCAGAGATATTATCAGCCACATTAGAACTAGCAGTGGCTGGATAAGATCGTCTTGCACAAGTAGACAAAAGCAGTTATTTGTGAAATCTCTAGCACTGGGTGCAGAGATTTCCAAAGACTGCAGGGCAGGGGTGATCCCAGCTGCAGCTCTGTATTTCAGCATTGCTTGGCTGTAGGACTGGAAAGTTTTGTCTGCTCTTTCATGCCAGGCAGCTTCATGTTTCCCTGAGAGGAATGGCTGTTCCATCTTCCCCAAGTACACACGAGTATCTAGAACTCCCCAAGGTGCATGCTGCAACCAAACAGTGGCCGAAGGATTGCACTATGAACAGAAACACACAGAGAGACCCTGGGTACAGACACAGGAAGCATTCATCCACAGACTTACATCTGACTAAGATACAGACTCAGTTCCTTGGCCCTCATCCAACTGGCTACAGCATCCAGAAACTGGTCCAAGATTCATTTGATTCGGACATTATAGAGAAACAGAGCTTGGTATCATCAGCACTTTGATGCCACCACATGAAAACTCCCTAAGGCTACATATAGATTGTACAGACATGCAGATGTGATATATATTTTATCACATAGAATATAAAACAGGATTTTGCTTATGCACAGAACATGCAATTGTTTTAATTTCCAAGGGCTAGCTGTGTTAGTCTGCAAAAACAACAGCAAAGAGTCTTGTGGTACTTCAAAGATTAACAAGTTTTATTCGACACTACTGTATTTACCCCATGTTGCCCGGAGTTTTTATTTTCCTCTTAAGAACTCACCAAACTGTCTTCTCCATTTCCTGTAACTTTGCTCCATATGTATTCTATATTCAGAGTTATTTAGATACCCAGTTTGGGTTCCTAAGGGAGTACACTGTACTCCTCCTTGCTGCTAGGCCTCATGTCCATAGCAACTGGCCTATTCCAGAACTTGTTACTTTTCCCCATAGTCCCCAATCCAATCTGTGTTGTCTGGTGACGTTGATGTACTGGCTTTTTTTTTTCTTTCTGTTGAATTTGTGCAATGGCCTTACTTTTTTCTGGAAGCATTTTTTGTTTTGAATTTCAACTTTAAGAATCCTCATATATGGAACCCATACAATCTCTTCTGTGAGGCAAGAAGACCTTGTAGCTATGGCCAGTTCTACACTACACTGTTATAGTGCTATTATTTCACTTTCAACACCCTGTGGTATTCTGGGCTTTGTAGTTTACTGAGGCCCAAGAGCTCTCTGGCTGAGAATTCTTAAATGCCTCTCCTTAAACTACAAATCCCAGGATTCCATAGGATGTTGTAAGTAGAATAATAGGACTATGACAGTGTAGTGTGGAAATAGGCTATGTTGCATATGTCACTTTAATTTTTCTCACATATGCCTCCCAAAAGTTTTCTGGCATCCTTATTGATGGTATGCCTCGTCTCCATAGCAACCGGCCTGAGGCCCAAGAGCTCTTGGCTGAGAATTCTAAAGGCCCCTCCTTGAACTGCCAGCCCCAGGATTCCATGGAATCTTCACACCCAGCCAATCATATGAGGTCTTCTCGCTTCACACAGCCAATCTTATGTTGATGCTGACAAACAGACAAATGCGCAGACAAACATTGACTTTTACATAATAAAAGATAAGCTTTTGTTCCATTTCATTAGATGCACCTGATCAAATGGATGAAAATATACTTAAATAAAATAAAAAACGTTAACCTTTAAGGTGTGACGAGACTCTTCACATTTGTTTCAAGACTGTCTTCAAACAAATCCTGGACAATTATCAAACCTCAGGCGGTCTGTAGAAGACCCAGTAAAGTCTGAGCAGAATGCAGTTGTAAGAGATCAAATTCCCATTTGTCTGAGGAACATATTATATATTTATGTTAAGCACATAATTTAGCATTGCATTAAAAAAAAAAAAGCTTTAAACGGCAGGGGAAGGATGATCATGTTGGAGACCTTGCATGTTGGGATGGAGACCTTTTTTCAAAAAAAGGAAAGAAAAACCTCTCTTCTAATCCCGTGGGGTTATATAAAGCTCCCCTGCCCCCAAGCTGCTATTCATGTCAACAGGTAGGAAAGAAACGGCCATGAGAGCTTACAATCCAAAGCACATAGCAGCTTTAGGCGGGGGGCTGGGTGGGCAGGAGTATTCAAATAAGATTGAAGCACAAAAAGAAAATCTACCCACCATTCCGATTGCGGGCGAGATGGAGACCCCAGTACCAACTGGGGCTGCTGTTTAAGATTTTAAAAGAACCATTTTTAAAAATTACATGTTCAACAAAATATGTCCTTTGGACCTCAGCTCTGTGCTTCAGCAGATGTGCAGAAGGACAAAAATCGGACAAGCTTCTTGTTCTTATTTTGAGGAAGATACATGTTTTGGTGGTTGTGTAGTTTTGCACATACATATTTGAATAAATACTGTATTCGTCAACCTCTGCGTAATCTGAAATGTACACAGAGGGAAAAGGATAGTGTTGTTGCAACTACGTTCAGAGATAATCAGTTAATTTCAGTTTCATGGACTCCGTAGTGAGTTGAGCAAATTAATCTCAAATTCAAACAATGGAAATGTGACTCTGGAAGGAAATTAAAATTCAAAACCTTAACACCCCAGTGACTTCTACCCACTGAAACCTGAGCTTTTTCAGAATGAAATCTCCCATCTCCTTTTCTTGAAATGGAATTAAGCCATAGTTTCTGGAGATGAAACAGTATACACCAGGGGTGCTTAGAGATGTACACAAGTAAATGGAAGGAGGTGTGCTAATGTATGTATGTGTGAGAAAGATAGGCTTTCAAAGTACTCTTGATGAAAGTATATATTTCGATATTCTCTGTTTTTCGATATTAAATTTTAGATTTGTTACTTTACATTTAGCTAACGGAAGTGTCACTCTTCTGATTCGTATAAACGAGCTGGAAATTGCAGTACAAGAGTCATTTCTATATCCAGATGAAATGGTTTAAGTAGGAGTCAGTCCCTAATTAATTTCCATATCTCAAACTGAAGCATCCAATGCCACCTGATATAAGCCAGAGAGATAACATAAGCAGCAGGTTCTTATCAGTGGTGGTGCTGGGAACTTTCAGAAAAACTGTTAAAAACATTTATTTAGGAGGGTTAATATCATCTACTTGGTACTTTATTTATAAATTTAAAACATTTTTAAATCTGCCTTTAAACGCAACTGTATCTCATTAATTTGAAGCAGGCATGTTCTTTAAGCCTTCCGTTAATTTCAAAGACAATTAAAATGTGTTTCATTTTATCTGGTTAGCATTCTTAGTATTTAGCAGCTGCATGATTCTGCTCTTTGTTTTTAGATTTTGATGTTCTGTTCTAATGTTTAGATTGCATATGGTATCATTCAGTGCTCCTCAAATGAAATCCCAGGGACAACTTTAGTTTGCAGGTATCAATAACTTACTTACATCTAAAGATTTCAAAATAATGTACTTCAGTTCTGAAAACATTACAGGGTTCTTCTGAGTGAGGCAATTGTGGAAACATGTGGTAGTGTCTTTGTATTATATGCTTTTTAAAAAAATAGACTAGCAGAAATACTAACTTGGCCTGAATTAAAAACTCCATAGTCCCACTTCCACCTCAGTGCTCTCTCTTTCCATTTGTTCTTTTCCCCTTTTTCTTTCTTTACCTTTCTCAAAGTTCTCTCCTGGGCCCAATGTTGTTCAGCATCTTTATAAATGACTTAGTTAAGGGAAGAGGAGGCATGTTTATCAAATTAGCAGTTGATAGCTAATTGGATAGTGGAGTAATGAATGCAACAGAGAACAGGATCAGAATTCAAAATGACCTTGAGAGATTGAAGAACTGTGTCAAAACTAACAAAATTGACTTTAGCAGGAATGAATGCAAGATAATACATCTAGGGAGAAAAATGGCATGAACAAATATAGGCTGGGTAACACCTGGCTTGAAAGTAGTACCTGTGAAAAGGATCTGCACATGTTGGACATGATGCAGCATCCACCACCCCCAAAAAAGCTAATGGAATTGTGGGCTGCATCAACAGGAGCACAGTGTCTAGATCAAGGGAAGTAACAGTACCAATCCCTTCTGCTTTGGTCAGAAGCCCTTTAGAACACTGTGTCCAGTTCTGGGCATCACAGTTCAAGAAGGATATTGACAGGCTGGCAGGTGTTTAAAGGAAAGAAACAAAACCCCATGAGAAATGACTTAGGAAGCTGAATAGTTGGGAGGAGAGAAGAGTGAGAGGTGATAATCACCACTCGTTGTTTTGTGTCTTCAAGTCAACTCCAGCTTATGAGGACCCTAAGGCCATTTCTGCACATACTTAAAGAAACGGTGCAGAGCGTCCTCCAGGGGGGATGTCTGCACCTGGGAGCGGACTGGGTCAGACCTGCTTAGTGTAGTTCTGCAGCTCAGCCCGCTCCGGAACAACCCGAAGTGGTCGTCCAGCGTGCTTTTGAAAGACCACTTGAAATAGGTCTTTCAAAAGCACGGAGTGCTCCACTCCGTGCCCACGCTCCGGTGCAGATTTGCACCAGTGCAAGCCTGCGATCTGCCAGGGGCGGGCTTTAGGCTGGCAAGCTTCAGTGGTTGGTGGAGAGCCTCGACAAACCGGAAGCCGCCATTTTCATCCCCGGAGCAGTGCAGAGTGGCAGCCACGCACTGCTCCGGACCAGCCTGGACCCAAGCGTGGAGCCAAGAAGTCCGGTAAGTACTGGCACAGGGCGGTTCCCTTGCCCCGTGTGGAAATGGCCTAAAACGAACCTATCACAGAGTTTTACTTGGCAAGAAATGTTTAGAGGGTGTTTGCCTTTGCTTTCCTCCGAGGCTGAGGGAATGTGGCTTGCCCAAGGTCACCTGGGGGGTTTCCATGGCTTAGTGGGCATTCAGACCCTGGTTTCCAGAGTTGCCATTCAATGCTCAAACCACTATACCATGCTGGCTCTCTTATTGGCTTCAAATATAAGAAGGCATGTAGAATGAAAGCAAGCATGGTGTAGTCATTTGAGTGTGGGACTAGGATAGTTGGGAGCCCAGGGTTCAAGTCCCTGTTTGGCTGTGGGTGACCTTGAGCAAGTCACTACTCTCTCAGCCTCAGAGGAAGGCAAGAGCAAACCCTCTCTGAACAAGTTCTGCCAAGAAAATCCCATAATAGGTATGCCTTAGAATCACCATAAGTCTGAAATGACTTGAAGGAACACAGTAACAGATCATGTAGAAAATGCAGTGAGCTTATTTTCTGCAGCTTTACTGCCTAGAACATGAATCCATGAAGATCTTCTTGGCTGTAAGAGGTGTTTGATAGTGGGACAGACAGCCTTGGAGGGTGCTAGTCTCCTTTCTTTGGAGGTCTTTAGAGAGAGATTGGATGGCCGTCCTTAGAGAGTGCTTTAGTTGCATACTCTTGCAGGGTAAGGGGTTGCACTACATCACCTTTGTAGTCCCTTCCAACTCTATGGTTCTTCATGCCCATCACCACCCTTGTTCAATCTCTCTTCATCTCTTTCCTCAAACTATTTGAAGAATTCAGAATAGTTTGCCTAGAGAACCTGCTGAAAAAATGTATTTCCTGGGGACGTGCCTCCAGTTGTTTCTGGTGGCTAGAAGTATATGATGGTACTGCAGACAATGAAACAATTTCAATTTAGTAATATAAATATATTTTTTTAAAAAATATAGCCTTCCCTAGAGTACTCTTAATATGCTTGCAAAGTTTCAGATATCTAGGTTTCATGGTTTTGCAGAAATGCCAGAGACTTCTTATGTATATGTGTATGTATGTATATGCATATGTATGCTACTTTGCCCAAATAGCCTAAATGCACCAGATCCTATCTGATTTTGGAAGCCAAGCAGGGGTCAGCCTTGGTTAATACTTGGATGGGAGACCACCAATGAATACCAGGTGCTGTTGGCTATATTTCAGAGAAGGTAACTGGCAAAACCATCTCTGAGAATTCCTTGCTAAGAAAATCCTTTGAAAGTTATAGGGTCACCATAAGTTGATAGGCAACTTGAAGGCATATACATATACATACGTACGCACACGCACGCACACACATATAGATAGGTAGATATATATATAGGTAGAGGTTATAGGTATACACACACACACACACACATATATTATCGTTGGCATAGCTGCATTGCAGACTCAACATCCACCATTGTAGCAAACAGAAGGATGCTCAGAGAACTACAGTGGGCCCTTGGTATCTGCTAGGGCAGTGGTTCTCAACCTGTGGGTCCCCAGATGTTCATGGACTTCAGCTCCCAGAAGCCCTGAGCATTGACTATAGTGGCTGGGGCTTCTGGGAGCTGAAGTCCACGAACATCTGGGGACCCACAGGTTGAGAACCACTGTGCTAGGGCTTGGTTCCAAGACATACACACACACACACGGATACCAAAATTTGTCGATGCTCAACTCCCAGTATGTACAATAGTGTAGTAAAATGGTATCTCTTACATAAAATGGCAAAATCAAAGTTTGCTTTTTGGATTGATTGATTTATTTGGAATATTTTGAAGTCATGGTTTGTTGAATCCATGAATACAGTATCTGTGGGTATTGGAGGGCTGAGTGTATTTGTGTGCAGCCCTCCCACAGCTGCAGTGTCCCTTTCATGTTATTCCTATTCAATAGTGGAATGTGGTGTAGTGGTTTGGACTACAGCTCTGGAGACCAGGGTTTGAATCCTCTCTTCGCCATGGAAAACCATTGAGTGACCTTGGGCAAGTCACATTCTCTCAGCCCCAGAGGAAGGCAAAGGCAAACGCCCTGTGGCTGCTGCCCATTTGGAACTGGTAGAACAGAGAGCAATAGTGGGTACAGTGAAAGAGTTACCATACAGCTTTCTGTCTTCCTCCTTGCAAACACTCTAATGCTTAACAATGCTTTGTGTGGATGAGCCCCTCTGTCTTATCTATAATCTGTTGAGAAGAATATGATAAAAATAAAATCTCTCTCTTATACTCAGCCACACACACATATACAGTTATATCTCTCCCTTGCATGTATTTGCAAGATACCTGCCACCAGTCAACAGCCCCCACATAGGATAAGCAATCACAGATCAACATAATTCAGACTACGGTGTACCAATATGAGTTGGCAAATAGGAAAATGTCCTGTGCAGAAAACAAATAACTCCAGAACATCAATCAAGCCACATGTGGCCTTGTATCATCCTAGCATTGAGTATATTAAAGATTTTACAATAAACATCACCCATTTTAAAGGATGGGAATATAACACTTTTGCTCTCCTTCTCCTTCGAATTACATCCAGAGAGAAATACAATCCTGATTTCCATTCCCTTTCATTGCCTATCATACCTCAAAGGAGAGGTGGGCAACTTATGGCCTTCCAGGTGTTGTCGGACTGGAATATTGGACTCCATCCCTCGATCTTGGTTATGCTGAAAACAGCTGATGAGACCTGCAATCTGATGGACCGATTGAGGAACAAATTTTGAGTTGTTTTTTCTTCCTTCTTTCTTCCTTCTTTTTAGGAAAGGAAGGTTTGTAATTGCTTAGATCAAACCACACTATCAAACCAAGAGTATGATATTTAGAGGATCCTAGATTATTTTAAACATCCAAAATATTTTTAATTTTTAAAATAAACACTTCTATTTTTAATTGGATAAATTACCCACTCTTAAACATAAACTGCCAAGCCATCTACCTACTTTTAAGGATTTTACAGAAGGACTGGTTAAATTCCATACCTCTCCAATGGAATTAGTTGGCAACTATTTGGCAAAAGAGGAACACGTTGTTCTTTATGTTAAGCCAAGGGGGGTGGGATGAGGAAAGAAAGCCATTTCAAAACCGACCCCCCACTAAAAACAAATTCTGCTTTTAACGTAGTTCCTAGATCCATCAGTGCAATTAAATAAGGAAATAATGAAATCTACTTTTTAAGTATATAATAAACAAACAAACCTCTTTATACTTGAAATACAGTAGGAGGCTTTATTTCAGTCATAACAGCAAAATAACTTGCATGTTCTCATTAGCTTCAAATGTTGGACAAACAGAGAAACTGCATAACTAGAGGGTAATAAAGCCAGATATGACAAATGTAGGGCTGTCACTGCTTTTCATTCTGTGAGTATTTCCTGCATTCAGAATTACAAGGGAGCCTCTACACAGGAGGAGTAAAGTATCCTCTCCCAAATAACACATCTTATGTTTTGTCCACACATTGATCATGACTTAAGACTGTGGGACATGTTTGATGCCACTGCTCTCTCCCTCACCCTCATCTCTCTTTTTAGTTCAGTTAACAAAGCCGCTGACAAAGAAGCTCCTTTTTCCAAAGCCTGCCCAGTCCCAACTTTTCTTCTTCCTCTTCTGTCTATGTGGAAGTTTTTTTGTTTTTGTTTTTATCAGAATTGGCATTGGAGAATGATGAAGGAGGGCTGCAGGCTGGTAGACTTTTGGTGTCAGGTTGCATTAGCATCTCTAGCTATAGCTGGGAAAGCGCAGGATTCTGCTCTGGCTGAGTCTACTGTAGTTGTGTGTGCCTGCCTACAATAAACAAGGCAAATAGCAGTTACCTCCAAAATTCCCTACTGAGCATAAGTGAACAGTAAAAGAAAGGAAAAGCAGATAAGCTTGCCTCACCAGCGCCCTCCATCCCACCAAATGTGTAACAAAAGAATAAACCTTTAAGTATGGAAATATATGAAAAATGGAAGCTGGTGAAAGTAAAAAAATAAATAAATAAAAAAAATAAAAAAAATCCCTGGATAAATTTTGAAGAAGCCTTCAGGTGGTCTCTAGAAGGTTCAAAATGTTTTCATTTACTCATATAAAGCTGATTGTTGCCTTTCGTATGTGTATAATGTAAGTTTTGAAGAAAAGGTTTGCTGAGAAGTGTTGAAGTGTCTAGCTTTATTATTTCCATGTTATTCTTGCCTCTGGTATCAAGCTTTCTGTTAAAGAAGTCATGCCCAGGAACACATTTACTTGTTAACAGAGGGATACCTATATTCATTTGCTGATAGATGTTTGTTTCTCTGTCCTTTCATCCTTACCCAGGCAATAAGTAAAGAAACAGGTTCAAAAACCAGATCCCTTCCGCACAAAGTGTTTCAACTAAGTGGAATTACACAGCTGGTAATTTTAAGAATTAGCCATCTTTGCAGAGATTAATTTACACTAACAAAAAAAAAACCTCAACACAAGATAGTGCTAAAGCAGTGCTCCTTGCAGCTGGAGTATGAAGGTACATTCCTGGCTTAAACTCTAAGAAAAGCTGTGAACTGAATGGCAAGAAATAGATTCTGCTTTACTGGCCAGACAGTGTTAACTCCTTGGCTACCATCCTCTATCCAAATAGAGAATTTTAAGAGCAGCTAGAAGCTAAGCAGGGTCAGCTGTTCTTAGTACCTGGATGGGATAGTACCAACAAATACCGGGTGCTGTAGGCTATACTTCAGAGAAAGAACTGGCAAAACCACTTCCGAGTATACCTTGCCTAAGCAAACACAATGAAATTCATGGGGTCAATAAGGCAACAGTTGACTTGAAGGCACACACATCACACAGAGCTTCACCTGAGGACTGGTTAGATGTGCTGGAATTCCTAGTTGACTCTGCTCTGCTCTCTTCTCTCCTGCAATGTATATAAATGTGTGATGTGTGATGTGACTTCTTCCACACACTTCCAATAAGCTCCTATGCTGTGCTGAGGAGAAACAAAATGCAGAGCTAGTTATCTGGACCTGCCCCATCTCTAGCTTTTTTTTCTTCTCAGAGCAGTGCTCAGTGCATTTGCTTCTGATCACACATCCCTCGGACTTGGGTATTCTGTTCACCAAAGCCAGAATACAAGTCTTCTGAGCAATGCAAACTTCTTAATCATGTTTACATGAGAGGAATCACAGCAATTTTTATAACAAGAGCAGATTCACGAGCCTTGCAGCCTTCCTTTGGAAAGAGAGACATGGAGAGCAATTGCCAAAAGAGAATTTATAAATCAAAGCTGCTCAAATGGTCCCAGCTGCTCTGTCCCTTAGCACTACCTTGAAGTCAGTATACCTCCACTGAAAAGTAACAGAGAAAGAAACTGTGGCATGGGCTGACCAAAAAAAAGCAGCAGATGGGCAAAGTCGAATACATAAATCAAAAGACTGGTATTCCTGCCAGGTGCCTGGTTGCTGTCTTTACTTGTGGTTAGTTCTATTTCATTCCTCACACACAACAAAACTTCCTCCCTTCCAGGTATGAGAAAGGGAGCAACTGCCAAAGGGAAAACACAGGAGGACAAAGGTTCCATAAGAAATAATGTGCTCTGTTAAAACTGAATGATCCCAGATGCTAAACCAACACTAAATGATTAGAGTGGAACAGCTCACCAAGAGGGACTTATTTCTAGATATGGTTGCAGATGATAGGGATGTGTGTTTTAAGTCACAGTGCCAACTGTGTAAGGGTGTCAGGGTGTAAGCCTTACATCTGAGTAGACTTGCCAGGGCAAATTGTAAGACTGCGGCCATTTCCGCACTACCCTCTTATAGCACGATTATTCCACTTTCAACATCCTATGGAATCCTGGGGTTTGCAGTTTTGGGAGGGGTCACCTGGCCCCTCCCGAAACTGCAAACCCCAGGATTCCATAGGATGTTGAAAGTGGAATAATTGCGCTATAAGAGTGTAGTGAGGAAATGGCCTGCAGTTCTGTTGTTCTCACTTTCCTGGGAATAACCCCCACTCAGAACCCTCTTCCCCTTCTTCCTATAAGACAGTGCAAGCAAAGGAATAAACACAAGGACTTACACAGCCCATCTGCCTGCAAGAATGGAGCGTGGTGAATCAAAAGGGAAATGCAATTTTCCCAAAGGCCTCTGCATTTTTAACTGGTTTTGTTTTTGTTTTTTAAAAACTACATTGCTCACAAGACACTGTGTTCCCTCTAGTCCACTCGTGGTTGGTTCTAGCTGCTGTTGGTCGATACCTGATAGATGCATTAAGAGAAATGTGTACAAAAAGGAATATTAATGTGAGGTTTTACAACTCTGTTGAGATATTTTTAAGCTGTTTTATAAAAAAAAAGTTTTCTATACAGTCAGATATAAATCAAACAAAAAAATTATCTCTTTGAGCACTGGGCTACAATCCTGGAGGCCAGGGTTTGATTCTCTGCTCAGCCATGGCAACCCACTAGAAACCCCTTGGGTGCATCACACACACTCAGTCCCAGGAAACCCCATCACAGGTTGACCTTAGGGTTGCCATAAGTCAGACACAACTTGAAGGCATACAACAACAATATAATTTGTGCTGCTTGCTGACCAGCTGCTTGAAGACACCGGTGACATTGCTACAGTGTAGCAAAGTGTAGAAGGAACTGTGATGACGGAAGGGGTCGTGCAGGCTAGCCCAAGTGACCCACAGTGTTCAAGGAGTGCATTGTCACCATCCTGCATAGAGTTGGTTGAAGCTTCTGGGAGTGGTAATGAGCATCAAAATAAGACACACATTCCTCAGTCTCCCTGTATCCTGTTGTGAAAACAGCAGTGATGCTTTTTAAGCCTTAAAGGATTTTTTTTTCAGGAGGTATTCTGTCACACAGCCCGATTTTAGCTTCACAGCAATAAATTGCTACTGCTGCTGTAGTAACTTAGCAGTAGCAACTGAAACTCTAGGGGACTGAGAATTAAATAAAGCCCATGCATGGTGCATTGCCCTCCCCTGTTCTAGGAATAGTACCTGCTAGATGTAGATAATCTAAAATTAAATACCTTCAAGGGTCTTTCTATGTTGACTCATATCTAATGAGCTTAAGACTTATTTGGAGACTGAGGAAGATTGCTCTCATGCTTGCCAAAAATGTTGATTAGTACCAGCTGATGTTAAACAAGATCCTAAAAACCATGACTGTACCCCATTTCAACCTTCAGCTCCTCCCTCCAGAGTAATAGAAATATTCCAAATAGAGACTTAAGTTTAGATATTCTCCAGATGTGCTTTCTTGAGGTGAAACAGATATATTCTTTATTATTATTTAAAGATAATAAAACTCCAGAATTAAACTTCAAATAATTATAAACTTTTGTTTATATTTTAGTTGCTCTATTGAGAGAATTAAATTATTAGTAGTACTGATTCGCTAGATTATGGACTGCTGCAACTACACTGGAATCCTGTTTGTTAGTCTCAACTAGACAAGACCCACAGAAAGAATTAATGAATGGTGAGTCAATATGTAGGTAAATCCCATTGAGTTAATGGGTCTACTGTATTTGAGACTAACCATCAGGATTCCAGCCATTATTTATAAAATGGATCAAGATCCAGACTTAATAATAGTTTCTTCTTTTCTTCACATCTTATCAAAATGACCAACTGTTACTCTGTAAAAAATATCTTTGTAACTTGGCAGTTTCGTAGGGATTTGAAACGTAAAAGAGGGTCACCCAGCGTAGGAGGTCCATGTCTCAAAGTAGGTGACTATATCTTCTGATGGTCCCATTTTGACAGAGCTAGTCTCCATCTCCTTCGCTATCTACCTCTCCCTGATAAGTTGCTGCATTTATTTTGCTTGTTCCTTTAAATTATTGCTGTGATGTGCACTGATCTATCGCAATTTTTAAAGTTCCTCATTCAGGTCTAGACTCCTTAGATATTAATGACTTCATTATTTAAACCCAAAATTGGTTTCCCATCTCCATAATCTGGGGTATGAATGAAAACGCACTGAGAGGTTTAGGTTTAACGAAGACTGGCGGTAACTGGCTGAACTAGCTTCATCTCACAGAAGGGGCTGTTTGCAGGCATAGTTCAAAGTGCTGGTTTTGACCTATAACGTCTTATACAGCTCAGATCCAGGTTATTTCAGAGGCTATATCTCCCTTGAAGAAGCCACTAGAGTTCTAAGATAATCTTGAGAAGACCTTCTTTCTGTTCCTTCAGCTTCTCAGGTTCGTTTGGTGAGAACAAGGCCGAGCGCTTTCTCAGTGGCTTCTCCCAGACTTTGGATTTCCTCCCTAGATAGGACAGGATAGCCTCATCTTACTCTCTTGTATAAACATTTTTTATGCTGTCAGACTTTTAGAAACTGATGAGGGTGAAGTTTTAATGGTGTATGGTGCTATTTTTGAGATTTGTATATTGCCTTTTAATAATTTTAATATTTTTAATGTTTATTATTTTAACTTTATATTAATGGGTTTTTAAATAATTCTTATATTTAAACTTTTGTTAAAGACTTTGCATAGTTTTCAATGTGTGTTGTTTTTAAATATGTTGTGAGCTGCCTAGAGTCCCATTTGGACTGAATGTAAATGTATAAAATAATCATAAATCATAAAAATAATACCGCAGACAGGAATTCTGTCCAGTAAGCTCTTCCCGTATGAGAGTGAACCAAGAGAAGAGTCCAGAGGGAGAAAGTGTTGCAAAGGTCTTTATGCACTATTTGGGAATAAAATCAATTTATTTGATGGGGGGCCCTCCCATTTTTGTAGCATGTTAAATATTACAACCTAAAATTTTTCATCCCATGTATAGTAGACACAGTGAATTAACAGAAATTTAGAATAAGTAAATTCAGTGGATCTACTGAATTCAGACTAACAGTTGAATTTATTCCTAGGCTCAGTGTTTTAGAACCTACATTTGAATATCTACACCTTTTTTTTTTCTTTTCTTTTCTTTTACTTTTTTCTATATGTTCTACAATATAGGACCTTGGGTTTGTATGCTAAGCACATACATCTCTGTTCTTAGGCTTTGTATCACCAGGATATTTCAGAATACATATCTTTTTCAAATGGTGACTTCACTGCAGTCTAGTGAAGGATACTTCCTTTCACCTTACATAGCATCCTATATATATGAAACATCATTAAACGTTTTAAAGCACACAACTTCATGACAACCAAACTAGACAGAAAAAAACTATAATAAACACTTAATTTTAAAAAACTTACACTAAACGTAAACAAAAAAGTACACACAAAGAAAAATACACAAAACCGACCAAACAAGAACAAACTAAGGCCCTTTCCTCACGGGGGGGCGAAACGGGGTGGCGCATCAGAGCAGCGCGCCAGCCGGAAGCTCGCCCCCGGGCAGATCTGCAGGGACGCGCTACTGCATCTCTGCAGTTCTTCACCGGGGGCTGCCACGGAGCAGCGCGGGCGAGTTTCATAAAAACCACTTGGGAAGGTGGTTTTATAAAACTCGCAGCTCCGCCCCCACAGCTGTGCTAGAGCGGTTTGAGGTGTAGAGCCTCACTTTTTCCAACTGCACTAGCGCACCCTGCGGTGAAGAAGACCTCCTGGAGAGGTCGCCCTAATGTGGGCAATATGCCCATGTGGAAAAGGCCTAAGAAACAATGCAAATATTTAAAAGAATGGTTTCCAGCCTTCTAAACTCTAAATCACCTGTAAAGAAAAAATCTTCTCTAATTACAAATGTCAATCAAGTACTTTCACTGCTAGTCTTCCCAAAATATTGATTGCTAAATCCTACGTTTAACATATTGTTCTCTTTTTCTTTAAAAAAAAAAAGTTAATAACTCCCAATCATTTGTGAATGCTTCCAATTTCTTCTCCAATTGCTCTTCTACTTATCCTAACAGTTACAGTTCTAGTTCCATTTTGAACATTGATTTTCAAGATTTTTTTGTATCATGAAATGTATTTGATTTCAGAATTGTTTGGCCTTATCACATATCCACCACAATGGTAAAATGATCCCACCTGCTGTTCACATTTCACAACTCTATTAGATGCCTCTTTATGCATTTTGGCCAATTTTTCTACTGTCAAATATAAAATAATACATCATCTTTTAAAAATTCTCTTTCAGATCATAAAACAATGTAAATTTAATTCCCTCTGACCACATTCTCTGTCCAACATTATGTTATGCTCAACATTTTGTGCCCATAATATCGTACATTGTTTCACCACCTCTTCTACCATATCAAGTTTAACCAATGTTTATGTATCTTCCCAATCAAAGAGCATCATCTGAACACAACTGTTTCTCAAATTCAGTTTCAATCATTTGAAAGTAATATATTTTCTTATTTGCCTTGTATTTTTCCAGTATTTGTCTATGCAAGAACCAGTGAAAGCTAAACAATTTTGACGTTAATTTTTCAGTCAAGTTTAATTTTGTATTGCTCGTGTTCAATTTCCAGAATATCTTGATGAGTCAATCAGTTTTCTTTTGCTGCCAACTTTTTCTATAAAATGGTGTTTTAGGGCATACCTTTGGTTTATATCTGTACTATGTTCTCAACAAAGCTTTTCCTACATGGTGGTTATTAAACTCACATTCACTTTGTTTTTATCGTACTACAAATACCCATGCCACCCAAACCTTAGTTCATGCCCCTCATGATCCAACTCAGAACAGCATATTTCTTCCTTAGATATTCTTAAGCCTTACAAAGAATTTTCCAAGGGTACATTCTTAGGGAAAACCCCTCTTGTCAGATTAATTTAGTCATGCCATCTTGTGACTTTAAATTGTTAATTTTATGATTTATCATTTTAAAAGCAATCCTTGTTACACTTCCTACTATCAATAAACAAGGGAGGTAAATTTTCACTTATTGTATTCTCACATGCAAGAATGAAGAATTTCAAAGGATTATTGTCCACTGGATGAAAATATAGGAGTTTTGTGCATTTATGATGACTTTTCACATTTTGGGACCTTTTACAAATATATATATTGTTTGTGCAATTGAAATTTTTGATCTGTGAAAAACCTGACAGTTATTGACCGTTTTTAAATGAGTGTCTCAATGTATAAAGATGTCCTTTATTATCAAGGATGGGAAAATTGTCTGGTATTCTTTACATCTCTGCAAATAAACATTCCAAAATGGAACTGAAAAGAACTAAGAGGAATCTTTACAGGGACTGTAGAATCAGAACCAACATCTGGAAGAAATCAGTATTAACATATTGTTCTTGGTGGTTGTGGTTGTATACGCCGTCAAATAATTTCTGACTTATGGCAACCCTGAGGTGAATTTGTCACACAGGTATCTGGGGCTGAGAGTGTGTGACATGCCCACATCACCCTGTGGGGTTCTGACCCTAAGACAAACCTGTCACAGGGTTTTCATGGCAACATCTGTTTAGAGAGGGTTTGCCTTTGTCTTCTTCTGAGGCTAAGAGAGTGTGCCTTGCCTAAAGTCACTCACTGGGTTCCCATGACTGAGCAGAGATTCAGACCTCACTCTCAAGAACTGTAGTCTGACACTCAAACCACTATACCACACTGGCTTTCATTAATATGTACTGAGTGTTAAATGTGCCATTTTGTGTTCGTCACTATCATTATATTTGTTTGCCTTTTCCTTTAGTTTCTCACTATGGAGGGAACGCAAGCATTTATTTTTTTATTTTTGTTAATGTGGGAGGCATGCCAAGTGTCTCTTCAATTCACAGTCTGAGCAGTTGGTTGGGAATTTGCTGGAGGGCTGGTTCACTGCAGTTGATTTTTCTTTGTATCATCAGTGGCATCTGTGCTTTGGTGGCATTTAACTTGCTAGTTGAATTAGCTGGCTGCTTTTAATCAGTGCAATTGAAATTGTTGTCAGTCTGAACGGGTTTTTAAAAATCATGTTGGCCTGATTGACTTTTTTTTTTTTTTTTTTGCTTTTTTTCTCTGTCTTTCTATTGGGCTGCTCCAGGAGTCATGGCTAACCATCTTATAACCAATGCTCTTCTTCGTCCTCATGGCACTAACAACCCTTATAACACATTGCTCGGGGAATCGGCGGTCTATAACAACCCTTCTGTCAGCATGTACAACACACCAGGTGTGATGGAGTTTCTCTCATTTTTCTAGTGAGAGTCCCATTTTATGTGACTTTTATAGCCACATTTTTTTCTTTCCTTTTACCCCCCCCCCCTTTTTTTGTGAGCACAAATAATTATTTCCTCACCCATTTCAGAACATTTTCATATTTTCCCAGGCTTTTCTTCAAAGGTTGTAATTTAATTTTGAAAGAAGTCCATTAATCAGATCTATTTAGATGTGTGTTGCTTTATTTTAGTATTTTCGTGTTGTTTTCTTTTTTAGTATATGTTTTGTCACTTGTATCCATTATCCTTCACATATTTCTTTGTCAAATCATGTATTTAACAAGCAGGAATGCTGTTTAAGGTAAGTAATGTTGAAATAGCCTGTTAACACCCAAACACTGTTGGTTTTCAAAGTTAAGATTAGGTTAATGTAGAATATGTCCCTGTTGCCACCCCTAACTCCCAAATTTTAATGAAACAAGGCCACTAATTCAACTGGTGTAATTGGATGTAAATGTCATTTAAATCAGGAGGGCTTAAATTAGTCACAAAGCATTGATTTCAGTGGGGAAACCGTAGCTCTCTTTAGTTGGATGGAAAAATAAGGAGCCATGTTACATTATTCCAAATTGACTGAATAAGAGTTATTGTGTCCCATAAACCTGCAGAACAATGCAAACAACTTATTGGTAGATTCACAGATATTTGCCTCAGCCTTTCATACCTTTCTGATGTTTAGACTGTGGAAATCTCCTTATTCAAAGATATTAGAATATGCAAACAATGCCTCCTCTAGATTTTGTGGCTTTCTACTAAGAAATGCTGGATGGGTTCATTAGTCTTTTAAGCTAAGAGACAAAACATGTTAATCCGACTTTATTTCTGCAAACCTTTCATGTCTTGCGATACATGTTACACCTTGCTGTATATTTAGCTCCATGAAAAGACTGGTATAGAACGTAAACTGCCATAGTAAATATCCATTATAAATAACGAAACAAATTAATAATATAATAAATGTAAAGAATTAGTCATGCCTGTATTAACATTTAACTTTCAAAAAAATATCTTGTCATACCAGACAGTAATATTGAGAATTATATATTTCCCATAACCCTAAAGTCTGTGTTGCATGAATACTCTCTTCATCCGTAAACGTAAGTGTGTGTTGCACATGCTCTGTGGTGTTGATGCAAGATATTACAATTATGTACGATTACCTTCTGTGGAACAGATCCAGACTAAGGCCATTTCTGCACTACACTGTTAGAGCGTGATTATTCCACTTTCAACATCCTATGGAATCCTGGGATTTGCAGTTTCGAGAGGGCTGTCTGGCCCCTCCCGAAACTGCAAACCCCAGGATTCCATAGGATGTTGAAAGTGAATCACGCTATAACAGTGTAGTGCAAAAATGGCCTAAGGTTCGCAGTTGCTTTTTGTTCCCAATAAAATAAATGGGATTTAAATAATGAATGAGTGGATTTCGGCTAACAGCACAATCCTATACTATTTACTCAGAAATTCTACTGACTTCTTACAGACTAGCATGTATAAGTCTGGGTGTGCCATGTTGGTACAATTTTGTTAAAAGGTTCATTTGTATCATGGTTACTTCTTTTCCAATACTGACTGGCACCTTATTTCATTGATTGTTCACACATTGTCCACATTTTTTCACTGTAGCCCTAATTATGAATAAAAGTGCTACATGATCCCTGGAAACGAAGTGCCTGGCATTATAGTTTCAACTTAATAACTGGCAACAACTGTATATTTCTTAAAGAAATCAACAGTTTCTTTATTCACATTATTTCAGCATATATGACATAAGTAAAGCCAGACTATGGAACTAAACTGGATTGTAAAATAAATTGGTACTGTAGGAACGTATACATAGAGTAAGTGTCAGCACAGATTTCTCTGTCTGTTGACATCAGCTAGTTGATTGCACTAAGAAGATATTCAGATATTTTTCTTAGTGGATTTTGTCAATTGATTATCATTCAATAATAAGTGAGATCGTAAAGTACAACAGTAATGGTGAGCCTGTAAGATATTCCTAAACAGCCTGGCAAAGTCCAGGCCAAGAAAAATTATTATGTTTTGTTTTGTGGCTATAGAACATCTGAATTGGTTTTTTTAAAAAAATCTAAAGTAATGTGCTAGCTGTTTCAGTTCATTGAAGATGTGATCCATGGTGATTTTCAGTCTGAACAGATCAGATCAGAGTGGGCAACACAGAGACCACATGCAGCCCTCCTGATAATTTTTTGTGGGTCCAGGCATCTAGAATTTTGCCTTGTTGCCAAAATTCAGCAGGGCTGTTCCTTTAAGGGCACTGTTTTGTCCCTAATAGGATACACTCTCCCTGCTCCTCCCTGTTTATGAGTATATCCATGCTCCCAGAAGCATGAACTGTATTGACATGTAGCACACACCTTATTTAAAAGGAAAATGTTGCTTAAAAAATAGAAGCACTACTTCTTGTCTGCTGTACCACTAAATTTTGATGGTAAAATCACTGCATGAACTACCTTGGGAATCTGAGGGAATGGCCACAACACCCACATGTGTTACTGGATAAAGAAGCAGTAACCTAAGAAGTCCACTCCATGACTAGATCTTGATATAAAGTGGGTTTGATATAAAGTGGGTTTGAAACTGGCAGCATGAATTGGATATGAATTGCAATGGAGTTTGTCAGAGAAGCATACAGAACAGTCTCTTAAATGAGAGAAACCAAATGAAATTACAAATTGTCCAACAGCTTACATCCCAAAACTGCATATACGTCCTCTCATAATGAAGATCTGCAAACTCAAATACAACTGTTCTTCTTTCTCTATGTCCTATGTGCCCTCTAGCTTTGTTCTGTCCCCACGTTCCTCTTCCTCTCCTACACTTCCTTGTGTTTCAGCTTCTATGGAATTTAAATGGCCAAAAGACAAGGGGAAAAAATACTCATGGCTAGAATGAGGGACTTCTTGTTTCATTTTCCTTGGAGAGCAAATCTAGTCTCATTCATTCTATCCCTGTTATTTTTTTAATCTTTTAAAACTACCCCTTCTAGTGTTTCTTTATGAATTTTAAAAATCCACTTTATATTTAAATAATTATATGTAATAATTAGCTCCAAAATTATATAAAGAAAGCAAATACATTCATCTGTCCATTTTCAGGGGGTGGGTAGGTAAGGGGCACAGGATCCCCAGAGAAGTAGTAAAAACACAAGTAACATATGCCCTCCTTAACCATATTTAACACACATAAAAATACCTGTCCTGGTACTGTCCTGGCAGGGTAGCTGGGCCCAGCTGCCTATGCTTTCCCTCATTTGGTCTCTCTCTCTTGCAGGTAGGAGGGGGATGGGATGGGATAGGATGGGATGGGATGGGGGAAGTAGGAGGAGGGAGAAAGAGGACACCTGTCCCATCCCCTTCCCCTTTCCTGCCCACACAAGCAGGCAAGTGGCCAAACAAGCATCTCCTCCCTCCTCCCATCCCATCCCCTTCCCCCTCCCAACCGCACACATGAGCAAATGTGCACATCCTCCCAGTGGCGGAGCTTGGAGTGTGTGGAGGGAGGGGGGAGGGGGAGGGGCCGCGGTGCAGGGGGCATTGCCAATGTGTGGGGGGCATGGGCACGGTGTGTAGGGGAAGTGGCCGGGGTGTGGGGGGGCATGGCCAGGGATCACAAGGGCATGGCTACGGGCCAAGACGCTCAAAAAACATTGATGCCTGTGGTGATCCATCCCCATCGCCCCCCTCTCCCTATGTGACTGTACCCTCTCTCCACCTGCCCCTCCCCCTTCCTGCACAAGTGAGTACATGCCCTCCTCCCAGCCCATCCTCTTCCTCCCTATAAGAGGCAGCAAGTGAGCGAATGTGTGCACCCTTCCCGTCTCATCACCTTCCCCCCAGCAGTCCTCAAATAATCAAACCAGGATAAGCTTAACCCACAAATGTGGGGAGCCAACTGTAATCTCAAGTTTGTGGCTTATATTGGTATTTGCGTAAACCAAATAAACATTTGCAGCAAAACCTACTCTTATAAAAAAAAACTTACTAAAGATTATTAATTCCTGCATGCTTTGATTAATCTACACTTCTTACTCAAAACTCCTTTCAGATGACATTGCCATTATAGGTACAGCCTTTAATATGTTACTAGATCACAAACTATTTTAAAAAATGATCTGGCAATTTGAAAGATCCTCCCCTTGATAAGGTATTTCTGATGTTATGATAAAATTGTAAAAAAAAAAATCTAGATAATATCTGTTCGCAAAGTGGGTCCAGATAAATATTTCATTATAAATGCTTTCTTCTAGAATAGGTCCAGTACCCTTGACCTGCTTTTTGCTCTTGTGCATTCTTCAAGTTTGCTTGAACAAGGGCTAAAGCATTTCTCTATAAAGTCCTAAATTTAAGTCCCAAAGGAAGATATACCCCCCAACACAATTGCTATGACCCTTAATCTCATGGCCACAGAAGAGTTCAGAGGGTGAGTACTTTAAACTGAGATGTAACACTTCTGCAAAAGCTATGAGTAATTGCTGCAACTACAGATACAAATCATTATAATGTTAATTCTCAAATTTTTGTATCATAATTTCTAAAGAATCTTATAATATATCCACCAGGCCATTTATCTAATGGTGGTAACAGGTGATCTAACTATGGGCATTCCAAAGATGCTCTATGGTCCTGATTGGAAATCCCTCGTGAAATCTACAAGGGTTTCCCAGGGCCAACCTACTCCAATAAAAACTGTTAGTCAGCATGGTGATTTCCCCAAGCCACTGCTTGTGGCCGCTGCATATCAAAGTTAATAAATGTCAGCAGGTACTGTTTCCTTCTATGTGTCTTCTTAAGGAAAAGACTTGAAATATCCACAGCAACACAATGTAATAGAATTTCTGTTATGTGGAGAGGTTGGAAGTCTTGAGCCAATCTTGGGACTTCCCTGCTAGAGATTGAAAGAATATTTGAACGCTCTAGTTAAGAGAGAGAGAGAGAGAATGGCTTTTCAAACATCTGAAAACACCCACAAGGAGAACAGTCCTCAAGGCTCTTTCTTAATTTTCTTCCAGTCATTGAATAGAACTGAGGACTATAAAGACTCGCAGTCCCCTCTTTCTCCCATCGGCTGGACGCTGTGTTCTGATAGGCAGTGCACAGTGATGACATCTGAATCATAATCATGATGAACAAATAGTTTAATTCTCCTCAGTTTTAGATGTCTTTGAAAACTATGCAGGTTTTTCTTAAGGTATTGTTTTTTTTTTAAGGTCTTGTGGGAACAGAGTGGGGGGCTCTCACTGCAAGAAATTAGGAATGAGAAATGAGTGAGGATCCTTCCTATCTTAGTTCCCACTCCTCTCTCCTGATATCATGGGGAAGGAGGGCAATCAAAGAGACCCCCTCTCCCTCCCCAATATCATCAGGAGGTTGCATGGGAAATGGGGCAAATAGCAGGGAGACTACAATCTTCCACAATCTTCTCTTGGTTCTCCCTACTCAGTCCCTGTGCCACATGGGGGCAGGGAGTTGGGCAAGGATTGTGTGTTCTAATATCTCATTCTCCCTTGTAGGAGTGAATAATTTAACTCAGCACATCCCTAATCCACACCCTCTGATACACCTCAGAAAACCAGACATAAGTAGCAATGTTTCTTCCCATTCCTTCTCAATGAAAAGACTTTCTTTACTGGTACTAAGTCCTGGTTATCACAGTGTGTCTGCAAAGACATTTGGTGGAACAAAGGTCAGAACAAAGTTAGACAGAACAAAATTAGAAAGTACACATTATAGTACCTGAACTAAGTAGCAAAAGAGAGGCAAAACTCATCTATTCATGAGCTAAAAATTCAGATCTTAGCTCAAAATATTGATGGTGGCCCTCTCTGTGCCCCTAGACACAGAATCATAAAATCATAATGTTGGAAGAGACTGAAACCCCCTGCATACAGGAATACACAACTAAATCTCTCCCAAGTGATGGCCATTCAATCTCTGTTTATAGACCTCTAATGAAGAATTCACCTCCATCTGAGGCAGTCTATTCCATCATCAAATAGCTCTTACAGTCAAGAAAATTTTCCTAATCTTAGATAAAATCTAATTTCTCAAAATTTGAATCCATTGCTTCGTCCTGGTCTTAGGAGCAAGAGAAAACAAGCGTGCTCCATGATAGCCCTTCAAATATTTAAAGTTAGCTATTATGTGATTTCTCAATCTTCTCTTCTCCAAGTTATACTCAGCTCCCTAGGATGTTCATCTTGGTTTCTAGACTTTTTACACATTCCAGCCTGTCAATTTACTTCTTGAACTGTGGTGCCCAGAACTGGACACAGTATACTAATGCCCTTTTCGCATGGCATTTGCCATGCGAAAGGGCCCCTGGAGCGTTGTGTGACTGCGAGGAGCGGTCCACATGACGCACTCACAATCGCATGATGCTCCAGGGCCTGGAAGGCAGTGACTGCGCACTATTTCATTTTCAGCTGCAAGCCAAAAATGGTGCGTGATTGCGCATTGCTCCAGGGCCCCGCACACACTTGCCGTGTGTGCGGAGCTCCGGAGCTGTGGTATTCGCACTTCCTGCCCCGGTGCAGCCTGAGAAAATCCCAGTCTGCACTGCAGAAGGAAGAGGAGGGGCTCTCGTGTGAGTAGGCAGCAGCTGCGGAGTTGAAGGAACCAGGATGTGAAAGTCTCTCGCTAGAGGCTGCTCATGTGAGCCCTGTACCCCAGCTCTGCAAAAAGGTGAGTTGCGGAAAGGGCCCAGGTCAAGTCTGACCAAGCCTGAGTAGAGTGGGACTATTCCTTCCATCAATCTGCTGATACAGCCTAGAACTGCAAAGGGTTTTTGGCCACCACATAACGCTGAGGGGCTTGTGGGGCACTGAGATCTCTATGTCCACTTCACATTTACTCTTATCAAGCCAGGTACTACCCATCTTATATTAGTACACTTCCATTTCCCTGCCTAAATGTGCTACTTTACATCTGTCTTGTTGGGGTTCATTTTATTAGTTTTAGGCCTGTCCAATTTGTGAAGGTCATTTTAAATGATTATTCTTTCTACTGGGGTATCAGCTACCTTTCCTAATTTGGTGTCCTCTTTAAATTTGATAAGTATGCCTTCTATTCCATCATCCAAGTCATTGATAAAGATATTAAACAATACTGGGCCAAGGACAGAACCTTGAGGCACTACACTAGTCCCTTCTCCCCAGGTTAAAAAACAACCGTTAGTTGGAACTCACTGGTAACATTATCTAGCCCACATTTTACCAGCTTGTCTACAAGACTATCATGGGAGACCTTGTCTGCTTGTTCATACCTCTTCTAAAGGAGGAAGGGAGAGGGAGAGAAAAGAACTGGCAGAACCTTTAAGACTAACTGGTTATTTTAGCATGAGCTTCTATGGGAATAAACCCACTTCTTCAGGTGCGGTACAGAGTAATATTAAAGCTTTAGGTATAAAATATATTTATACAGTTGTACAGGGGAGAAAGAATGTAATTGGATCCAGAAACTTGCAAATCTCTTGCCCTAAATTTTCAAAGAGCTGGATAAGATGTATATATATTTTCAGATCTTTATAGTGGCCAGTAGATGTACGAGAGCAATAAATCTGCTTGCCAAAAGTCAGTTTCCCTGGGTTCAGAATTCTCTCTTAGAAGATTCCTTTTGTTACATATACAGCAGTGAGGTCTCTTGTAATAATATATGTAGTGTGCCATGAAGCCATTGTATTTGTTTAGATCTTTGCTAATGAATTGGAAGTTGTGAATATAATTCAATCCAGCAGTTTCTCTTTCTAGTCTTCCTCTGTAATGTCCTTGCTCAAGGACTGAGAGCTAGAAATCTTCTACTGTATATGTGAGGAAGTTGAAATGCTCTGCAACTGTTTTGGGGTTGTTTCTAATCTCAGATTTGTGTCCAATTGTTCTGTTTGCCCAGTGCAGAGTGTTGATGAGCATTACTGGCATAGGATGGCACATACAGCATTGGAGGAAGAGCAAGTAAATGTACCTCTGATGTTGTGACCCCTTGCAGAGTAGATGTGACCAAGAATTGGCACGTGAGTTTCTGGCAAGGTCTTGTTGCTGTATTACCATCTTGAAAGTGAATACTTGATTAATATTTGGAAGCTGTTTGTAGGCCAATAAAGGTCTCCTTCCCAGAGTTTATAAGAAGGCTGCGTTATTCTCCAGAATTGGCTGTAGCTTGCTGATGATGCATTTGAGTGGTCTCAGCTGGGAGTGGCACCAGCAAGAGAGAATTTTGAACTCAGGGAAACTGAATTTTGGTAAGCAGATTTATTGCTTTCTTATATCAACCCAACAACTATAAATATCTAAAAGAACTGTTTGGCCTCAGCCAGCTTTTTGAAAACATAGGGCAAGGGACACGATTTGCAGCTTTCTGGATCTTATTACATTCTTTCCCTCTCCCAAAACTGTATAAACATGCTTTATACCTGAGGGTTTAATATCGCTCTGTATTGTATCAATGACAGCTCATTGACTGGTTTTTGAGAAAACCATGCTAGCTCCTGGTAATCACAGAATTTCTTTTTAAGTGTACACAAACTGTGCGATTATCTGTTCTGGAACCTAGTATCAACATCAAGGTTGGTAGTTGATCAGATTCTCTTTTCACCTTTTTGAAAATGAAAACAAAATTTTCCCTCCTGGTTTTTATCAGTTCCACCTTCTCTGTGTCCCCTATTAGCATTTCATCATCTCCTCCATATGGTGTCCCTACTGTTTCCTCTTAATCTGAACAATTTTTTTAAAAGCCTATTTATTATGTTTAACTCATGTAGCAAGCCTGAGCCCATTCTAAGCTTTAGCCTGATTTTTTTTTCTGGCTCTTTGTTTGTATTCCTCTTTTGGAATTTACCCTTTCTTCCATTTCTTACACATGTTTCTTTTAAATCTCAACTCATCTGAAAGTTCTTTGTACATCCACCCTGATTTCTTTAGACACCTCCCACTTTTCTTCCCCACTGGAATTGTTTGCAGCTATGCCTTCAATATCTCACCTTTAAGAAACACCCATGAATCATGAACTCCCTTCCATGTAAGCATTTCTGATCATCAGTTCTTCTCCAATATTTCCCTAAGCTTATTGAAAACAGCTTTCTTGAAGTCCACAATGCAAGTGTGACTATGTCACGTGCAAAATAACTTTTAAAACTGACATTTTATTAAAAGGAAGGTTGTTAGAACCAAGTCTGAAGTTTTAAAAGATAGCAAAAAGTTTCCCTTGGAATTATACTAGAATTCCAGGAGGTGAGAATGCACCTGCTGACCAGTTTAATCCAAAAAATAATTAAAATAAATACAAATTGCCTTATTGTGGTTGCCTAGATATCCTAAATGATGAACATGTTGCTAGTTTTGATCTTTCAAATATATTTGTTGTGAGCATGGCATCTTGAGTGGCTGTATGGCTCAACCTTATAATTTCAGCAGTCCTACACACTACCTTCTCCACAGCCAGCAAAGAGAATGTGAAAGGAAGCCCTTTTGTCTCAGCATTTCCTTTGGAATCCTGCTAGTTCCTCTTGCCTGCCTCTTCTCTACTCTCAGCTCTGTGAATGTAACCCTTGCAGGGTGAAAATACTGTGGTCCTTCAGATGTTGTCGAAGGATGCTGAGAGTTGCAATCCAACAACATCTGTAGGGCCATATTAAGCTCACACACAAACACACACACACACACACACATCCCGCTCAGGCAAATGATGTGTTCCCCAGTAGTGTCACTAGGTGACACTACTGCAAGGGATGTGGCCCACACTGGGTGACATCGTCAGAAGGGGTGACACCAGAATGACTCTCCCCAACTTTTGATTCCTAGAAAACATGTGAACGCCCCCTGCCAGGCATGCATGTACTTGGCTTTAGCTATGCACCTTCACAGGTCCAGTGGGGAGGAGGTGGAGGCAGGGAGGGCCCTGAGTGGATTATGAGGTCCTACCAGCTTGAGGGGGTAGAGCTTCCTGCTTTCCTGCCATGACCATCTCTTATTCTGCTTGGGGGGGCCAGGCTCTGGTGGCTGTGGAGGGCACAACCGTGTTATCAGGGCAGGCAACGTAGTGGTGCCTTCCAAAGACAGCCTAATGGCCATGGTGGTAAGCAGAAGCAGGAGGGAACAATCTCTTGCTCCCCCTCCTGAAGATTCCATTACCATGGCGATGTGTGCTCCCTGTCCACCCCATTCTCCTCTTCCCTCCTTCTGCAGAGCATCTGGGAAGACACCAGTGCCAACCACACACTCTCCTTGCCACCCAGGCCTTTGGGAATGATATGAGTGCAGAAGAGAGGGAGGGAAGGGGATGCTGTGTATGTGTGTGTGTGTGTGTGTGTGAGAGAGAGAGAGAGAGAGAGAGAGAGAGCGCGTTCATGCGTGCCCCCTCCCTGCATATAGTGTTTCAGCAGAAATTTATTCTTTTTGCTGTTCACCACCTGCTCAGGTGTGGGGGGTGACACCATGAGTAAATGCACTGGGCGACACCAACCTCAGTGATGCCACTGGTGTTCCCCCTTATTTCTCAATATCTGGACTTAATATTAGGGCATAGCTCATTCAGCATCTTCCATTAACTGTAACTATGATGCAATACAGAGAAAAGAGCAACAGAACTCTGAGAAATCTCTCTGAATCAAGCAGCGCTATTTGCAAATTCATGTTTGTGTTAGACATAAGTTCTCATCCCTCCATCTGTTCAGAATAATTACTTACCAGCTGCATGCGTATATGCTCCATTTTGGCAGGGGAGGGGGTCCACTAAAAACATTCTAAGAGATCGGCCTTATTCTTGCAGTCGAAACCTCTGAGGTCAGAGCCCCCATTGTATTCAAACACTGTTACTCTCCTGCCAGCAGATCAGAAATGAGGGAGGAATGGCATTTGCTGGCCTCTCTCCCCCATTTCCATGCTGATATTTCTATGTTTCTGGGCTTCCTGTGGGCCCAAAGATATTGCTAGAAAGTAACATTGCTGGGAGTTTGGGCTCTAAGATGGGATGCAGGCCATGGTGTCAGTAGTGGGAAGTCAGGCATGCAGAGTGCCAGTACTGCTGCTTCCAATCCAAGACCAAATATATACTGAGCCTTCAGGCAGAGCTGGCTCTGTTGTGGCCTAAGTGGTCTATAGAGCAACCAAGGTCGTGGCTTCTGCATTCACATGCCAAAAAAGTAAGTTTCTGGAAAACTTTGAGGTAGGAGAAGTAGAAGAGGTAGAGGTAATGAAGCGGGCAGGTACTCTCAGTGCAATGCCTGCATTCATTTTGAACACACACAAAACATCAGCCCATTCCCAAATCAGTTCATACATCCCATGAACATTCACACTGCTGAGTCCCTGTTTTTGACCTGCAGCAAAGTTATAGACTTATTTCACAGTCATGTTCTTATTAGAATAAATTTAAGAAACATGGACAAAAAGATATTTTAGTTTCTGCGTTAACCTTTTTTTTAATAAAACACACAGTTCAGATGTGATAGTAAAAAAAAAAAGGGGGAGAAACGATTTGACATTCTAGCACAGGTTCCCTGAATTGTGTTTTGCGGTCATAAATTAATTCTGTCTGCAAGTTGAAAAATTCTGTGTGGTCTTTAGGACAGGTTGCAAAAACCTTTTCAGCCTGAAGGCCATGAGGCCTTGTAACCCTCAGTTCCTTCTAGCCCTGCATGCCAGCAGTAAGGCAGAATGCAAACAGTGCCCCACAACTTCTCTCACCTGTCCCCACACATACACTTATATATTTCTGCACATAAACATACACCATCATTCATAAAACCTCAATATAGTCTCAACAAGATGAAAACCTGAACAGATGGCAATTAACCCAAGTTCAGCATAAATGTAAAGTATTTTCTCATACAGAAGAAATACTAAACATTTCCTGTTGGTCTGGAGGCACTTAGCAGTAGTAAATTTCTTTGGGTAAAGAATTTGGGAAGATTTGGTGGCAAACACATTGATCAACAAGGTATAAGGTTTTGTGCAAAATATTGATGCTGTTTTAATTGCATAAATGGGAGCATTATTTCAAAACCTTAGGATATAATGCCCTCTATTCAGCATTACTAGTAAAACCTCACGTATGTTCTCGGGGAATCAAATTTAAGAAAAGTGAGCTGAAGGAAGAGGCAGCACATTCCGACTGGAATGTGTGACATGTTGGACTGTGAGCAAGAGGTGGGAATTATGACGAAACCAAGGAACAGTCTGGGCTGTAAGCTAGAATCATAGAATCATCGAGTTGGAAGAGACCCCAGGGGCCATCCAGTCCAACCCCCTGCCATGCAGGAACACTCATCAAAGCATTCCCAACAGATGGCCATCCAACCTCTGCTTAAAAACCTCCAAAGAAGGAGAGGAGGAAGTGAATTCCCTGACGAAGTACTGAATCAAAGAAGTGCAGCTTAACCACTTGGTCTTTTGGATATGAGGGGTACCTTGGCTTTCACTGCATACAAGAGGCCAAGAAGGTGTCCACCCCCTACACCTGCTGGCCCTGGTTAGCTGTTGGCAGGTTATGATTCTTCCTTTCCCTGTGGGGTTCTTTTTCACGTGGAACTTTTGTGCATTATGGTTCAATAGATGTGATTGGGTTACATCTACTTTATAACTTTTTTCTTGTCACACCTGTTGATACACACACACACACACACCTTGAGAAATTCAATGTTCTCTGCCTAAGAAAGGGGCCTGAGGCTTCACACAAAACAAAGATATCCTGAATCCCAAGAGGAGTTAATTTACTGATGCTTAAATTTTGCTACCTTTTCATCTTGGTCCCCACATGGCCACGACAGGAGTGGCCTCTGCCTGCACTCAAATCCCTCCAAACCAACTGAACTACAACAGAGACAACATCTGATGCAAAATGTAGGCTTGTGACTCCAACACCGTCAGCCCTTTTTTTCTCCTGTATGATTTTTTAAAAACATATTTTGCCTGTTGGAGAAACCAGTGGAGATTTGAAAGCTTGCATGATGTGTTTTGTGCATTTTGATTGACCAATAAAGGCATCACTCTTTTGTGGATTTTTTTTTTCTGTATGCCAGTTCAGCTACCCCTGAATACCTTTTTTACTTCCTGTAAAAAAGTAATACCTACATACCCTCCAGCTGTTCTGATTTGGCAGGAACAGTTCTGATTAATTCTCTGTCATTATACCTTTTCAGCTGCTTTTAAAATGTTGCACTTTATCTCTCCCCTCCCCACTTTCCCTCTATGAAGAGAGTTCAAAATTCAAAAGTAGTTTGCACTCCATTAACATAGCAGCAGGGAGAAAACAGGAGAAGAGAGGATAGAATCATGTCCTTCCCAGTAGCCTCAAGTAAAAGCAAACTGCCATAGCCTTTTCTAGCTTGTGTATTATTATATTCCTCATTAACAATTTTTGGCCTCTTGATCACACTCTGCCACCCATGTCCCAGTTTTCACCTGTGAAATGCCAAAGGGTGTGCATGTTTATATGTAGGTTAATATACGTTCTAATCTCCAAGAAAGGGCATGCCAGGGACTGTAGTAGCCATCAGACTATTGCACTGTTTCCCATGCAAGCAAAGTGATGCTCAACATTTTGCAAAAAAAAAAAAAAAGGGTTTCTACTGGATAGGAAGCAAATAATGCCAGATGCCCAAGCTGCGTTCAGAAAAGGAAGAGCCCCTAAGGTTCAAACATAATGGAAAATAAGAATATCAGAAGAAAATCAACCTGTGCTTTATAGATTACAGCAAGTCCTTTGACTATGTATAGCATGAGAAGTTAATTGTTCACTGTGAAAAAAGGAGGGGAAGGAAAGTGCCACAGTATCTGATTGTCCTGATGTATAACCTAAGCTTTGGACATGAGGCCACTGTCAGGAAACAATACGGAGAAACAGGATGGTTTCCCATTGGCAAGGGGGTGAGATAAGGCTGCATTTTATCACTGCATCTGCTTGATTTATATATAGAAGATACCATACAGAAAGCAGGATGAGACCTAGAGGAAGCAGGTATAAAAATTGGAGAAGAGAACATCAACATTTTAAGATATGCAATGACACCATATTACTTTCAGAAAAGACTTGGAATGACTGACTATTGATGAAAGTTAAAGAAGAAAGTGCAAAAGCAGGGTTACAGCTGAATGTTAAGAAGATAAAAATACAGTAGAGTCTCAGTTATCCGACATAAACAGGCGGGCTGATCGTCGGATACCCGAAAATGTCGGATAATCCGGAGGCCCGTGGCGGCCGCCATTTTGGGGGCGTGTCTGGGGGGCGTGTCTGGGCATGTGGAAATGCCTACAGCCACGCCCCCAGGCAGCCACGACGTCAGATAATCCGGGATGTCGGATGAACGAAGGTCGGATAACCAAGACTCTACTGTAATGACTACAGATGACTTACATAAACTCTGTAGCTGGTAAGGATGACATTGAAATAGTTAAAGGTTAACGCAGTCATGAAGGAACTAGATAAGATCCTCAAATGTAAAGACATACTAATTACCAAAGTTAGAATCATCCAGGCTACAGTATTTCCGGTTTCTATGTATGGGTGTGAGGAAAGCTGGATAGTGAAGAAAATTGACAGGATCAATTCATTTCAGATGTGGTCCTGGAGAATTCTAGCCTGCTTATAAGACAATTGATTAAGTCTTAGAGTAAATCAAGTCTGAGCTCTCACCAGAAGCAAAGATTACTGAAGTGAGTCTGTCATGCTTTGGACACATCATGGGACAATCTGACTGGTAAAATGGAAGGCAGTAGGAAAAGAGGAAGACAGGTGGATTGGTACAGTTAAGGAAGCCCTGAGTTTTAAAAATCGGAGAATGGAAGTTGCTAACAAAGGATTTTTTGAGGTCTCACATTCATAGGGTTGCTGTAAGTTGAAGTTAACTTGACACCAAATAACAAAACATCAAATTCACCTATCCAGGGCATGCATCTTGGAAGGGCAATCAGAAGGCTGGAGATGCAAGGAGAGAAACTGTTAGTGCAGAGTTGCTACCTAGGGTTGTGAAGGGAGAACTGCGGGAAGCTAATATTGGTAGCCAGTTTGCACCTGCTTTCTCTAGAAAGAGATTAGATCACCACTTGTCAAGTATAACCAAAGACTGGAATGCATGTCTTTTTAAAGAACAATGATAAAATAAGGCACAGGGGAGGATTGATAAGGACTGCAACACCCATCTTCCTTCTCCAGCTATAGTCCTAATGAACATTGTCATCCTGATTGCATTTAGCCTTAGAAATAAGATTTAGAACAAGAACTGACAAACTAACTCCCAGGTGCGACAATCAGAAACAACTGCCCAAAGTCGTTTAGGGACCACTGTTGATATGCGCACACACATACTCGCGCGCGCGCGCACACACACAATTCCACACACAAAGACACTGTTATATCTGTCCCCACCCCACCCCCATGAACACACAACTGTGCACATATGGTGGACCTTCCATATCTGTGGGGATTTCGTTCCATAAGCCCTTGCAAATCGCAAAAAAAAGACAAATGATGGTGTCCAGTATTATTAAATGGTGACAATGTGCACACAGATGCTTCAGTGCATCTGTGGCCACATCGCCATTGTTTTATGTATACGATGTGATGCTCTGCAGTCACTCAAATATGCACATCTGGAGGTCCCATATACAGATAGTCCACTGTACATCATATACACACATTCCATTCATGCGCTACTTTCTTGATGACCCAGTGAGGCACCAGACATTCTCCAAAGGCACAGAATCCCCTTCTCAGAGCTGAGGAAAGGAAAATGTTTGTCTCTGCTCTGTTGCACATTGGAAATAAGCTTCTTTCCACAGCCACAGTGCTGAGAGAAGGAACTTTTCTTGGTGCCAGGTGAAGAAAAGGGCTCAAACACATCTTGGAGGTAAAAAATAAGCCTTTTGTTTTTCCTGACTGGGAAAGGAGAGACAGACTGAGACCCACAGCAGAAGCCTTGGAGCCTACCTGAGAGCAACACTTTGGAACTTTTCCATTCCTCCCTTTAAAAAAAAAGCTTCCATTGATACCCTTGCTTTCCCTTATGTTCTTTAAAACCCTAACACCTTTAGCATTAGATCCAGTTTGGCCTTCAGGCTTGGCGATACGAGAGGGATATAATGGCTGACTATCCATGGGACTCCCCTTGGGGAAAGAGAAAGAACTATGCATTCCAGATGGGACTGACCAGGCGCATGTATGCATTCCTTTAATAATGCCATGGTCTACTTCAATCTTGTTCATTGCTCATCTTGTTATTTCTTCTTCCAGTGCCAAAGAGAACAAAGGGCACATGGACTGTTTTCAAGTATTTAAAAAGAAGAGCCCCTCTTGCTTGAACCTGTCCAATGACACTGGGCATAAATTTTTACTATGCAATATATAGTTTAGGCTTAAATGTCAGAACAAATTTTGGATTTTAAAAGCAGTTTGTCAGTAAGCAACTGCTTGAGAAGATAGTGGCATTCTATTTTTCCTTTAGAGAAATTGAAGATAAGCTTGCACCTGAATCTTTTGAGAATGTTTCTGATGCAGGATATTGTGCACTGGGAGGATGGTTCACATCCGATGATCTTTCTGTTCCTTTCATTTCCTTCTGTTTCTGTTTGGAGCCATATAATGCCAGCAAAAAGCAAAGGAATGAGCATGTCCCTTCCAAAGCCATTCCTATACTGCCCTCTCTGTTTGTTCATTCACGGCCACTGTATAGTGTGTCCTAAATAACTACTGATACAGCTAAGAAAACTGTTTAAAGACTTAATATATGCTCTTAGTATATCGAGAGGCAAAAATACTACTTCCATAAACATGGAATACTTTAAAGTTACTTTTTTTACTTTATAGAATAAATTACAGGGAAAATATGCCCCAGATGACATTCAGTTGCTGAAATTCAGCGTTAAGTTTCAAACTTTTAATGAATACTATTTTTGAACCTACCATGATGACCCTCCCCTAGACTCTATGTGAAGCATGTAAAATTCTATGATTCTGTGCTATCCATTATAAACATTTGAATGGGGGCAGTGTAGCCCATTCATAATGTATTCTGTGTCAGATGTTTGCTTGCCTAATTAAGAAACACATTAATTTCCATGATTCCCTCTACATTCTTTCACTGTTCCTTCTTGCTTTTTTAACATTTTCAGTTTGGATGGAAGCCAGGAATGTAGACCAGAACTGCTTTATTCTTCCATAAAGATATGAGGAAAAACCCCATTGTAGAGATGTAAGATCTCATTCACACTGTAGAGAAACAAGTCATGTTGCCACACTTACAATCAAGAGAGAAACACTACAATTCCTGACCATTGTTAGGTTCTTTGTACACATGTTTCCTGGGGGAATCAAAGGGGTCAAGAGATCAGCAGGATCAAAAGGTGTCAAAGGGCTAACAAACTCTCTCTACCTATTATTGTTCCAAACTTGACTTTACATTTGAACACCCAAGTGATTTCTTTCTTTTTTCAGAAAATTAGTTGGGTGACAAGTCACCTTCCCTAACTAGATGACTGGATGACTGAATGATTTTCTTTATGCCTTTCTATGTCCAGAAATTCTCCCGTCTTTAAGGGGGAGTTTTTAGCATGCAGGATTTGGCAGACATCTGGATTCATTTCCATACAAATCTAGCACCAATCTGCTCAAATTTGAATAAAATAAATATAAATTGTCTAGTGTCAGATTAGTATTTTGGATACATACATGGCATGTCAGATATTTATTACAGAACAAAGAATAGAGTTCCACAACTTTGTCATCTTTTTAGTGTTTATTTTGTTATTTCAGATATCACAAATAAAAGGTGAAGAAGGCAAAAGGAGTAGTGGTTGTGCAGAGCAATAAAATTGGAGAGGATGGAACTGTTTCCCAAAAATGTGTAAACACATTGCTGTACAAGCTTGTAAGTAGTGAAAGAGGTTGTCAGTACTAATGATGCCATTATATGACTGACATAGTTTTCATATTCCTAAAGATGCTGGCACTTACTAAATGTGTGTACCGTTTTAGCAATGTTTTTTCTAAGTAACACACATGAAAAAGGAAAGTTTTGAAAATGACAATACCAACACTGTGGTGATACACATAGCCACAGCAAAATATCTTCACAGTTACCAAATTTACTAATGACTAATGGCTCAGATGGGAATGGCTTAGAAAGAAGCCAAGCAGCTTCCCCACCCCATCTCTGAAATTATATTTATTTCATTTATCATCCAAAATGTTTATAAGTTTTATTTTACAAAAGTCATTGAAAAGCAAATCACTTTTTAAGCCATTCTGAATTTATTATATACTCAGTATATTCCTTAGCCCACTCCGGAACGACCCAAAGTGGTCGTTCAGCGTGCTTGTGAAAGACCGCTTAAAACAGGTCTTTCAAAAGCACGGAGCGCACCACTCCGTGGCCGCGCTCCAGTGTAGATTTGCAGGCTCACACCAATGCGAGCCTGCAGATCTGCCAGGGGCAGGCTTTAGGCTGGTGAGCTTCACCGGTTGGTGGAGAGCCTCCACCAACTGGAAGCTGCCATTTTTGTCCCCAGAGCAGTGCGGAGCATGGCCACACACTGCTCCGGACCAGCCTGGACCTGCACATGGAGCACACAGGTCCGGTGAGTACTGGCATGGGGCGATTCCCTTGCCTTGTGCGGAAAAGGCCTAGGACAGCTACTGAGAAGACACTCTCTCTATTGTTTACTGTTTTTACCGGCAGGCCAGGAAAAAGATCTTCCAGTGGTTGCATTAAAGCAGGGACAAGTTCATGTAAGTGTAAGCAATCTTTCAGATAACCTGGACCTAAACCATACAGGGCCTTAATGGTCAACACCAGCACTTTGAATTGGGCATAGAAATACACTGGAAAAAGTGCAGCTGGTACAGAATTGATGTGACCCCACTGTCTGTATCTGATCTTGCAATAGACCTGACTATCTAGTTCCAAGAAGGATGCAAAATCTTTCTCCAGAACCTGTCTGGAATCTCTGGGTCATTGTCAAAGGGAGCCCCACAAGGCTCATTAGTACTGACAACCTCTTTCACTACTTACAAGCTTGTACAGCAATGTGTTTACACATTTTTGGGAAACAGTTCCATCCCCTCCAATTTTATTGCTCTGCACAACCACTACTCCTTTTGCCTTCTTCACCTTTTATTTGTGATATCTGAAATAACAAAATAAACACAAAATCATCCATCAGAGTGAGAACAACTGTTTCTGGCCTCGAACCAGGCCTAAACCTAGATCTTCGCTCCCTACTCATCAAGTCATGCCTTGTGCTACATAAGATAACTTGATTCAGGACAGGTTTATACAGAGATACACCTTTGATCCAGCAAGTTTTCTGTAATACCAGCCAGATCTACACGTTCTTCTGTTACCGCATTAATTCAAAATCACACCAGGGTTTTTAGCAGCAAAAAAATGTAAAGAATTTAGTGCATCAGGCACTAAAAATATACTACTCCAAAAAAAATGGCTACACTCAGGTAGCTTTATACCCTGCTAAGCATCCATTACAGAAGCAAGAAATGCTAATTATTGGCTAATCCAAATACATGTATAGGAACTGTGTCATGAATACATTACTATGTCAGCATACAAGCTCTGCACATGTACATATGAGTGGTCCCAATTATAATACCAGATCCCACCCTAGGGGTGTGATTTTTAATATTAAAATGAAGCTTTATGAGGCTCTCAGTCACCAAAATTCATCTCTTGTGGTTGCTGTCCCTCCCCTTGGCCTAGTTTGGCCTACTCCGGACGCTGCAACCACAAAGTCTACCTCTCTTTCACACCTGTTGAGCCTACTCAGTTGGTTATCGCTTTTTTCTATCTATCGTAACCCTACTTAGCTTCCTGTTATTCTAAGTTCTGCAAGATGATTTTCCTGTTATCTGCATCCAGCTGCAAGCATAAGCATTCTTCTCATTTTGCCTGGCCCTGTTGCTCTTTTTTTCCTAATTCAATGTGTCTGCTATTAAGCTATTGATTAATTACTTCCTAATTATTATGCCCCTACACTTCCATGATAAAATCTGAGATAAGATACACTTTCAATTCTATGATTTTGTTAGCTGGCCTAGCATTCTTTAACAGCTCCTGAAGGGAATGCATTTTATCTGCCAGGCTTAGGCCATTTCCACATGGGGTGAGGGAATCGCCCCAAGTACTGGATCTTCTGGTGGTCCAGTCTGGTCCAGGGTGAGGAGGAGCAGTGTGTGGCCCTCAATCCGCATTGCTCCGACATCCAAAACGGCAGCTTCCAGTTGATCATGGGTCTTGACCAACCGGTGAAGCTCGCCAGCCTAAAGCCCGCCCTCGGCAGATCGCAGGCTCGGACCAATGCGAGCCTGTGAATCTGCACAAAGGAGCAGGCTTGCAGTGGTGCACTCTGTGCTTTTGAAAGACCAGGAAAATCAGGTCTTTCAAAAGCACACTAGAGGACCACTTGGGGTCATTCCAGAGCAGACTGAGGTGCGGATCTACAGTAAGTAGTCCGAACCCAGTCCACTCCAAGGTGTAGACATCCTCCATGGAGGACACACTGCACCGTTTTAAATACCCCGTGTGGAAATGGCCTTAGTAAGACAGAAGAGTGGTCCAGAAAGGGACAGAATACAAAATTGTCTGAAGGCCCTCCTCCGCTACATGTTGCCTTTATTCCCTAACAATCACAACACCTCTTTTCGCCATCAAATGGTGACTCTCTCCTTCCAAGCCCCTGAATTCATTATTATTCCTTTCCAAACTCCCTTTGGCTTCTGATCTCTTAGTTGCTGTTGTATCCTGCTGGTTACTATATTCCAAATTGGAAACCTCTTCAGGGATAACAGTACCCAGAAGTATAGCACTATGGAGGGTGCACCCACAAGCACAACCCAATCTGCAAGCCAACTGACTCAGAGTCAAAGACCCTTCCCACAGCACCCTCCTGTCCTGCAATGGGGATGGGAGAAGGACAGGACAACAACGATGCTTCTGCATGACGTCATCGCAGTCCTGTCCTCCTCCTGTCATCAGGTGGTGTGATTGTAGATTAAATCATTGATGGGTTTTCCCTGTCAATGACATGTGATTGTGCCACCATCCTGGACTTACCTGTCCTGTGGAAGCCACAGAAGCACAATGGCTGCGCTTCCTGCCCCAGCGCAGCCTGGGAAAGTACCTGGCTGTGCTGCAGAAGGAAGAGGTGTGGCCAACATGCTCCCTTCCACAAGGAGTCAGCCAGTATGGAGGAGAGCACTCCTGTCACACTCCCCTTGCAGCAGAGCCACTGCCGGGATCCCTACCGGACAACTTCAGGAAAAGGTAGGATGCAGAAAGGGCCAAAGATTCATGCCATTTGGTTTGTACCTCTGGCAAGATTTTGTTATTAACTGGACAAAATGAAAACAAATAACAAAAATTGGGGAGCTTCACCTAGCACTTCCCCAACAGATTCCCATTGCCACTGTTCCCAGAGCTTTAACAACTGTAGGATATGGACATCTGCAGAGCTCCAGTATCCCAACCTGCAAGTGAGAGCTCCGTTCAGAAATCCTGCTGGCAGAATCTCATCTTTTGAGAGGGCTTGTAAGAGCGTTATTTCCAGAGCTGAGTAATCTGCTGCAGGATGAAGAAGGACTAAGAGAAATCATACTGTACCTTGTAGCATGTTCTCTTTCAAGATTAAGAAACTGGAAAAAGGCCATAAAGATATATCTTTCATCAGTCCTGTCAGCAACTGTACTACCATCTTGCAAAGACCATAATTTTCACCCCTGTATTCCTGTTCTCATTGGTCATGAAATAAAAGATTTTGGCTGCATTCAAATGGTAGAATCTCCTTTACTTGTGGCTTACAGAATGCCTGTAGCTCAGATTTTAGTGACATGAAATTCATGGTTTGGCATTCAGAAATGCCCAGCCATTAACAGTGACACAGGGTATATACTCAGCAGATTCCCTTGCACATAATCAAAAGCACTGTCTCAATGTTAACTCTGTTTTGAGATGTCACCATAGCTTCTTCCCCCAATGTGTCTTGAAAAGTCATTGTTGTGCTCCAATATTTCATCATAGCTTGTTGAGTATTAAAAACATGTCATCAGTGCTTTAGTGCTGCAGGGTTTATTTGCATTTATTTCTGTCGGGTAATAGCTAAATGATTTTAAGCTTCTTCCCTTTATAGAAACTATACTGCTCACCAAGCTCACAGCCACTATATATTTTTCCATATTCAATTTTACCTTTTCCATTAAAAAAAGCTATTAAGAGAAAACAAGCATCTCTTCAAAGAAAACGAACAGTATCTCTTGCAATGCTAACTGTAAATCATACTTATAGAAACTCTCCAGCTGTACAAACAATACTTGCTGTTGCTGACTTCAGCAGTGGTCCATTATTGCAAAAAATACCACTTGTTATGATCTGTTTGCTTTGTTTGGCACAAACTTTGTTTGCTGACTTCCAGAGGAGAGAGCAGAAGGTAAGCTGGGTCTGTGAAGACAACTTTGATAGGTGTTTTTGCAGGACTGTGGGGCTGAGATTGTTTGCTTATTTCTCTGTGTTTTTGTTTTTTGTTTTTTGTTTTGCTTGCGCTGGCCGTGTGCTCTCCCTGAGCTCACAGCCTATTGTCAGCTAATTGTTTGTTAGTTAGTCAGTTAACTGTCAATCAAACTAGGGAGAGTTAATCAAGCTAGGGGGAGGAGCCAGCTAGGGGAAGGAGGCTTTATTAGGAACTCCCAGCAGCGCGCGCCATAGGCGCACGCAATTTCATTCATCTACTTCAATCCTTCAAGTTCAACCACTCAAGTTTAGGAACAACCGATCCTTATAGCGACTGAACAAATTTAGGAAGAGTTCAACTGAGCTTGGTAGTTAGCTGAGCAGACATAGCTTATACAGCTCAAATTAAGAAAGGAGGCCCAGTTTTTGTTTTTGTTTTCTTGTTCTATTCTCTGTATTATCAAGTATGGAAGGTGAGGGAGCTGCTGCTGTCACCTGTAGCACTTGTGGCATGTTCCTTTTCTTGCCACAAGATGTGGTCGGGTACACCTGCAGCAAGTGCAAGCTGGTCACCTTCTTAGAGGTCAAGGTGCGGCAGCTGGAGGCACAGGTTTCTAATCTTCGTCTTATTAGGGAAAGTGAGGACTTCTTAGATAGGGCAGAGAGGACCTTCCTGAAGACCGGATATGCGGAGGAGCTGCCTGATGAGGAAATCAGTTCCGTGACCCAGGAAAGCGATGCTTGGAGGAATGTCACACGGAGAAGTAGAAGGGCCAGGAAGGAAACAGAGACTCTCAAACTACAGAATCGCTTCAACATTCTTGGTGCTGTGAATGATGAGGAACACCAGAAGGAGGGAACACAACATCAGCAAGAAGGAATCCAACTTCAGCAACTGGAACTTGAACACCAACAGGACAGCATCCAACATCGGGAAGACCAGCACTCCCGGCCTCAACACAATGCCCAGGCAATCCTGGAAGAATCTGCTTGTCGAAGAACCCCGGACAGGTCTCAGAGGAGGCAAGTTCTGGTGGTTGGGGACTCCTTGCTCAGAGGAACCGAACCGGCAGTTTGCAAACCGGACAAGCTCAATCGAGAGGTCTGCTGTCTTCCTGGGGCCAGGATAAACCACGTAACAGAGAGGCTAGCCAGGCTGGTCAAGCCCACTGACCGTAAGCCCCTCGTTTTGGTTCACGTTGGAACCAATGACACGGTGAAGCACAGCTTTCACCACATAACAAAGGACTACGAGCTTATGGGGAGAAAGCTTAAGGACCTTGGTGCGCAGGTGGTCATTTCATCAATCCTCCCTGTTCAAGGATACGGTGCACGAAGGGAAAGGACAATAGTAGAGGTCAACAGCTGGCTCCGCACATTTTGCCGCCGCCAACAGTTTGGCTTTTTGGATCATGGCTTGAAATTCCAGGAACATGGGCTTCTGGCAAGGGATGGGCTGCACCTCACGAAACTTGGCAGGAACGTTTTTGCAAACAGTCTCACAAGGAGGATTAGGAGGGCTTTAAACTAAGTACAACTGGGGAGGGAGACAAGATTATTCAGGATAAGGACTCGGCAAGTGCAGGGGAAAAAGGCCCAAATGATTTTGGCCAAGTAGGAATAGCATCCAATCGTGGGAGGGGTGGAAACAATGCTATGGGACTTGCAGGAAGGGCACGGGGACTTAAGTGTCTCTACACTAATGCACGGAGTATGGGAAACAAACAAGATGAATTTGAACTCCTAGTACAGCAAAATAAATATGATTTGATAGGCATCACTGAGACCTGGTGGGATGAGTCTCACGATTGGAATGTAGGAATAGAGGGGTATAGCCTATTTTGTAGAAATAGACCAAATAAGAAAGGAGGAGGAGTAGCCTTATATGTCAAGGATGTTTTCATCTGTGAAGAGATCCATGACTTGAATACCGGAAGCCAGGTCGAGAGCATCTGGGTAAGAATTAAGGGAGCGAGAAACAATAGGGATATTATAGCGGGGGTTTACTACAGACCTCCAAGCCAGACTGAGGACCTCGATGGCGCTTTCATAGACCAAATGACTGCACATTCAAAAAGGAGAGATACAGTAATAATGGGAGATTTCAACTACCCGGATATATGTTGGCAGTCAAACTCTGCAAAGGCAGCAAGGTCCAGCAAGTTTCTTGCTTGTCTTGCAGACAGTTTCATGGTCCAGAAGATGGAAGAGGCCACAAGGGGATCAAATATTCTGGATCTGATCCTGACCAACAGGGAAGACCTTGTTAATGACGTAGAACTGGTTGGATCTTTAGGAGAGAGTGACCATGCCCTATTAGAATTTTGCATTCAGTGGGGAAGAGAAGGCAAGTGTAGCCAAGCATTCATCTTAGATTTTAAAAAAGCAGACTTCTGTAAACTGAAGGAGCTGCTGGCTGAAATCCCGTGGTCAAGAATAGTCAATGAGAAAGGAGTTCAGGATGCATGGGAGTTCTTTAAAAGGGAGGTACTGAAGGCACAGGCTAAAACTGTGCCAATAAGGAGGAGAAATGGAAGGCATCTGAACAAACCGGAATGGTTGACTAAAGAGCTCTCAGCTGAGCTAAGTATTAAGAAAAACATGTACAGGAAATGGAAGAAGGGGGAAATCACCAAAGAAGATTATAAGCAAGTAGCCAGGAGATGTAGGGAGAAGATCAGAAAGGCTAAAGCACAGAACGAACTTAGGCTGGCCAGAGACATTAAAAACAATAAAAAGGGCTTTTTTAAATACGTCCGCAGCAAAAGGAAAAAGAAGGAGACGATAGGGTCACTGCGCAAGGAAGATGGTGAATTAATAACAGGAGGAAGAAAAAAGGCAGAACTCCTCAACACCTTCTTCGCCTCAGTTTTTTCCCAAAAGGATAAAAACACTCAACCTGGCGGTTGGGGAGCAGGTGAGGAAGTGGGGGAAATGCAGCACAGAATAGATAGAGAGGTAGTACAGGAATACCTGGCCACACTGGATGAATTCAAGTCTCCAGGGCCAGATGAATTGCATCCTAGGATTTTAAAAGAACTAGCAGAGGTCATTGCGGAACCTCTTGCTATAATCTTTGAAAACTCTTGGCGGACCGGAGAAGTTCCGGCAGACTGGAGGAGGGCAAATGTTGTCCCCATCTTCAAGAAGGGAAAAAAAGAGGACCCAAATAATTATCGCCCAGTCAGCCTGACATCAGTACCTGGAAAGATCCTGGAGCGGATCATCAAACAGTCAGTTTCTAATTACTTAGAAAACAATGCCGTAATTACGAAAAGTCAACATGGATTTCTCAAAAATAGGTCATGCCAGACTAATCTTATCTCTTTTTATGATAGAGTTACTTGCTTGATAGATGAAGGGAATGCTGTGGACATAGTATATCTTGATTTCAGTAAGGCCTTTGACAAAGTTCCCCATGACATTCTTGCAAAGAAGCTAGTAAGATGTGGACTGGACAGGGCTACTGTCAGGTGGATTTGTAACTGGTTGACTGACCGTACCCAAAGGGTGGTCACCAATGGCAGATTCTCATCCTGGAGAGAAGTGACTAGCGGGTTACCACAGGGTTCTGTCCTGGGCCCGGTGCTGTTCAATATCTTCATTAATGACTTGGATGAAGGAATAGAGGGCACGCTGATCAAATCTGCAGATGACACCAAATTGGGAGGGGTTGCTAATATGCCTGATGACAGGATCAAAATTCAAAAGGACCTGGACAGATTGGAGAGCTGGACCAAGGCTAACAAAATGAATTTCAACAGAGAGAAATGTAAGGTCCTACACTTAGGCAGAAAAAATGGTATGCAGAAATATAGGATGGGGGACACGTGGCTGGCTAACAGTACGTGTGAAAGGGATTTAGGAGTCTTCATAGACCACAAGCTGAACATGAGTCAGCAGTGTGATGCGGCAGCCAAGAAGGCCAACGCAATTCTTGGTTGCATCAATAGGAGTATGGTGTCTAGATCGAGGGAGGTATTGGTACCACTTTATTCTGCATTGGTTAGACCTCATCTTGAATACTGTGTCCAGTTCTGGGCACCCCAATTCAAGAAGGATATGGATAAGCTGGAGCAGGTCCAGAGGAGGGCGACCAAAATGGTGAGGGGCCTGGAAGCCATGCCCTATGCGGACAGACTTAGAGAGCTGGGTATGTTTAGTCTGCAGAAGAGAAGGTTGAGAGGGGACACGATAGCCATGTTTAAATATTTGAAGGGGTGTCATGTCGAGGAGGGAGTGGGCTTGTTTTCTCCTGCTCTTGAGACCAGGACAAGGAGCAATGGATGCAAGCTGCAGGAGGGGAGATTCCGCCTGAACCTCAGGAGGAATTTCCTGACAGTCAGGGCTGTCCGACAGTGGAATGTGCTGCCACAGAGTGTGGTGGAGTCTCCTTCTTTGGAGGTTTTTAAGCGGAGGCTGGATGGCCACTTGTCGGGAGTGCTTTGAGGGTTTTCCTGCATGGCAGAGGGTTGGACTGGATGGCCCTTGTGGTCTCTTCCAACTCTACATTTCTATGATTCTATGATTCTATGAAAAAGCATTACCTGTTTCCAGATGTAATCACCCCACTTGTAACAGTGCAGTGTGTCAAGTGTCTTCTCTTACCTATGTGTCCCTGGATACAATTCTCATCTCCTCAGGTTGGATGTCCTTAGTTGCTGTCATTTTGTATGTAAGTAAGGACACAAGCATACAGTTTGATGTGGTAACATAGATCAGTGAACATTTGTTCAACTGTTTGAAAAAGTGAGTAGTCTACAGAAACACAGATGTTTGATTTTGTATTTTAATTTATCTAGTACTTAACATGTAGTCCTAAGTTGTGTTCTTCAAGGATATAACATGCATTAATGTTTAACCTAACTTCAAATTACTGTTACTGACTTTGTCACTACGATATGCATTGTCCTCTTCTACATATTTCTGACTAGACAGCAGAGGTGTTCTTTCAAGGATTTCCAGAATGGTAATTGCCTCAGCCTGCTGCAACAAAAACAATTAGCATTGTAGCATTTTAATAGGTAATTATGATGGTGTAAGCTTTCATGAAATGGAGCCCACTTCATCAAATGCATGGCTAGGACCAGAGTGAGGTGTAGATGGTAGTATAAACAGTAAGGTCAAAGGGAAATGAAATATATAAATTACAAACAGTGATCATTACTGTATTGACAGCGGCCATTCACAAAACACTGGCATCCTTACCATGCTGAGCTTATTGACATGTGTAGTATGATTAAATACAAACACACACACACCAGGTGTCAGGAAATACAGTTGAACACTTTGATGAATTATATTTCAGGTTTCCATGTTGAAAAAACTGTATAGTGCTCAGACCATAAACCATAATACTAAATCCATTTTTTAAAAAATGAGTTTGTGTAATCATCACTAAGGCTTTATACACATTCAATACCTGCCAGAATTCTGATCATTTTAGAACATACGTCCAGTCATATCATGGCATTGGCCTTGGGAAGATGCTTGAATATCTACAAGGAAGTGTGGACAACTATTTGTTTTTTGTTATTTACAAACTTATAGGGCCCAGAACTTCAGCATTTGGGGATCAACTGAAATTCTCCACATTCATTACTCTGCACCTTTTGCTTCCATCGCCCTCTATTAATTTGTGATATCTGAAATAAGAAATATGCTTTAAAATGTGACATAGAGTTATGAAACTGTATTCCTTCTGCAATAAAAATCCTAAAGCTCTTATCCATTGGCATACTAGTATTTCTGGTAATGCAGAAATAACACATATTTTAAAAGATGGAAATTATTTATGTATATGCAGTAGCTTGGATCCTAAGCAGTACAAAGCAGAAGGATGCTCATGCAAAGCAAGTTTGCTATCTTTTCTCACCCTCCAGTTACCTTGATTCCTTCCTATCGATGTTAGGCAACCCTTGTGGGCTGAGGAAAAGATTGAGGCAGGAGGTTGTTGGCAATGGCCCCTTAAGGCTTTGGAGGTGGTACAAGGGCTAGAGAGAGGAGGAGGGGATGGAAGTCTTTTGTGGGAGCTTCTTTTAGATCACACTAAGCAATAGGTATTATAAACAATAGGTATTATAAATAAATGTCATTATCTACTAACTAGTCAAGAATCCACATATAGTAACCAACATAATGAGAAGGAGGCTGATATATGTAATACCTCTTTATTGAACTGAAATGTGAAATTTGCAGCTAAAATGTGTGCATGTATATGTGTCTATGCACCTTCAAGTTGCCTGTTGACTTATGGCAACCCTATGAATTTCATAGGAATATACACTGCCAGCAAATGCCAGGTGCTGTTGGCTATATTTCAGAGGAAGGAACTGGCAAATTTCCTAAGAAAATCCTATTAATTTATGGGGTCACCATAAATCAGCAGGCAACTTGAAAGTACATACGCATACACATATACACAAGTTTAAAAAAAGAAAAACAATATACTTATAATATTAAATAATACCCCTTCCCATGTAAGAATAACAAATCATAGAGATAATCAATTTGGCATAATGCTGATATTTTAAAAATTGGCCAATCCCATCTTGGCAAATTCCTACAAGTAAAGAAACTTCTTAAGATGGTGCCAAAATGGTAGGGCCAGTAGATCTTTGCTGTGGAAGGTATATCCTAGTTAAAGGAGCTCTACCAAAGGCGCCCTTTTTCTTGTCACTACTCTCTGAGCCTCCTTGAAAGAGGGAAAGGCATCCCTTTAAAGCTCCTGCAAAACTTTTTCTCTGTTATGTACATAGGGATGGAATGCACCTTCATGGCCTTTAGGCCTTTTGGGAGGGAGGGTGGCACAGATAACTGTACAGAGATATGGAGGTACAAATATTGCATGTTATTCACAGCAGACAGCAAGCCATTGTACATAAAATGGAAACTGAGGAGACATGACTAATGTTAGGCCTGCGAAGCAGAAGGTGGGAGGGAGAGGGGAAAACTGTCCAAGCTACACCTAAAAGGAGTCCTTTCAGTCAACAGCAGGAACTGCAGCACAAAAAGAGAAAATGGAAGTGAGTATGCAAGCAAAGATAGGGGGAATATCTCAGTCACACACTGTCATACAACATCAGTCCGTTTGGTAAACAGGCCCCTTTTAACTCAGTGCAACGTTCTTCTGAGTATATATTGCTAAGATTGTGCTGTTAAATAGTTGGTTCACACAAGAATGAAAGAGGCACCCACTCAAAGAGTCAGTGCTTCACTAGCCGGTGCCTCAGGTACTAACCTGCACTGGTTCACTTTCAAGCCTTCATGTCAATGGCTTACACTGTCCTTTGGAAATCCCCAGGAGACAGTCACTCCACTCCCAACACTTTATGCCCTTTCTCAAGACTTTTAAAAGACAGTTTGTAAGCCTCTCCTTTCCTCTTTCTTTTCACCTGAAAACTGGTGTGTGTGCACACGCAGACACACACACAGGCCATTTCCGCACGAGACTGTTATAGCGCAATGATTCCACTTTCAACATCCTATGGATGCTCACCAGGGACATCAGCCGGCCCCTCCCGAAACTGCAAACCCCAGGATTCCATAGGATGTTGAAAGTGGAATCATAGCACTATAACAGTCCCGTGTGGAAATGGCCACACAAACTACAACTATATTACAAAAAAAGAAAGTATACTGGTAAGAATTTCATTGTCATAAAACTACAGCCATCCTGCCATCTGCACTTTGCAAATCTCACCCTCTCTTTCCCTTTAGCACAGAAGTGGACAACTATAGGGGGCTGTATTACTCCCCCACATCCCCACCACAAAAAAATTGCCCCAAATGGCCCCGAGAGTCTTCTAGGGGATGTGGGGCACATTTTTGCCATGTTTTTCACACACATGCCAGGCAATTTTAGGCCCAGTAAAAGCTTCCCCCACCACCACAAGAAGTGACCAGAAGTCACTTTCAGTTTACTTCAGTTTTTAAGAAATGGCCTTTCTTGGACTTAAAATGGTCCAGGAGTCATAACATGGTGAAAATGCCCCCACACCCCCTGGAGGGTGTTTGGGGGCATAGGGGGCCATGAGGGCCACAGAAATGGCCATGCTTTAGTGATTGCTGGAAGAGGAAAAAGCCATCACTCTCTCATATGTTGCAACATTGCACAGATGAAAACCGGACGCCGGCGGCCAAACAATATCAGTGTGTGGCCAATGTGGTAAAAATTACTAATAAAGAAGAACATGCAAGCTAGGGGAGGCTGCAGTAGTTTATTTCTGCCTGATTTGACTAGGAAGGGAATGACGCAGCCCCTGTTTGCACCAACTGAAGTAAACAGAGGACAAGGGGAGAAGGAGGAGGAGACAGGAAGTGTGACATTTTAAAAACTGCTGAAAAAGTGAGATTGGAGAGGATTAATCAGAACTGTCTCTGCCAAATCAGCTGAGAGTATGCTTTTTGCAAGTGTAACTGTAAAAAAAAAAACCTGTTTAAAATGAATGGCAATTCACAAAAAGCCTTTAGGGATGAGTATCCTACATGGAGACCCTGTTTCCTAAGGAAGTGCTGGACCCTCTACCAGCACAGAAGCCTTTGTCATTATCATACTTGAGAGTATAGGCACACTGGCTGCCCTCTCCTCACTTTAAAAGGGAAACCCACTGTGCACATGTGATTATTTGCCAGATAAGCAATAGTGGTATAAGAGCAGTGGCATAACGTGATGAGTGCCATAGGGGCAGAAGGCAACAAGGTAGAGGTGAAACAAACAGCTGGGGCGGGGAGAGCTAGAAAGAGTGTTGCATTGGTGTCTTGGTCTCTCTCACTTCTTGGGCTTGACAAACAGGATGCTCACCAGGGACATCGGGAGGAGCTTATATTAGTGCCAGTATAGCTGCTGTTCAAAATTGCTTGCTGGAGCAGAAGGACAGCCATTATGGCCTAGATGGAAAAGGAACAGTTTTCTGACCCGATTGATGTTTGAAAGTGAACCCTGCCTGCAGAGGCTATCCGCATGGGCAGCTGTTTTGGAGTAGTTCTGCTATGTTCCAAAGCAGAGAAATATGCCACATGGCATCTGCACATAAAGACCATGACCATTTCAGCACTAGACTGTTACAGTGCTATTATTCCACTTTCAACATCCTATGGAATCCTGAGGTTTGCAATTTAGGCCCCTCCCTAAACTGCAAATCCTGGGATTCCACAGGATGTTGAGTGTGGAACAATAGCAACGGTCTAGTGCTGAAATGGCCCATATATTTGAATATGGGCTTACATATCTCACTCTTACATCAAAACTAGCAAAGCTAATTAAGATGTTGATGTGGTAAAACACTCAGTCAATAGAAATTTATCTTAGACTCTACCATGTGATCTTTTCAACTATGGGATTAATTGTGTGAAGTGCTTCTCCAAGATAGCTGTGGTGAATCCAACCAATCAAAGCTTAAGTTACATATCTTAGGCCTGTTTCGCACATGACTTTGAACGTGAAATGCCCACGGGAGCGAAACAGAATCACAAGGACGGCTCTGCATGATGTTCTTGCAATCGTGCAGTGCTCCCATAGTGATCCCACAGCAATTGCGGATTATATCATTTTGGCTCTTGACCTGCGATTGCACATTCCTCTTGCGTCCCTCCTGCACTTCCCTGGTGTGCGGAACCTCAGGAAACGTGATGGCCACACTTCCTCCCCCGGCGCAGCCTGGGAAAGTACCCGGCTGTGCTGCAGAAGGAAGGAGTGTAGCTCGCGCTTCCTTCCATCCAGCATGGAGCTGATGCGAAGGGAAGCGCAGGGGACGTGATTCCCTCTTGCAAGAGGCTTTTTGCATGATCCCTGTGCAATGGCACCGTGAACGAGGTAAGGTGCGAAAAGGGCCAATGTAGTGCAGAAATGTCCTTAGAGGAGTTTCCTGCTGCCAGGAGAAAAGAGAAGCAACTTCACACAAATAACCTCCCCTGTGAAACAGTCCCCTCTGGTTCTTGTTTCCAAGCGAGTAGATCAAGATGGACTTACGAATCAAGCTGCAGTCATAGACTGCTACTGTGGAGAAAGAAGCATTGTTCAGCAGGAGTGGTAGTCGTTTAGCCTTGGCCTTGCTCATCTAGAAGAGTGGAATTGAGAAACCCATGGAATCTGAACTGTTACAAGCTGGGCTCACTCTGACATGCATGTGGATTCAGTTGGATAATTAGAGCAACTGTCTAGGAGTGCAGAGGCACCCATGCAGTGAAAGAAATCCTAGGGGGAAATTATACTGGAGGTTGAAAATATGTGAAGGATCAATTTCCTATTTACTTAAAATATTTTTATCCACATACTGACTATACTTTTCAGAAGCTTTCCTACTAGCCTAAAGAGTATTAATGGATCCAAAAGCCATTTTACTAACTATACTGGATTCTACACCAAGATCTTGAAATGCTTAGCATAATTTTTGAAATGATGTTTAAAATGTTAATGTTCATTTGAGAGTATTTTGAATGTTGTACATGAAAAAAAAAACTAAAGTAGAAACTTGGTGCTCACAGAGAAGGTAATCATGGATTTCAGCATTCAAACAATAGGTATCATAATTAAAAGTTAGTAAGATAATTTTTAAGACTCAAAAATACTCTTGGATACTGACAGATACTGCATGGTGGTTTTCAGGTGCCAGACTAATTTTGGATTTTGCTTTAAAACTCCGAAGATGGGTTTAAAATTACTGCATGTATTATTGTGAATAAAACATGTTTTGACTAATACCTTCAAGTAGGAATAGCCCATATAATGTGACTTCATTCGCTTGGGTAATTGAAATGCTTTCTGTTAACACTTTTTTCTGCATATCATCAATTTGCTTTTGATTCATATTCCTCCTATTGTCGCTGTAAGCTTACTTGTTGTTTTTTCTTTCCTTTTCTTCATGCTGTCGTTTAGAGCCCTACAGAGAGACAAGTATGGGAGTAAAGCTAAACATTGCATATCAAATGTAATTTTTTTCAGTTCACTTTTTAATGCATCATATATCAATGATGTAGATATTTAAAACAGTTCATCTCTTGCAATGAAATCGAGAATAATAAACCATATTTGATAAATATTAATAGAGATTAGATAAGTCTATTTTGTCTCTTTTGATTTTGCCTTTCATCCAATCTGTTTTAGTTTTCTGTAACTGTGTATGAGAATGAAATTTATTTTTGGTTAAAAACATCTTTGTCTGCAAAATCATAGTTTTCTCCTGTTGCTGTGGTACATTTCATGGGACCTATATTTCATTTTCAATGAAAGGCAACCCTTTACTGTCTTAAATAAGTTGTTCTAGTAGTGGGAATTAACAACAACAACAACAAGGGAGGCATCCTGTTAATAATTCTATGAAATGGTTAGCAGAAAAAAGAAGAAGAAGCAGCAATGGCTCGTGCATAGCCATGACCACCCTTACACATTGATCTGTCGTTATATCCCTGTGGGTTGTTGTTGGAGATTTATACCGTGAATATAAATGGCTTCATTCTGCATCTGTGATGGCTATTTTTATCCATAGGTTTTTCTGTCTGTCTAAAATACAGATTAGATGTATACCCAGCAAATACTAAAATGTCAAATAAGAATGGCATTTTGGGGACAATTCAGCTGTGATAAATCACAGGTTCTGCATGCAGTGACACTCCTCAGTCCTCAGATGAGGTGCCGCTTATACTGCTTCACATACACAGATTGAAATCACTGTTTTCAGAAGATACAAGAACAGTGTATAGTTTTTCTTGAATGGACAGCAATGCTCAACATACTGCTTTCCTATTCCAAGAGCCTTAGTTCAGCCTTGTCTTCTGTCTCTGGCAATAGCATCTGAACTAACAGGGAAGAACATACAGAAACCTTAATAATCTCTTGTGTTTTCTGTGTGTCTAAAGGATTGCAATATGCATTAAAGAAACCCAGGTGGATCATGAGCATCTGAAGACTGAGGCCATTTCTGCACTGGACTGTTATAGCGCCATTATCCCACTTTCAACAGCCTATGGAATTCTGGGGTTTGCAGTTTCGGGAGGGGAGGATTCCATAGGCTGTTGAAAGTGGGATAATAGCGCCATAATAGTCTAGTGTGGAAATGGCCTTTCTGTGGCCTCCCATAAGGCATCTCACTTATGCCATTTCCACACTCGCCTGTTACAGCACGATGATTCCACTTTCAACATCCTCTGGAATCCTGGGGTTTGCACTTTCCCGACACTGCAAACCCCGGGATTCCAGAGGATGTTGAAAGTGGAATCATCGCACTATAACAGGCTAGTGCAGAAATGGCCTGAGAGAGCTCCAGCATGTTGCTCTTCCAGCATTTCCAATGCTGCATATTCAAGATATGCAGACTTTTTCAATCTGCACTGAACCACATCACAGACAGAACCTAACAGAACAGGGCCAGAGTACCTTCTGTAGGACCAATGATATAGTTCATAAAGCACTAAACTCATTTTGGAGTGTCTCAGATTTTTTTTCTTTGTGATAATTTTTTTTTTAAAAAAAAAGGAGAGGATGGCCTGCTTATGCACAGAGCACGGCAGAAACCTATCTACAGTATCCTACAACCTTAAGATGGTTTTTTAGGAAGAACCTTTAAGGCCAGTGCAAGAGTCCCAAGACTTGGTGGGACAAAGAAGCAATGGCCATTCCCTCTTTGAAAATATAAAGCCCAAGATAGGGAAGACAAAATAGCAAAAGTAAGGAAAATATGTCACATTAATAAAACTGGATATCCTGTACAGCTGTGAGGCAAGTTTTAGTAATATTTAAGAGTGATCAGGCACATGAAGGACCAACACAAGAGTTGTTTTGTCTGCATACAAGGCTTTCTGCAGTGAACACAAAGAAGGCATAGCAGATGGAGAGATTCCTACTTGATCCTGAGCCTCTTGCTGTACTTTATTGGTTTGGACTGCAACTCCCAGAATCCCCAAGGTGAGTGATTTGGGAGTTTGGAGGTTCTGTGAGTTGTAGCCAAAAACAGTAATGTTTTCAAGTTCTTACCGTTGATTGCCAGTCATATGCTACATGATTTTAACTTCTGTTGCCACCATTTTTTTCCTTTTGTTTACTTTTCTTCATACTGACAATAATGTCACCAGCTCCAGGGGCTTGTGTGGGTAAGGAGATGATCAGCCCTGATACACACAATCCAAAGCATTTCGTTTTTGCTCTTCACCACTGGTGGCCACAGCTTTCTGGTGCCATCCAGTGAGGATCTTCATGGGCAGACATACCTCTCTGCCCACAAGATATCTTATGTCCCCTCAGGCACCATCTCAGAAATCCGAAAACTGTATCCTTGCAATGCAATCCTATGCATGTCTACTCAGAAGTAAGTCTCACCAAGTTCAATAGAAGTTAATTCTCAGGTAAGTGTGTATAGGATTGCAACCCATATGCATACAGTTAAAGAAGTCGGATTGTGTAATAACTAGCTGTTAGAGCTATTAGTGTTGTAATGAATTGTTAGAAATTTTCATACTAGAAGTTGAGTTCATTTGCATGCCACTTTTTAACAGGGGACCATTCCCTAAACAGACCACAAAAGAAATCAAATTAGGACATGGCATCACAAAGATATTATAAAATCTACAAATTAATGAGATAAAGTCTGTGCCAAACACTGTAGTTCAATGATACAGTTATCCGTAATTAATACATATCAAATGTAAAGCAAGAGTAAAATTAAGTAAAAACTAAGTAACTAACTCAGTTCTCACTTCAATAGACCTTCTCCTGGCTGTATATCAGACCTCAGCCCATCAGCTCGAGGGCATTAGCAATCCCATCCACACTTACTAGTAAGACCTGCTGAAAACCTGGGGACTTCTTAATAAGTGCACATGAGAATGAGTTTTTGGGCCATTTGCTTTTACTTGGGACTACTTAATCAAAATCTAGTTAGTTGCAGCTATACTTAGAGCAACTGGTACCCAGCAAATCAACACATATGTCCAGCCACATAGGAACATGGGGGCAGAGAGGGCAATTCGCCCTGTGCGGCAATGTTTCTTGGGCATCCTGGCCTGTAACCATGCCCCTGCACGCCCTGGCCACACCCCCATGCGCCCTGGCCACACCCCTGCACACTGCAGCCACACCTCATACAGTGGCCACGCCTCTTGTGCTATAGCCCCAGCCCCCCCACCCACTCGACACACTTCAAGTTCCACCACTGCATATGTCTACTCTAGTTGGAGCAAACAATTGTATTTACACCTTAGCACCTGCTGTACATTGTCTGCACTTGCTCCTATGAATGTTTTTCTTTTTTAAATTAATGCTGTTTATTAAGGCCGGGCCAAGTAAAATGCCTAGAGGGCTTCCATGATCAAATTTCTCCCAGTTTCATTTTTTCTTAAAATTCAAAGAGCAGCAGCAGTGCCTCTGAGTCAGTTTAGGGAAGTGAAGCTGCGACAGGGTTGCATAACCCTTCCTTCTCTACTGTTCTACCAAAGTGATTCCCCCTCTCTGTGACCTACTATTTGCCCCACTGAGAAAAACTGAGAAGGCACCAGACAGACCAAAGCAACCCTTGCTAGGAGGTACAGTGGCTCTGTACAGGTGGGGCTGGGGAGAAGGACAAGTGAGTAAATAACACCAGGTGATGGGAGCTGAGGCCCCTCTCTAAACTGGAAAGGCCAGGATTCCATAGGACAGCGGTTCTCAACCCTTTCACAGGGGTCGCCTAAGACCATCAGAAAATACGTATTTCCAATGGTCTTAAGCTCCATTCCCTCCTCGGTGGTGGTGCACAAGTGCGAGCCACGCGCTCGTGTCCTCCTGCCCCCTTTGGTGGGAACACACACGGCCGCATGCGCTCCCACCAAAGGGGGCAGGAGGACGTGAGTGCATGGCTCGTGCTTGCGCACCACCACTCCTGGGCCTTTTCCACATGTTACCTTATCGCGGAGGTGGGGGTGCCTCTCTTCGCTGCTCCTTCATCCCACAGCTGACTTCCTGGTCTTGCAACTGCCCCGCTCCTTCCTTCCGCAGTGCAGCCAGGGAGCTGTAGGCTGCTCTGGGGGAGGAAGGGGTGGGGCAGTCGCACGACCAGGAAGCCAGCTGCGGGATGAAGGAGCAGCGAAGAAAGCTCCTCGCGCAAGAACCTGCTTGCGCGAACAGCACCCCCCCACCTCCGCAATAAGGTAACGTGCAGAAAAGGCCCAGGAGTGGTGGTGTGCAAGCGCGAGCCGTGTGCTCACGTCCTCCTGCCCCCTGTTCAAAAGGGACTGAAATCGCTCCCCTTCTCCGCTACCGGGAGAACCTTGGGGTGGTGGTGGCAGCACGGGGGGCAGGCTCCCTCCCCGCCACGGCCCCTGCCCCACTCGCCATGGAGGGGGGTGCTGCGGAAGGGCCGGGGGCCACAAGGCGGCGCTTTCCTGGGGGGGCGAGCTGCACCCAGCGCAAAAGACAAAGGCGCTGGGATTCCTCCCCCGGCCAGGGTCGATAGTCTGGAAACTTTTCCCACACTGCCCTCCCCAGCAGAAACGAGAGCAAAGCAGAAGCAGAGCCCAGGGGGGTTCTCAGAGTTTTTTCCTGCAGGAGACGCGCAGTTCCTCTTTCCCTCCCTGCCCACCCCACCCCTGTTCCTGGCCAGCGAGGTGGCCTTTGCCGGGGGGGAGGCATTGTAAATAATAAATAAATAATTTTATGGCTGGGAGTCACCACAACATGAGGAACTGTATTAAAGGGTCGCGGCATTAGGAAGGTTAAGAACCACTGCCATAGGATGTTGAAAGTGGAATAATAGCACTATAACAGTCTAGTGCAGAAATGGCCTAGGTCAGAAAGCAATGTGGTGATCTTTCTCCTTTCTTTTGCATTTTTTAACTTTTAAAAGCAAGCATTAAAGCCTGCTGACATTGAGTTGTCCTGTGACGATGTGCCTCAAATGCTCCTAGAAATGCAACATTTCCATTCTCTTAAGCACTGCGTAGCAGAAAGGCTGTCATTACAGAACTGTGGCACTGCCAACCTCACCCCTCCCCAAATTTACATCAGGGGTGTGCAACTTTGGCACGTCTGAAGGCATCTCATCCTGCTGTAGGATCAATCCTCTCTACGTGACCACCAGAATTTGGTGGCAAAACAAGAAAACTTTTTTAAAACAAGCATTTCCTGCTTATTTTTAAAAGTTTTGCTATTTGCTACTGGATTTTGGCAGAGCTGCTTGCTACATAGTCTCAGTGATATGGTTTGCAGGGATGAGGGCTGAAAAACAGTACTGTGAAGCCTCATACACTCCATGGGCCGCATGGTGACCAGCCCTGCTGTACCGTGCCCCTGAGAACAAGTTTCTTTTGAGGTTACAGTCCATGGAACAGATAAGGCTGCAGCCACCTGGAATTCTAGACATACAGCCCTCCTGGTCCCCCACCGAGCTTCCTTTCAGAGCATTCACTAGAAATTGTTGGCAGGACAGGAGAAGAAGCTCATGTTAAGTTCAGAGGAGCTTACTGCTGAGTGTGGAAGGGGCCAGGCCTCTTTTTCCTTCTCAGACTGGAAATGGCAGCTCCCTTCCAAGCCTGCTATAACACCCCATCACCCTCCCCATACAACCCTTGCTTTCCCCTCTTAAATCCACAACCTTAGTGAGAAAGGGGTAAAGCCACTCTGGTTTTATTCAGAAAGATGTAATAATCTGTGGTAGTGTGTTTCTGTAAAATTAAAACTGATGAAAAAGTACTCTGCTAAATCAGAAATTATAAAAATAGAATGTAATCTTTATTAAAATAACAAACAGGGAAAAGCTATTGAGTCTACAAGTATATTCAGGCAAAACAGAACTTCCAAAAGTATTAAACCAGTTTCTTCAGCTTAACGCAGTATTCAGGTTCAGAGCTTTCCTATACACCGAGGCCTTTGGCTTCCTTTTCTGCTCAAAGGCTAAATTCCCAAGTTTAGATCAACCCTCCTGACCCAACTCCAATAGTTTAGTTTCTTCTCTGTCTCTCACTAGACTCCTGAGAGAATAATCCAATTTATTCAAGCAACTTCCCTTGGCTGACTGAAAAACTCTCACTCAAAACTTTCTCTGGAAATCTCTCTGAAGGAAGCTCCAAAAAATGCAACTCATCATCTTATATAGAGTACCTCCTCAGAAAGATCACACACAAACCCCCATGCACCAATGGGCTGGACTTCTCTCTTACCCAGAGCCACTTGGGCTACATGGCAACCTGTTGCCAGGACTGCCCTGTAACTCAGACTAACCACACCCTTATGCTCTGTCACACTGAGCAACTGCATCTACCCTCACAACCTTGTTTTTGGAATAGCTAGTGTTCTCATGTATATAGTTTCTCAGTCCACACTCACCCCTCATGTGCCATTCCTTAGGGGTCAGGCCACCCAGTCCTCTCTCTGCTATGTCCAGATGCTCTGAGGGCATGGATTTACGGGAGCCTATGCTCAACATAGCCCTTGGTGGCCCTCGTGCTATGTGCCAGGAAGAGAAGTCACTTTCATAGAACCAAAGATGGGATGTACAATAATCTTAGCAGTGTAATCCTATTCTTGTCCACAGGTCCAGGATTAACAAGATTTAACCACCATCTCCACCTTTTACTTAGGTAAATATATATATATATATATATATATATATATATATTTTATCCTCCTCCACTCAGACATCTTGTCTCGTAAACAGAATTCTCCTGCCACCCAAATATTTATGGACCCTAATTTGAATGGAGACTGAAGTACTTTGATAATTAAGTGAAGGTGATAAGGACCAGAGTCTGGATAGGAATTTAATGAAATGTAATTAATTAAAGAGGATTGGATTGGATAGATCTGAAGGCAGTGCAAATTGGTAATTCAGTGAAGGTGACATCACCAGCACTGAACAGATGGATTTCCAAACTGTATTCACGCTTGCAAATGTTTATTTTATTTTATTTTATTTACTTTTTTATTTTATATAAAAATCTATTATATAGATGTACATTCTTCTTTTTTGTTTTGTGCTGTTGTTGTTTTTACAGGAATGTAGCACCAATTGCAAATCATGCAATTACAAGATAGTTACCAGGAGAAAGAGAAATCAGAGGGTGATATCTAGAGGCAGAAGGCAGAAGACTGTGAAGCCCAGGGTCGCAAATGACCAATTGCAGGGATGTTACTCAAATCAGAGAATCATATAAGAAGAAGGGTTAAAACCCCTTCCCCCAGCACTGCTTCCCAGACCTGATGCCCTCTCAGCTCCACTATCTGCATGCAACTGCTTTGTGTTAAAACAAAAACATCTGGTCACTGATCTTGTGGTGCCTTGTCTAGTTTGGCCCTAAACCTTGGGAAGTTTGTAAAACATGATGATTCAAAGTCTTCTTTGACCTTAATAATTAGTCTTAATAATTTGCTTTGCAAAGCAGTAATCGGCCACTAGATAACAGTAATTTGCCAACTTTTATAACTGGGGTGTGGAATCAACAGCCCTTCAGATGTTGGTAGACCTACAGCTCCCATCCTCTGCTGACGGGGGCTGATGAGAGCTTTGAACCCAGCCAGATCAGGCAGTCAGACATTACCCACCACTGAGTTTGAGAATGCAGATGTATTTCAAGGCTTTAAAAATGATTATCCACATTAATGTCTTAACACAGAAGAGCAGACCAAAGTCAAAATGTTGCCATTTAGGGATCAATGCATTCACCTGCCTCCAGTAGGGTTGCTGGTCATGAAAAATATTATTTTACCCTGTTGATTTGTGCCCATCCTTTTACATTGCATTTTGTTTTTTATTATTAGTTTCTGCTTGCCACAAATGCTTCTTTCATGCTCACCATATCTGTATTAAACTGGGATTTTTTCAGAAGGTGACAAATAACTTACTAAGCTTCTATGAGCATTCTGTGGAGATATTATTTTCAGTACAGAATAAAACATATATAGTCCATGCTGTTTCTTCATCCCGAAACCATGTGATCTATGTGTTTCTCTTTCTTTCCACCCCCACCTCCTTTTGTGTTGTTGTTGTTGTTGTTGTTGTTGTTATTCTATTGCCTAAATGGTATAGCCTTGTTCCTTAGGGCAGTAGCCCTGCGGAACAAGACTCGGGTGCCTTTTCCCTTTGATACAAGTCATCTTTTTTTGTGTGATATTTTTCAGAGGGGCTTCTGAACAATGCCAGGGATACAAGTGTCATGGATACTCTACCACTGAATGGTAACCACGGCAATAGCTACAGCATTGCCAGCAGTGAGTACCTGAGCAACTGTGTGCAGATCATTGACCGTAGTTATAACCAGAGTGAGACTGCCTTAGAAAAAAAGATTCTGAAAGAACTCACTTCCAACTATATACCTTCCTATCTGAACAACCATGAGTGCTCTAACGAACAAAGTAGGAATCTGATGAACAAATTTGTCAACAACCTAGGCAGTGGGAACGAGGATGATGCCATCGTTCTCGATGATGTCACCTCATTCAACCAAGAAGAGACCATGGGCTTGGAACTCATCCACGAGGAATCAGACGCCCCATTGCTACCCCCAGGATTTACTCCGCAGAGAATCACCAGCCTCACCATTACAGCAGGAGACGGATTCCTCAAGACAACAGTGAAAGTTTTTTCCCCTTGCTGACCAATGAGCACACAGAAGATCTCCAGTCACCCAACAGAGATTCTCTTTATACTAGTATGCCTACCCTGTCCGGCATGCCAACCACAGAAAGTGTCACCACCAGCACTCAGACCGACACCCCGCCAGCCAAAAGCAGCGATGCTGATGATGTGTACTACAAGAGTATGCCAAACCTGGGCTCCAGGAACCATGTCCAGCAGCTACACACTTACTACCAGTTGGGGCGTGGCAGCAGTGATGGGTTTATAGTCCCACCAAACAAGGATGGGACCTCAGCAGAAGGAACTTTGAAAGGACCAGCTCACTTGGTCACTAGTCTATAGAACACTAAGAAAACATTTTAACAAAACAAATGTCCCTTGTCCAACACCTGGATGACTGTTCGGAGTTAAAGCAGTGATAATATTGTGTGTTCTCCTACTTCATGCTGATCTAAACAACACTTCTCATATCTTTTTAATGGAATTTGTAAGCCCACCCAGAAAGAATGCTAACTGCTGTGATCCCCCCTGTCCTGTCCCCCTGCCCTTGTCCCACACCAGAGAGACTTCCGTATGCTAATTAAAGGGATGCAACAGGAAATGGTCCACTCTGGGACCCTCTCAAATTATACTGTGCATAAGCATCTGTGGATGCTCTCTTCCTCTTATGACCAAGGACCTGATTTACAAAAGGCCAAACATGCATTTGAAACTATAAGCAATGATGCATCTAGATTGGAGTGCTGCACAAAACAGAAGCAAAAATAGTAAAACTGTTTATTCAGAATCTGTATCACATAATAGTTTTTGGGTCTCTTACCACGTGATATAACCACAGCTCCCTTAGCTGTGGAGCAAACAATACCTAATGAAATAGAAAGGAAGTCTGTAATTGTATGCTGCACAGCATATTTTTATGTTTTTCTGTATTAACTGATGATAATTCTAATGGCAGAAAAAAAATGGAACAATTCCTATGTAATGTACAGATACTAGCATTGCACATATAGTCTGCTTTTTGTTCCGCCAGAACTTGCGTCCCTGTTAATGTAGTGGAAAAACAAACAAACTTTTCTGTTGTGCTGGTCTTGCAAGTTTGTCTACCAGTAGAAGCAAGATTTTTCATACATCCTGTTTTGGCCATTTTTCCATTAAAAAAATCCACTGGATAAAACCAAGTAATATACTTTATAAAGACCTTTTATTTTCAGTAATACACACCACACTTCTGCAGTATAATATATATTTCCTCAACACTTTCTTCCTTTATTCTGTCCCTTCTTCAGACTAGAAACCTGGACAAACATTGATGTTTGTAGGCACAATCAATGAGATGTGGCAGCACTTGTGGCAACCAGCCTTTCACGAAGGTGTTAGGTACCTTTCTAGGAGTCTGGATAACAACATACAGAGGCTTTCTGCATATCAACTCAGTCCCTCTGCAGAAGTCAAAGTCTAATGCTCAGGCAAGAAAATTTTACTGAAGTGGTTTGAAAAATTGACTGACTCATAGCAAAGGTTTTTTTTTAATTATTTTGAAGTGGAAAAAAAGTCTTTCCATTATTTTTCCTAACAGGAAATATATTTATTTGACAAGATTGAAGTAATGTAGGCCTTCCCAAGAGGTAAACTAGCAGCACAGATTCTACCTTTTTAAATTTATGATACATTTTGTATGGTCGCCAAATTGAGTGACCTCATTACTAATATTTGTTGTAACAGTGAAATTTGTTTGCCATCCAATAAACAACTGATGAAGATTTAGAAGGCACTGTATGTATGTCCTGTACAGTCTCTCCTAACTGATCTCCCTTTTTCCATCTTTAGCAAAAGATTTTAGTTCTGTTAGAGTGAAGATAGCTATGCAAACAAAAAAGACTATTCAGCACAGAATTATGCAGAGAGGATCTGAAAAAATAAAAGTAGTTGCATTAATGCAATTAACATGCACCTTTTTAATGTTATGTATATAGCAGCCATGGGGCAGGCTTAGTAGTTCTAAACAGTGTGTCATGAAGAAGAAGTCACTCATATTTTTTTCTCCTTGTCACAATCCAAAAAAAAAAAAAAACCTTTCTGCAATTATTTGCCTATTAATGGAAGCCACTGCTCACACAAGAAGGAGCATTTCCTGAAATGAAATTACCAGCATCAGAGACGAGGTGTTGTCCGATAGGGAAAGAAACCCACTCTCACATATGCTCAAACCATAAACACGCATGTGGGCACACATTCACACACAAGTCCTGAACAGTCCCTAAACTGCTGGGGCTTCCCTTGGTGGTGCTCTATATAAGAGGTGCATATTAATTGCATTTAGGTAATTAACATCACATCTAGTTTGACCCTGTGTTTTGTCAAAACCAAAAGCCAGCTCATATGATGCCTCTCCAAGAATATTTGTTCTTTGTTTTTAGTGCTTTGCTATTGTTAATTTTATTTTCTCAGAAGAAGGCATTACTCTCAATCACTTTAGCATGCTAAAACCTGGAAAACAATTGAAAAGATCCCACTAAATTCAGGAGAAAATGAAATAGCCGTGCTGAATTGTATCTTCTGGAGAGTTGTTGACAGAGCTCCTCTGGCATTCCACATCCCGACCTAAGTGCTCTTTTGTTGATACTTGCTTGCAGGATTTTGCAAAATAAATTAAAATAAATCCACCAGTGCTACTTGAAGTTTATTTATTGAGATAGATGAAATTTAATGACACTTCCAATGGGTTAGCTAGGAAAATCCAGTGTGTTAATTAGAATAATTCAACAAGATAAGACTAGATAGTTCAAGAGATGATATGTGATCAAAATAAAATGAATCCAGTAACTCCTGTCCTTTTGTGAAGGCTGTGTTTAAATGCTATTCCTGCTTCCAGGAACATCTCTCACAGTGTTTCAGTGAACTCTTCTGAGAGCAAACATACTGTTTCTATATGTACACACACCATTTTGTTCTTTTTGTTGTTCTTGTTTAGTCTTGTGCAGATCACAATCAATGCCAGAGCAAGTGTGTGTGGGGAAGGAAGTAGAACTGCAGCCATTTCCACATTAGACTGTTAAAGCACTATTATTCCACTTTCAATATCCTATGGAATCCTGGGGTTTGCAGTTTTTGGAGGGGACAGCTGGGCCCAGGATTCCACAGGATGTGGGAATAATAGCACTATAATAGCACTATAACGGTCAAGTGCAGAAATGGCCTGAATTTGCTGGCCCAAAGCCCTAACCTAAACACAGTGCAAAAGTAGTCATTATAACACATGGATCTTCTTTTCCATCTACACAAGGCGATTATCACTACTGACTTAAATTGCCTCAGTCGAAGTACTGACAGAGTAAACTTCTGAAGTACAGGGAGCAACCACTATCTTGACTTGTCTTCTTGCACAGTTTATGAAATTTTCCAAGTGCCTGTAACTTTCTTTTCTTGCAGGAAGAAGGGAGATAAGAGTCAATTTTTTGCAGAGTAACTTTAACATCTGGTTACCTTGCATGTAGCTAGTGATGTTTATGTTACTTCTAAAATGTTTGTGTTTTTTGAGGTGGGTCATATTGGAGCATTGTTGGCCACTTTTGCCACTTTTTTGTTCTTTGTTTGGTTGTTTTATTTTTAGTACATTGCTGTATTTTTTCAAAAAAATCTCACCCAATCTACCAGATTGGCAATTCTTAAAATGATACTTTTTGAACGTCTCAAAAGATAACACAAACATGTTTATTTAAAAAAAAAACCTGACACACTCTTTTCCATCTTTCCAAGTGTGGTAGCCCCTGTCTCCATAAAGCTATGTGCCTATCAGAGTCCTTCTTCATGCATTTCTCAAAATCTCAGGCAATGTAATATGCAATTAAGCCCAACTTTAAAACATGAAGTAAAAATTACACACACGCACAAGAGAGAGAGAGAGTGTTTACAGAGGGAAGCCCACTCCATACATTTGCTTGGCTGGTATTAAGGGGTGGTGCCTTCTACAACAAAATGTTCAGCACATGGCTCCCCTGAATTCTGAGCTCTTGTTCAGGGGACCTGTGCTGGTGTTCATGTTCCCTGAGGAGGGGGAAGGGCAAAAAGGACAGCCTTTTCCATCTCTATCCACCCAGACCTTCTGCACTTGCTGCACAAAGTAGCAGTAGGGATGCTTTGTTTGGAGCTGGTAGCCAGTCCTGAACCTAAACATTTTACTCCCCTGTGGAGAGAAGAGGGGCAGGTCTGGAGAAAGGGCAAGGGCATCTTTTTTCCTTTCCTTCATTCTGAAATGCCCCCTGATTGCATAGGAAAGGAGGCATTGATCTCATGGCACTGACATACTCCTTCTCCAAACCTAGCCTGCTCCACTCTTTTGTGTTTTAGGATGTGAGTTTGCCAGTTTCTTTGCTATCACTGTTCTCCATTCCCTGCCCCCATTACACCTGCCCACTACTTACCTAGAATGCCTTTATCCCTTATTCTCTGTTTCAACTGCCTTCAGCTCTAGACTAAACAGAGGGTATTTCCACACTACACTATTAAAGTGCTATTATTCCACTTTCAACATCCTATGGAATCCTGGGGTTTGTAATTTAGGGAGGGCCATTTAGAATTCTTGGCCAGAGAGCTCTTTGGCCTCAGCAAACTACAAACATCAGAATTCCACAGGAGGTTGAAACTGGAATAATAGCACTATAACAGTGTAGGGCGGAAAGGCCCTGGAACTCATAGAAGCCCAGGTTAGGCATAGTGAATGCATGAAGAAACCAGTAGGAATATGTACCCCTGATACTACCACCTAGACTCTCAACTGGAGTTTCTATCCAGATGGAGGAAACCCTGCGTACACCAATTGAGTCACTAATGCTATTGTTGGGGGCAGGGGAGAATCAACATGTGCTGAGGGATGACCTGCCTGTTCCTACTGCCTTCCTCAAAAGTTCAATATCATGGATGCCAGATACTTGAACAGCATAACACAATCTGCCAAACCTCTGATTCCTTTCAACCAGGGTTGGACAATTTTTGGCCCTCCCAAATTTCAGACAACACCTACCATAATCCCTGACCATTGACCATGATTGATGGGATTTGTGGATGTTATGGTCCAACACAACTGGAGGCTGCTGGGTTCCCTATGCCTACTTTGGGCCTTTTCCTCATGACCTCTTCCATCATTCCAGAAACAAAACAGTGAAGAAATCCAGGATTTTAGCATAGCTGTGAGCAACAAGTCTTCCCCAGCAAAAAGCAGCACTGCAGGGAGAATCCAGATGATCACTTTCTAGGCAACCAGATAAGCTACTTATATATTGTTCTAGCTTCTCATCCCTGGAAATACAGAAACCTTTGTCAAGTCATTTTAGTATGTATTTAAATTTACACTTTTGCATACCATAGTTCCCGCAACAGGAGTCAGCATGGTCTGCTGGTTTGAATGTTGGACTATGACTCTGAAGACCAGAATTCAAAACCACACTCAGCCATGGAAACCCACCGGGTGACCTTGGACAAGTCACATTCTCTGAAAAAATCTTGCCAAGAAAACCCTTTGATAGGCTTGTCTTAAGGTGCCATAGGTCAGAAACAACTTGAAGGCATACAACAGCAACGTTGTTGTTTCTAATGCTAAGAAACAGGACCTTGTTTTTGGATAGTCCTACTCTGCTTCCAGAATGCTAAAATTCCAGACACTGCATTCTCTTCATTATTCCCACTCCTTTTTTGGTCTCCTCCCAATCAATCACCATTCTGAGCTCAGCCCTCATTTGGTTGTTTCAGAATTCTTATACTCTTACAATTGTCCCCTTAAAGATTGTGCTTTTCCCACATCTACACATGGCTATGGACATTTTGGCTTCATATGCACAGGTAATGTCCCTTGGAAATTCAAACTATAATATTTGGTGTCAACGATACAATTGGAAGCTACAACAAGGTGCTGCAGAGTTTATGATTCCTGTTGTAGTCAGCTCTGCTTTTGACCAGGACATGGATGATTTAGCCATGGAATCCAGTGACAACAGAGGGTTGGACAACATGGCTCTTGGAATCTCTTCCAGCTCTGAGATTCCCTGAGTCTATGGCACTCTAATATCTGTCCCTGCTTTTGCATTCCTCCACTTACTAAATGACCAGAATTCTTGTGCCCACTGAGTGAATTGTCACTGATTTACCTGGGGGAGCATCTGCTTCATTTCTTCCTTAAAATTTTGCTTGTATTTCTGCAATCCATCCAGTGGCCCTTTTCTTCCATGTTTGTAGGTATATTGGTGCTATATTGATTGCATAAGATTTGGTATTCTGAAAATGAGAGCAACAATTTCCAGTCCTGGGATGCAAGGCGGATGATGAAAAGTTAATATTGAACAGCTAAAATGCTGTTGTGCATCCCAAGTGAGTATGTATGTCGGCTGTGCTTATGGTTGATCCAGGAGGAGTTAGCATTAAAAACAAGAATCTGTATTGTTTGTTCATATGCAGTGGAGCAAAGATTTTGAGCATTTAAAACTGCATGCAATCTGCCTGAAAGTCTACATTTGTGATGTTCTGGGAGAAGGTCTGAGAGGCCAATTTTATTATGCCTCCTTCTAGCATGATATGTTAACAGTGGACTCTGCTGCAGGGTTGCTGAAAGCTATTCTCTCCAAGTGAGACCTCACTATGATAGAGGTGTCACAGTGAACTACACACTGGCCAAAATTAATGAATGAGGAAGAAATCTCACATGCTTAGCTTCAACTTTATCCAAAAATGTCATTGCCATAATACATCTGGTACATCATTTGCAGAAAGGATTTTTCAAAATGTATTTTATGCTAATAAAATAATCCAGTTCCAGTTATGGCACTAATTAGCCTTCCTCTCAATTTGCACACCATTTTCCAATGAGCACTCTTTTATCAAAAGAGGGGTTGGGTCATACATAATGGTTCAAAATGAAAAAAAAATGAAAATAAGCATGTCTGCTCATCCATGGTAAAAACGCAAGTTCTTTTCATACAAATATTTTATTTGGTTATATGCCTTGAATACATAAACAGCAGAGCCAGCCATTAACCCACTCTGTCTGAAAAGAGCACCCTTACTGTACTTCCTCTCCCCTAGCACATGTGCAATTAACTGCTTTCCATATAAAAATCTATGAACTGGGGCCTCAATCTCACAATAGATTCAGGGCCAAATGAGGCATGACAGCAGAAGTACAACCAAACAGTTTCAAATGTAGTCATCTGTCATTTCAAATGACCTGGTAGCAGTGGGAGGGCATGGAAAGAGAATCATCTCATGACCATTGCTTGGGAGGGGTGAGGAGTTAGTCCTGCTACTTGTCTCTGTTCCTCCTGAGTTAAAAAAACAAAACAAACCCACCTTCAAGCTTATATTTGCTTTGTGGCAGCGTGTGTGTGTGTGTGCACCTGTTTTTCTTACAGGCAAGTGTTATTTTCTGAGATAACACATTCTCCAATTTAGACCTTCTTCACCTGTAACCCGCTGCCTGCCAAGGCCTGCTGGGATTGCCATTCTTTGCATGACCAAAGGTTGCCCATCAGAAGCAAACCTATGTCCTCCCAACAGCTTTCCCCCATACACACACAGTTAGGTTATACCTGTTTGAAAAAATAATTACATGCCTTTCTTAAAGACCTTGTGATCAGCTCAGATAAAGAAAGGATTGTGGAAGATTTAACATTCTGACTGGTGGCGTGCTTGCCATTGAAGATGTCCGTATCTTTGCCATGAGATGAGTACCTGAGATATATCTGAGTGCTGGGGAGGAAGAGAAAAGAGGAAAAGAGGAAAAGGAGGGGAAGTCAGTCCCTGTTGTAAAGGGAAGGAGGAACTGACTGCCTCAGCTGATCATTTTGAAAGAGATAGTCACATTTGTCTGCTTCAGTATTTAAAAAAAAAGGGACATCTAGCAGCAAATCAAACAGTCTTAAAGGTGCTGCTAGATTCTCTCCACAGACATCCTTTGGTTTTTTTCCTCCCTAGGAATAGGCTTCAGTATGTACCCCAGCATGGTTTGGCAAGAAGTCCTTGACTTCAAGTACATATTTCTGTGTACACGTGTAATTTTATATAATTGGCATCGGAAAGCACAAAGTATTGTAGGGTAGCGCTAGTCAGAGTGGTGGTCTGTGGACCAGTGCTGCTCCACAAGCTTTCAGCTGCTGGCTCTTGGACAGTTTCAAGAAAAGACAGAAATGGCTGTATCTAACGAGGACAAATACGGTACTGGTCCTTGGCACATTAAGGGAAAAAAGCCCTCCTCAACAGATGGCTCAAGAAGCACTGCTGTGGTGCAGAATTAAGGAAGAAGGTGAAAACAAGTAAGCATTATGATCCTACGGGGAGAGAGGAAGGAGAATGTGAATGGGAGAAACTGATCAATCCAAAGTTCTGCTAGACTTGGGCCATTTCCACACTAGCCTGTTATAGTGCTATTATTCCACTTTCAACATCCTATGGAATCCTGGGTTTGTAGTTTAGGGAGGGGCCTTTAAGCCTTGACCATAGAGACTTTATTTTGGCATCAAATTTCAAGAGAAGCAAAGTGTCTTGCAAACTTCCACAAAAAAGCAAGAGAAAACATTAATTTAGGGTCAAACTACTCGCAATGTTAAAAGAGATGTACATCTAATGGTCATTTCTTTTTAAAAATGTTCTAGTATTTGACTCTGGACTGGAACCAGAATACATTAGCAGGAAAAGAGGAACTTCCTCTGGATTTTATCTAAAAAAATTGAATCTCTTCCTATGTGAGTTTGTGGCAGGGAATCGCAGAGCACCAAAGCTGCTCCAGACTCTTCAGCTGCAGAGACATCTACACTGTAACACAGGCCATTTCCGCATGGAGTCGCAGTCCTGTGATGGAGACACAATGGCAGCAGTCTGTGGGTCATGCTTTCACATGACACTGTTCCAGTCCCACTGCCAACCCGTTACCACCATCATGATCATGGGATATTCGCTTAATGGAAAAAATCCATTAAGCATCCATGATCACGTGATACTTCCATCACCCCCAGCCATGTGGAAGGGGGAGAAGCACGATGATGTGCTTCCTTCCCCAGCACAGCAAGGGAAAGAGCCCAGCTGTGCTGCAGAACGAAGGAGTGTATTGCTAGCACTCCCTTCTGCAGGGAGCCAGCCAGGGACAGAGGGGAGTTTTCCCATCACACTTCCTTCCTGCTGGGACTGTAAGAGGACATCAGTGGATACCAGTAAAGTGCAGAAATGACCATAGTTAGTTGCTGTGCAATACCTCAAGGCTTCAGATGCAGTTGATCAGGAAAAGAGAGCAGAGAAAGCCTCTGGAATAGGAAAACAAGGGGGAAGTTCAGAGGGAGTTGTAGGAGCCTCTTAATAAGATTGAGACATCCAGAGTTCATCTGGAGTATTGTGTCCGCTTCTGGACACCATAACTGAAGAAGGATATTAACAAGCTGGAACATGACCAAAGGAGAGTGACCAACACAGCAAAAATCCTGGAAACCATGCCCTATGGGGGACAGCTTATGGAGTTGGGTATGTTTAGCTTGGGGGGAGAAGGCTAAGAAGCAACATAATAACCATGCTTAAATATTTGAAGGGATGTCACATGGAAGATGGAGTAAGATTGTTTTTTGCTGTTCCAGAGGCTTGGACACAGCAATGACTTCAAACTACAGGAATGGGAATTCCACCTAAACATTAGAAAGAACTTCCTGACAGTAGGAGCTATTCAACCCTGGAATACACTGCCTCAGAGTGCTGTGGAGGTTTTAAAAACAGAGCCTGGATGGCCATTTGATGGGAACGCATGGCAGGGGGTTGGACTGTATGGCCCTTGTGGTCTCTTCCAACTCTCTGATTCTATGATTCATAGCAGCCCCCACTCCAGGCCATGAAGTCTTTTCAGGAAAAGGACTGAGAGGACGGGGAAGCCAGCAACCGAGGCAAAGCTAGAAGGACCCTGCCAGTTCATCTTTGTACAGCCAAGCAGGAGGGAGACAAAGCAGGAGGGAGAGCAGTTGCTTGAGAGATAACTGGACAGAAGCCAGAGTAGACTACTGGGGACTGGTCAAACAAATCTCTCTGTCTTCTGGAAGACAGGTGCAAGTCTTAGGGAGAAACACTATCTGGCAGCTTATTGAGACCAGAGCAGCTACATCATGGCAGCAGCTCACCACACCTTGTCCCAGATCTAGAATAATTCTAGCCCCAGCCTTGGCCAACCTGCTTCTCAGGAGCCACCCTAGGATAGGATCTACCTGTTCTCCAACCCAAGTGCTGAGTGTGGTCTCATGCCTATCTGAAGGGACCAATTCTGCCTCACCTCTGCCTCAAGTCTGGCGATCACTGGGGCACAATCCAGGGACAACTTACCAAGATCAGAGATGGTCCCGGGGACCTGTACCAGTGCTTAGGGCGTGATCCTGTAACAGCTTGCCCCATATGGATAGCATGGATAGTATTTTCAGAAACTATGCACTGGCAAGAAAAGTGGGCTCCAGAATCATCTCCTTATGTCTATGGGCCAGATCCTGAACAGCTTTGTCTTCACTCAGTGTCCAGTGTCACTGACAGTATTCCTTGACTCCAGCAGCAATCTAACTAGTCGGTCTGTCACAGTGTGGGTCTTTGCCTGGAGGTGGTGTAGCTCTACATGAGCTAAAGAGGAAGGTGATCAAAGGGGATGAGCTAGGGCATCCTCTACTGCTTAATAAAGGAGTTGGCAGCCACATTAGGGGAGGTGGACTGTTTCATGCTAGGAATCAACTACTCAGAGCACTTCCTTGGAGAGGGATTGAGCCTTTGGACAGAGTTTTAAAGGAAGGAAACTCCATTGCGCCAACAGCAGCCTCTTTTCTTTTTTTCTCTTTCTTATAACCTTCAAAGTGCCCCTGAATGATGAAAGGGGTTTAAATGTCAGGGATATACATATTTACTTTTGAGTATGACAGGGAAATTTTTAGCTGCATGTTATGTGTTTTGACATGCAGTACAGCTGAGGAGGAAGTGAGGCTGAATCAGGAGCCAAAAATGGCATAGAAATTTGTGCATTGCCAAGGTGCTTATTGAATCTAGGCCACAGCAACCAAATATACACAGGAAAACAGGCAGCACTGAATTCCTACAAAAACTAGGGGAATACTCATGTATGCATGAGTATGGGATTAAGGATTATGTATCTGCAGCTCAGAGGCATATCTAGAGTCGGGGCAAGTAGGGCGCATGCCCTGGGCGCCAATGCTGGGGACGGGGCAAAAAAAATGTTGTGCTGAAACATTTAACATCAGATGAGGAGGAGGAGGAGGAGGAAGTGGCCTGGAGGTAGGGGTGCAACTCACTTGCCCTAGGAACTGTTTAAACTAGATATACCTCTACTGCAGTTTATCAATAAGTCAATAATAATTTAAAAGGGTACTAAATGAGAATTTTAAACAATTGTAAGGTGTATCACTCAACATCATAAAGTTTGTTTAATAGAAGCTGCCAAACAACATAGGTGTTACTATATATGCACTGTTAGGGACACAAAGCAATAAAATAAGTAAGCAGTATAAGGCAATTACTATGAAACAAGGGTTTCACTGTTGTTATTGTTTTAACTCTTGCTAACAGGTGGTTTACATTTTGCAGAAATCTGCACAAAAATTGACTCTGGATATCTTATACATTTCTAATTTGTTTCATTATTCCTGTTCTTGTTGTCCTTGTTACCGTTGTGTGCTTTCAAGCAGTTTCTAACTTATGGTGACCCTAAGGTGACCCTATTGCAAGGTTTTCTTGGAAAGATTTGTTCAAAGGGGTTTTGCATTTGTTTCCCTCTAAGGCTGAGAGTGTGACTTGCCGAAGGTTGCCCAGTGGATTTCCTTGGCCAAGTGGGGATTTGAACCCCCTGGTCTCCAGTCTCCTAGTCCAACAGTCAAACCCATAGATCATGCTGTCTCTCTCCTAATACTTATAGCACATTTTTTCCCATTTATTGCTTAAGGTGTTTGTTGTGGAACAACTCCAAAAAATTAGTTCAGGATAATTGAGATACATGCATCTGGGATTGGGGGGATGAAGATGGATGTTTATAGTTACACTGGCCATTTCCACACCACACTCTTAGAGCATGATTATTCCACTTTCAACATCCTATGGAATCCTGGGGTTTGCAGTTTAGGGAGGGGCCACCTGGCCCCTCCCTAAACTGCAAACCCCAGGATTCCATAGGATGTTAAAAGTGGAATAATCGCGCTGTAAGAGTGTGGTGCGGAAATGGCCACAGTTATAGTTCGCCACCTTCAAAACCTACTGAGTTCAAGTCAGCTCTTGGTAGTGTCAAAATATAGGTGCTGGGTTTCTTCACAGCAATACGAGGAGAACCATGTTCTCAGGCTTCATGATGCATTCTCTTTTCAATATTTTCATGAAAGGCAGGTAATGAGATAATAATTTCAGTTATGGATCTACACGTTTTATCTCTCTTGGTTTTAGCCAACCACACCATACTTAAGGTACGAAGATGCTCCCAGGGTAAATAAAGGCATACATAAATGCAGCAGACTCATCCATGACATCTGATACACTTTCATCTAGGAAGCTGCATAAACTGAGTCCTTCCCTACCGAGTAATAGCTTTCCTGAGTTTTGATTGGCAGTATTCACCAGCCCTTATTGGAGATGCCCCGACTGAATTTGGGTCCTTTTTCATACAAATCATGTGCTCTACAACTGACCTTTAGCCATCAGGATTGATGTTGAAGACTTCAGAGCTTCTTTCATCACTTGGACAGATACAAGCATTCCAGAAGTCCAGGAGATGTAATAGATCTACAGCCTAGCAAAACAATAACTGGCTGAGAGTCTCTTCATTCTTCAGGCTGATATCCCAGTACTAACAAACGCTTAGTCACATATTGGCACAGATCCAACATTGACACAGGTAAAGCGTAACAGGTGGAGCAGAGACCATTTCCGCACTAGACTGTTATAGTGCTATTATTCCACTTTCAACATCCTATGGAATCCTGGGGTTTGCAGTTTCGGGAGGAGGCATAGTTCCACAGGTGAAGCGTAGTTGTGCTGGGCTGCCATTTCTATGCATCAGGAAGGCAGCTTCTTGGTAAAAATCTTGTCCCCGCAGCTATTTAGCGGGGACTCAGCAATGCTTCGACTGCATTACTGCAGACAGAAGGAAACAAAACCTATTGTTCTCCTAGTTTCCAGCTAATTATCTGGACATCTGGGAGGACAACAGCTACTGGACACTGTCCTGGCTCCCCAGATCAGGGCTGCTGGATACTCCCTTCCTTTAAAAAAAAAAAAAAAGTGTGCATGCATAACCACAGTCCCCATATACGCATGTACTAACAGGATATTTCAGCCATGAAATATTTGTGTAGCCTTCTTCAGGAGGCTGTTAAAAGAAAAAAAAGTGGATTAACAACACATACGTATTGATTTTTATAAGCCAGATGTAGGCTGAAGAAATGAAAAACATGTATGCGCACATATGCCTTATGTTAAATTGCCCACCAAATGCTAACATTAAGAATAATATATTGAATGATACAACACTGTGAAATACTTGAAGCAAACTGATAATCTACCACAGGGATTTCAACACATGTACCTCCAAAGTTTCTGCCTGGCAACTGCTGCCAGATTGTTTCTCATCAGGATGATGCACATAGAAAGAAAAAAAATGAGGAAAACGCACATCTTTGACTCCTACTCTGAGAAGCGTCAGTTCATAGACACAAGCTTTCATAGTTTTAAGGGGTGCTGTTTTTTGGGTTTTGAGGGTTCCTATGAGGTTTGCCTGCTTGTGTTTTGGGGAGCATATTCTCATTTGTGTGTCTGCATCTGTATTTTAAAAAGTCCCCGGCTCCTTTGTGTTCTGTTTCAGTTATTTTCATCTGTCGCTTGAGCGATTGCCTGGGTCTAGGGGATGGTGTTGCCTATTTTGTGTTTGGAGAAGCCGTTCTGTGTTTGGGGGTTGACTTTCTTTGTATGTTTTGCATCTGTTCATTTTTAGAAGGCAGGTGCATTTTGCCTAGAGGTTTTTGTTCTTTGAAAGGTGTTTCTTAAGGTAGGAGTGCCTGGAATTTTTGTATTTTTGTTTTTCAGAGGAGTACATATGCATTGCCCTTTTTTTTTTTTTTAAAGTTAACACCTATTCCCGCCATTTGCCTAGAGTTTTTTGTGTGTGTGGGGGAGGATTTCTCTGACCACCACCATTTTTTTTCCCCTGATAAATGGCTGATACATAATCTCCACCATTTCACAAGAAAAAACCATGGCACATGTGGCCAAGCAACATCAGAGTGTGGTCATGATAGCACGATAGGAGTCCCACATGACTCCCACAGTCAAGTCCCTGCTGTTGTTTTCCCTCTCCTGTAACTTTTACTCAAATGCTCTCCATCTGCCTTCCAGTTTCCAAGTTATGAATTTGCCCATATTACTTGTCCAAGAATCCCAGTTGCCACTTTGTTTGCGTGTGTATGTGTGTGCGTGTGGGTACATATGTATTAATTAAGGACTACGATTCCTCACTGCTCTGACATCTGTTTCCCTAGCATGCCTGGCATTACAGAATGCCATTACAGCAAGAGAGCACTGAGGATAGATAGATAGATAGATAGATAGATAGATAGATAGATAGATAGATAGATAGATAGAGATATTGAGAAGCAGAAGCAAAAATGGAAAGGTAGTGTCAAGAGGGCAAATGCACATCTACCACACTGTATAGGCACTTGTTTTGAAATATGTGGGTTTTTTCCTTACAAAAACCACCACCTTTCAGTGTCAAAGAAGAGACTGAACAGTGAGTTTTCCATTTATTCTTCCCCATCTTAGTAATGACAATGATCACCAAGGCCATTTCCGCACTAGATTGTTATAGTGCTATTATTCCACTTTCAACATCCTACGGAATCCTGAGGTTTGCAGTTTAGGGAGGGACCTCAAAGGAAACTCCAAACCCCAGGATTCCATAGGATGTTGAAAGTGGAATAATAGCACTATAACCATCTAGTGTAGAAATGGTCCAAGTGTTAGATTTTGCTGAACTGGACAAATTAATTATTTTCTTTAAAGACAGAAACTTGTGTAGATTTAAGAAGAAACAGGGTACAGTGGTATCATATTTGAAAGATCATTGGGGGAAAGTGTCAACATTTGGTTTTGAATAATTGATAGCTTATTGATAACTGGCAGAGGTATTAATATTTAATCAATAACAATGATTATCTGATAATTGATTTTGCAGTTTAGTTTGAGATTTATCAAAATTAAGTTACGTTGTTACTGTGAAAACTATATCCATCTTAAGAAGTGTTAGAAGTCACTTAGGTGTAGCAGATGCCTTTGTTTTTATATTTATGTTAGCATGGTTAGGTAGATTGGGTTAGTTTTTAGTTTATTCAGTATGTCTGTGTAATTAGGTTTATGTTAATCCTTACGTATAGTGTTACGACATAAAATCTTGGATGTTCAACAAAAATAATCTTTAAAAAAAAAGGAAAGATCAGATAGATTTAAACTGGGGTATCCCTGTCTAGCCATCATGGTATAGTGGTTTGAGCGTTGGACTATGAGCCTGGATCAGGGTTCGATTCTCTGCTCAGCCAGAAACCCACTGGGCAACCTTGAGTGAGTCACACACTCTCAGCCCCAGACCACCTTGTGATAGGTTCACCTTAGGGTCACCACAAGTCAGGAATGACTTAAAGGCACACAAGAACAACAAATCCCCATCCAACACTCTAATTACACTATATTGTATTTTTCTCAGATGGGTGCTTGTTCCATAAATCATTCCAAGGTTCAAACATAGTAGTAGCATCTGCCAAATAGTAGTCTAGATGTGAAATGTGATTGGTGGGAAAGGGAAGAGGAAGAATGCAAAGGGACAAGGAGGGAGGGAAACCTGGGATAGTTCCAGAAAGACTTTGGATGCAAAACTATGAACATGCAGGCAAAATCAAAACAAAAAGAGAAGGGAAGGGAAGGGAAGGGAAGGGAAGGGAAGGGAAGGGAAGGGAAAAAAGAAAAGAAAAGAAAAGAAAAGAAAAGAAAAGAAAAGAAAAGAAAAGAAAAGAAAAGAAAAGAAAAGAAAAAAAAGAGACAAGACAAGACAAGACAAGACAAGACAAGACAAGACAAGACTTCCAGAGACTTTTTTCCTTTCTGGATAAGCACACATCCAAGCAAAACCATACATGCAAAATCTGCATATTATGCAAATAATTTTACATATTCTGCAAAATTATCTATCTGGATTTAGAGTACAGAAATCATAGAATCACAAAGTTGGAAGAGACCCCAGGGGCCATCGAGTCCAACCCCCTGCTATGCAGGAACACCCACCAAAGCACTCCCAACAGATGGCCATCCAGCCTCTGCTTGAAAACCTCCAAAGAAGGAGACTCCACCAGACTCCAAGGCAGCATATTCCACTGCCAGAGACTCTGATCATCAGAAGATCTTTCTGAGGTTCAGGTGGAATCTCCTTTCCTTCAGCTTGAATCCATTGCTCCTTGTCCTTGTCTCTGGAGCAGCAGAAAACAAGCCCGCTCCCTCCTCGACATGACATCTCTTCAAATATTTGAACATGGCTATCATGTCCCCTCTTAACCTTCTCTTCTGCAAACTAAACATACCCAGCTCCCTAAGCCGCTCCTCATAGGGCATGTCTTCCAGACCCTTCACCATTTTGGTTGCCCTCCTCTGGACAGCTTGTCGATATCCTTCGTGAATTGAGGTGACCAGAACTGGACATAGTATTCCAAATGATGCCTAACTAATGCAGAATAGAATGGTACCATTACCTCCTTCGATCTAGACACCATACTCCTATTGATGCAACTAAGGATCACGTTGGCTTTCTTGGCTGCCGCATCACACTCCTGACTCATGTTCAGCACCAAGACTCCTAGATCCTTTTCACTCAGACTATGATAACCCAACAACAACTTTCCCTTGAGCTGTACGAGAACAGGTAGAATTTGCAAAAAAATATATATAAATCATCACTAGTTAGCATGAGGGAGTTGAAGACAGTTTTTAACAGTTCAACACTTCACACGGTGTCGCAGTATGAAAGCAAGATAACTCACATCTAACTAACATCCAAACACAAATTAAAGAACATGAAAGACACTGCAGACTGATCCAGCCAGAAAAATCACCAAGCTGGACACAGAATGCTTTTTGAAAGCACAGAAATTCTGGACCGTCCTAACAACTACTATGCAGACTGAACAGAGAGGCCACTGAAATCCATAAACACATGAACAATTTCAACAGGAAAGAAGAAACTTGGAAAGTAAACAAGATTTGGCTACCAGTACTGAAGAACACTAAAATCAAGATTCAAGATATGCCAATGAACACCACCCAGACTCCGGAGGTCCCTACAAGAAACAATACAATAGATTGCTAATGTACTTAACGCACTGTTATGCATATCCCCTGACTGACAATACAACTCTGAGGAATATCCCATTTAATAATAGGCCATCACACAGGCCAACTGTAACATATGCAAATTGCTCCCTCTCACCTGGGGACTACACAAGTATATATACTCTGTCTCACTTCCATGCCACCAGATCCTCTGAAGATGCCAGCCACAGATGCAGGTGAAACATCAGGAGAAAATACTAATAGAACACGGCCTCAAAGCCCAGAAAACCCACAACAACCTCAGCTAATTCACATTTGGAGGCATGCAGCAGAATATAGCACTGGGGCTAGGAAGGGACTGAGAGACTAACCTGTGCCATGCAAGTCGGGAGGGGGAATGCAAGGTTGATTTTAAGCCTGATGGGAAGGTCAGCACACATACACACCCGAGGTGCAGCAGAAGGTGCCCAGTTGCATGAGCCAATGGGCCAATATTATTCTTCCAAAGCCTATTTGACTAAAAAACCCATGACTATAGAATCAAAGCAGTACTTAACCCAAAAGATAACTGCATAAACTATCCCCAACTGGTATATGGCCCAAGTTTGGCAGCATGTGATGGAAAATGAGGCCCAAATAAAACTTCGTGCATGAACTGGGGAGTAGCAGATGAAAAGCTTGGAGGGGGATTGCTTGGGACTAATGAAAAGAGTTGACTTTCAGGAGCTGTGCATGCTCGGACAAAAATAGGCAAACCCTGAACCTGGTTCAACTCTTCCCACTCCTCTCCAGGTCGTGCAATTTCTAATTTATTAATTTGTTAATCAAGTCGTTTTTCAAGAATGGGAGCATTTTCACTGAAGTTTTCTCTAGTTTGTAGGTTTCTAGTTTGTATATTTTTATGCAGTTTTTTATGTTTACTTGTAGTTCATAATTCATGCTGGTCTTTGATAAACCCCTGCCAGTGTTATGACAGCTTGAAACCAGCCTGGTGGTTAATTTTTTTGTAAATTGCCATGGCTCTTTATAGACCATGACATATGACTCATTTTTCCTATTTCCTAGTTATCCCTTAAAAGGAAACAAAAAAATGTGTATCAGCCTCAAAATTTTTACAGGGGAAAATATAAGATTTCCATAGCCAGTTACTTTTTCTTTGCCTTTTAAATTACCTTTAAAACTTTTTTTTTATTAAATTTTTCCCCCTTTAAAAAATACATATAATTCTTTAACAAAAATTTAGGGGAAAGGGAAATGGAAAGAAATTTAAGGGAAAGTTTGGGGCCGGGAAAGGAAGGAGGATAAACCAACCCCTTTTAAAACAATAAAATTTTAAAAGGGGATTCCTAAATTTAATAGGAACAAAAAATTTTTGGATTTTTTTTAAATGGGAGGTTTTTTTTTTTCCCTTTTTGGTAAATTTGAAGAAAGGGGATTTGTTTAAACCCGGGGCAAAAAATTTGGGTAAAAACCCACCCCCCATTTCATTAAGGGGTTTTTTATTTTTTTTTTAAAAAAATTTTTAAAATTTAAAATTGAAAAAAAATTTTAAATTGTTTTAATAAAAATTTTGTATTACTGGGGGCCCTCATTTTTTGTTTAAAAAATTAATTTGTTTTTTTAAAAATTATCAAAAACCCCCAAAGCCATCAGGAGGGGAGAAGCTTTTATTTAGGATTTTTTGGGCAACCCAAAAAGGGGGGTTGAAATCTTTTGGGCGGGGGAAAAGCAAATTTTCTAAAACCAGCACCCTTTTTTTTGGGAAGGGCCTAGTGCTAAAAATTTTCCTTTTTCCCCATAACCCCTCCAATTAAAAACCAATTGTTTAAATAAAAAACCCACCCAAACTAAAATTTAAATCTTTGCCAGCTCAAGAATCCAAAAATAGCCCCCCTGAAGATCATTTGAAAAAATTTTCTTGGTAGTTTGTTTATTGTAAAATTGCTTTACCTTTAGGAAGGTTTTTTATGTTTAGTTTTTTTCCCTTTTTAAAATCAATTCCCCAAAAGTTCAGGTTTCCCCCCCTTTGATAATAAAAAATTTCCCATTGAAATTTTCAACAAACCATCCAATTTTGGAAAAAATTATTTCTTTTTTTTTTAGGAAAATTTTTAAAATTCTTTAAAGCTTTTCCCCCAAAGGGTTTGGGTTTAAACGGGTAAATTTTTAAAATTTACATTTTTTTATTTTTTTTTGGGTTTCTCTTTTCCCATAAATTCCCCTTTTAATTTTATTATTGTTTTTAAAAAACCCAATGTTGTTAACAAGGAAATAAGGAGGTTTTCCCTTTAAGAACATGGGGTTAAAAGGAAAACCCCCCAGGGTTTACTGTTTTCCCCCCCCAAGGACTCACCCCCTTTTTCCCCACCCCCCCCACCCCCAAGGGGGGCAGGAAAAAAGCAGACAGGTTTTTCTGTTAAGGGAAAATTTGTGTACCATTCACTTAGGGCCCTGGGAAAGTAAAAACTTTGGCTGGTTCCTGAACCAAACCAAAACCTTTTTTTTTTTTCCCCTTTTAAAAGAGGTTTATTTTTTAGCCAGTAAATTTTCTTTTTACTTTTTAAAGAATAAAAAAATTTAATATATAAAATAAAGTTTGTCTGTTTTTTTGGGTTTTAGGAAAGACTTCATATGTTGGTTCCCTAAAGTTTCCAGGGAAAATTTGGGTTTGAAAATTTTGGGGAAAGTTTTAAAATTTCCCTTCCCCCGGGCCATTTTGGGTTTTTTTTCCCAGACGGGGGGAAAGTTTTTTTGGAGGGGCTTTAAGACCCCCATTTTGGGGGCCCCCGGTTTGGAATTTGGTTAAAACCATTTTTTTAAAAGGGGGGGTTTGGGTTGGGGGAAAAAGGAAAAAACCAATGTTCTTTTCCCCCAAAAAGGTCAAGAAAAAAGCAGCATCCCCCTTTAAGTGCCTGACAGGAGGGGGGGGAAATTCCCCCTCCCTTTAACCCCCAGCTGCGGGAACCTTTTCCCAAGTTTTCCTTATATTATAATAAACCCCTTTCCAAAATTTAAAAAGGAAGATTAAAAAAGCACATAACCCCCCTTTTGGAAACCTTGGGTTAAAATTAAAGGTTTAAATTCCCCATCCCCAAAGAAAAAAAAATTTTTTTTGCTTTGGGCCAACCCAAAACAAATTAAAGTGGAAAAACCCAAAAATAAAAATTAAATTTTTTTTTTACTTTATTTTTTAAAAATTTAAACTTTTTTTTTTAAACCCAGCTGTTTTCTTTTTTTTTTTCCCCAAATTTATAATTAAGGGGGCCCCAAAACCCAAACCCAAAATGAAAACTTCAAAGGGCCACAATCCCAAAAGGTAAAAAGCTTAAATTTAAACCCCACAAAAATTTCTACCTGTTTTTGTGATGGATGGCTTTAAAATCCCTTTTTTTTTTCCCGGGATTGGATTTTTAGAAAAAAAAGCTAAAGTAAATTTTTTTGGGGAAATAATGTCTATTTCCCTCACTGTTTGATATTAGAGACAGACTGAAAAATTTACTAAAACTCAGTGAACTGTTGTATTAAAAATGTAATGTGTTAATAAGAGCATTGGTTATATCTGAAAAAAGGAAAAGAAAGGAAGGAATGGAGATGTTTGCCAACTTGAATTTGTATATATTTGCATTTTCCCCCCAGGGAAACTGTTTGATGATACACCCCAAAGTTATTGAAAAAATTTTTAAGAAGGTAAAAAAAAAAAGAAATATAATTTAGTTGTTGTTTAAGAACCTAGAGAAAAAAAAAGGGGAGAAAGGGGAAAGAAAAAAAGGGGAAAAAGAAAAAAAAGAACAGGAAAAAGGGGGGAAAAGGGAAAAAAGGAAAAAGGGGGGGAAAAAGAAGAGTGGAAGGATTCCGAATCTAACATAGAACCTTTTTTGGGATTTTTTTTTTTTAATGGAATATTTGGACATTATTCAAAGAGAATCCCCATTTACTGATTTTAATACTGATGTAATATTGATTGAAATTGATTTGTTTTAGGAATTGACTTTAAATTTGATAAATGATTTGGTGTATGCTTATTTTCAATTTGGATATCTACTTAGTTTTGATTTACAATTTTTAATATACAATATAAAGGGTTATTGTTATATAGAAATAGAGAAAATTTAAATTAATTATAAAAAAAAAATAAATAAATTTTGAAAATTTTAGATAATTAACCCTAGATGGTGATTGTAGTATAACAGTATAATATAAACATATCTAACAGATTATTTATATTGTCATAGACTTAATAAATTTTAAAATTGACTAATGATAATTAATGCCCATTAATTAATTGTTAATTTAATAAGTGATTATCTTTTTTAATAATTATAAAATATAAATTTCAAAACAGATTACCAGTCAGTAATGATCAAAAGTTGTAGATTTTTTAAAGGAAATCAGGTGTATTAATTCTGTGAAACGTATCAAATCTATGTACGCTAGTATGAAATATAAACTCTGTGTAAATTAATGTCATGTAAAAAAAATTCATAATTCTAAAAATTTGGGGAAAACCCAAACCCAAAAACCCCAAAATAAAGCTTTAAAATTTTAAATCAAACTCAGTATATATAACAAACAACAACTAAACAATAGGAAAGCCCCTAATTTTGCCATGGACGGACTAATAAGTATAAGATGTCAAAAATGAGGTCAGGCAAGGTTAGAATTACTGACCTGCAAGGAAGAAGAGATTCAATTAATGAACCTCCAGATTATAAAAAAAAATTTATGGACAAAATAAACTTAAATTTTAAAAAAGGAAAGATTTAGGAAATTGAAAACACAAATGCTGGACGTACAAGAAACCCTTGGTCAAGTTAAACAAGATATCGTCCAAAATAGAAAAGATATAGAAATGAATAAAAAAGAAATTTCTACTATAAAACAGAGAACGGATACTTCTGCAACCAATATGGAAAAAAACAATTTTTTAACCCCACTTTATTTAAGCAAAAACAAATGGAGTCATGGATAAGAATTTGGGGCCTGGAAAAAGTCCAATGAGGAACTCAGGAAAAGGACAGCAAAATTACTGGCTAGTTCCTAGAAGTAGCGGAAAAAACATTAAGGTGAAAAAAATACAACTTAGAAATTTAACCCCCCTGAATCACCAGGAAATGAGGATTACCGGGGGAAATGTTATACAATTTAGTAGGAAATCTATCCGAGACAAGATTTTGAAGGAGCATAATAAAACCCCAACTGAAGTTTTTGGGAAACGGTGATTTTGCTACGAAAAATTCCAGTAAGAATTTTGCGAAGGAAAATTAAACCTTCTTTCAAAATTTAAAAAAGCTAATCAGATAGTCTTTAGATGGGCCCGTCTTGAGGGAGTTCTTTTTACCTTTAATGCTCAGAAGTATAGATTAAATTCTACTGAAAAAGGCCAAGATTTTTTACGAAGGCATCGAACTGACCTAGATAAGATGAAATCTCTCCCAAAGAATACGGACTCAAAATTAAAAAAAAAGAGGAAAAATTGTCAAGGGAAAAAAAGAAGATCAGACTTTAAATTTTTAATTAAAGCAGACAGCAAACTTCAAAGACATCGAACGTCTAGAAACGAGCCTTATTGATCTTGACTTTGAAGAACAGATCTTGACTAAGGAAAAATAAAGATGAAGCTTAAAATTATAACTTGGAATGTTAATGGTCTGAATTCAATTGTTAAGCGGAAAAAAAATCTTTCATTATCTCAAGAAAATTAACCCAGATGTTTGTTGTCTTCAGGAAAACACATTTAAAAAAAAAGATGTAAAATACCTGACAAATGCTCACCTTGGAGAAATGTTTACCTCCTCAAGCACAATGAAAAGAAGAAAGTCACCCTATATATAAAATCCTCATTATCCCCTAAATTGATACTGGAGGATAACGAGGGTAGATTTGTCAAAGCAGAACTATATATTATGGAAGACCATTACTCTTGATTGGAATCTACGCCCCTTGTGAAGAGAACATTATTAATTTTAAATTCTTTAAGTGCTGTTAAAGGTTTAAATTATGAAAGCAACTGTATTTTAGGTGACTTCAATGGTGTAGTAGATCCCAATCTGGGCAGAAGCTCTAAAAAATTTTTAAAAAAAAAAAAAAAGAAAAACAAGGGAGAATACCAAAAAAATTCTACTTAATAGAAGAGTTACAAATCATTGATGTCTGGAGATATAAAAAAGGGGACACTAAAGATTTTACTTACTATTCAAATAGTGACCAGTCATGGTCAAGGATTGATATGATCTGGATCTCAAAAACTTTTATTGATAAATTCAATACTATTGAAATATCCCCAAGGACTTTTTCAGATCATAGTCCAGTAACTATGACAATCAAATCATATTCAAGACAAAGAAGATGGTGTTTGAAAGACTAATATTACAACGGGAGGAAGTGACTATATTCTGAGAAAAGAGATGGAGGAATTCTTTAAAACTAATTGGACAAAGAAGTGGATAATCAAATTGTTTGGGACACGGCAAAGGCAGTAATGGATAATGGACTTTTCATAAATAAAACTCAGAATGGAAAGGGAAAAAAAAGAGTAAAGATGGAAAGATGACTGGGGTAAATTAAATATTTGGAATTAAAAGTTTTTAAAAACCCCTAAAAAAAAGATCGCCTCAAATATAAAGTTAACGTAAAAAAAAACTCCCCAAATGGCAACCCAAAAAAAAATAGGGAAAAAAACTGCAATATTTAAAACAAAACGACTTTGAACATGTTAATAAAACCCGGCCAAAGGTTAAACCATAGACTGTGCAAGAAGGAGGAAAGAAGCTTAATTATGGAAATCCAAGTAGGAGGACAAAGAATTGCTGATGGAAAGGGGGATTCAAAAGGCATTACATAAATATTTTGCTAGCCTATAAATTTGGAAAAACATGCAGACTTAAATCCAAGGATATAGATAACTTTGAAAATAAATTTTTGGGAAAACTCAAGAACATAGGTTATTGTAAAAAAATAAATTTTTAAAGGGGAAATTTAAAAGATGTCATTGATAAATCCAAGTTTAGGAAGGGCCCCCGGCCCTGATGGCCTTACAGCAAACTATTACAAATGTTTCAAAACTCAATTAATGAAGCCAATGCAGAAAATGCTGAATGAAATTATACAAGGTGTAAAAATTCCTGAGAGCTGGAAAGAAGCCAATATTGTTTTTATTTCCCCAAAAAAAAGGGAAATGTCTTACATGCAAAGAAATAAACCTATTTCCCCTTAAATTTAAAGAGGATTACAAAATATTTGCTTCGATTCTCACACCAGCTTAAAAAAATTCTACGAACTTATATTCATGCAGATCAAAATGGCTTTCTGCCAGGAAGGCAGATTCAAAAACTTAAAGGGCAATTTGATTATCCACTTCTTTGTCCAATTAGTTTTAAAGAATTCATGAACATTATAGAATATTATGAGTTACATATCCAAAAGAAAGCAGCCTTGGGTTTCTCGATGCTGAGAAGGCCTTTGATAATGTCAACTGGGATTTTTAATTTAAAATGTCACTTTCATGAAATATGGTCCAGAATTTCAAACCCCCATCGAAGCCATTTATAAAGAACAATACCCCCCTTTATTGTAAAAAAGGTGAAACTGCCGAAAGGTTTAAAAGATCCAGAAAGGAACAAAGCAAAGGGGGGTTCGTTATCACCACTACTATTTATTCTTGTATTGGAAGTCTTATTGAGAAATATCAGAGGCCATCTCCTCACTACGCTTTATAATGTGATTATTCCACTTTAAAATCCTATGGAATCCCGGGGTTTGCAGTTTTGGGGGGGGCCCACCAGCCCTTCCTAAACTGCAAACCCCAGGATTCCATAGGAAGTTGAAAGTGGAATAATTGCGCTATAAGAGTGTAGTGCAGAAATGGCCAGAGATAGGAAACATTGCAAGGAGTCAAAATTGGCAAAAAAAAGAGTACAAAATTAAAGGCATTCGCCAATGATGTTGTGATTTTTTGGGAAAATCCAATTTCTAAAATAACTTTCTCTTTGGGGAAAATTAACACATTTGGACAAGTTGCAGGGTTTAAAATTAACAAACTTAAAGCACAGATCTTGACTAAAAAAATTTCTGGAAAAAAAAAAGAAGCTTTTTAAAAGAAATCAGAACTAACTTGTACTAAAAAGGTTAAATATTTAGGTATTGACATCAAACCTAATAAAAAACTTTTTTGTTTCAAAACAACTATGTGAAAACATGGAAAACAATTAAAAAAATTAGAGATATGGCAATCATTAAATCTTTCCCTATTAGGGAGAAACTTAGTTATTAAAATGAGTGTGCTGCCAAAAATCCCCCCATCTGGTTTCCAAAAAAACCCCGTGTCGTGATAAACAAATCTTGGTTTATACAATGTAAAAGAGACCTAAATATTTTATATAGCAAAGGAAGAAACCAAGAATAAGCTTTAAACCCATGATTGATAATAGAAATGGGGGGGGTTTGGTGTCCCAGATCTAAATTTGTATTATGATGCAGCTTGTCTTGTTTGGTTAAAACCATGGATTTTGTTAAATAACCCTAAATTGTTATTGCTAGAGGGGCATGACCTACATTTTAGATGGCATGCCTTTCTATATTGTAACAAGGCCAAAGTTCAGAAAAGTTTACAAATTTTTATGTGATACGTGAGGCCTTATATAAGGTATGGGGAAAAAAACCAACTGCTGAAAGTAACAAAATACCTGTTTGGTTCTCCCCACTAAAAGTGCTTTCTATTAAAGCACTGCGAAGTCAGGGAAATTTTAAACATATCAAAGTTTTTGACACAACAAGGGAAAAGGGATGTCAGTTAAAGGACAGGCAGCAATTTTCTCGAAAAAGGATATAACATAGAGTGGTTTCTTTTTTTCAAATAGCAACAAAGTTTAAGGCAGACATGAACTCTAAAGGTGTGGCTATACAAACTTCAGATTTTGAAAGATTTCTACATAGAGGAGATAAGCATTTGTTGTCTAAATCTCTATAAATTCCTTCTTTAAAACTCAATATGGTGGAAAAACAGTGAAAAAATGCATGGTAAAAAGGGCCAAGACTTTACCCATAATATTTCTTTTTGGGAAAACTGGGGGGAAAATTTTGGGTCATATAACCAAAACTATATAAGGTCATACGAAAATTTAGGAGAACTGGCTAAAAATGATGTACAGGTGGGACCCCCTTTCCAAACAGAATTGCCAAGATGTATAAAGGGTCTAACAATCAATGTTGGAAATGTGGGGAAAGGGAGTAGGTACTTTCTATCACATGTGGTGGGGAAAGAATGGCTTTAAAAAATTTTGGTATATGATAAGATCTAAAATTAAAAGACGTTACAGACGAAGATCGATTTAAATCCAGAAATATTCTTATTAGGTCTTTTGAAAATTGGCAATAAGCAATATAACAAGATCGGAAGACTATTCTTGCATATGGTTACTGTGGGGGAGAATAGTCTTTGCAAAATATTGGCAGGCCAGTTGCATTCCCACTAAACAAGAATGGATTGGTAAATTAATTATATTGTTTTAAAAGGATAAATTTCTTTATATTGGAACGGGGAAAGGGAAAATAAGTTTGGGAAAGGTTTGGAATAAACATTAAAAAATTTTCCCAAGCAAAAAAAAAATTACCATAAATTTATTTTAAAGGGGTATTAAATAGTCTTAATTGGGAAGGATTGGAATTAAATTAATCAATTTATAATTACTGTTCCAATTCCCAGAAAAATCAATTGGATGAAGATACATAGTTGAGTGTGTATATGTGTGTGTGTGTGTGTGTGTGTTCATATATTGAGATTATAAGTAAAAGTACTCACATAGAATTACAATACTAAGATCTCTCCCTTCTTGAATTCAAAACTAGCTACAGCAATATCAAATAACCTTAAGAGAAGTAGAGAAGAGAACATGACTCATACACTAACATTTGTAGTGTGGGTAATGATTTAGGGGTGTAAAAAGGAATAGGAAGCAAAGATTAATTTCTAAAAGTATTGTTATTTTGGAAATAGAATAACTCCTTATGTTACTAGCATACTTAATCTTTGTAGCTACACCATTCCTTTTTCTAACTGAGGAAGGCAGATATGATACAATATTCTAAAAAATCCTGTGACTTTTTTGTATGAGGAAGTGCATACCCTCTTTCTTTTCCTCTTCTTTCATTTCTAATTTGGGACAGATTAATTATTTTACTAAACTATATATGGAACCATAACTATCTTGAATTCAACTCTTTATTTCTTCTATATATTCTATTCTTAGCAATCTTTCATGTTTTCTAAATCAATATATGTATGTACAACTATAAACTTGGATTTTTTTTGTTGTTGTTCAGTTACTGTTTAGACTATATATCTGTATGTAATCAATATTATTTGATGATACTTTTTTGCTATTAGTATGGGTAACTTAATATACATAAAACTATTTTAAAAAAAAAGAATTCTCAGCCAGGGGAGCTCTTGGGCCTCAGTCAACTGTGTCTGTCTTGAATAGGCTAATTGCTATGGAGACAAGGCCTAGCAGCAAGGAGAAGGGCAGTGTATTCCCTCAGGAACCCAACCTATGTATGTTAATTAACTCTAAATACAGATTGGATTGAGGAATATGGGGAAAGGTTACAGGTACTGGACAAGACAATTTGAGGAATTAGAGACACAAGATCTCAAATCTTTCTAACAAGCATTACCTATTAGAAAATAAAACCCTGGGCAATGCTGTGTATATACGCTAGTTCTCTATATTGTCAAATGTTTCCTCTTTTTCATTTTATTTAAATCTCATATAAAGTTGCCTATACAGGAACCATGAAGAATCTATCCCTTCTTTCTGTAATTCTTCTCTTATTAAGAGCCTTTCTTCAGTACACTGTTATAGTGTGATTATTCCACTTTCAACATCCTGTGGAATCCTGGGGTTTGCAGTTTAGGGAGGGGCATTTAGAATTCTCAGCCAGAGAGCTCTTTGGCCTCAGGAAACTACAAACCCCAGAATTCCAGAGGATGCTGAAAGTGGAATAACAACACTATAACAGTGTAATGCCAAAAGGCCCTGAAAATGAAATTCATTCTCTTAGTATTTTAACAAATCTTTATAAGTCTGACAGCTAGTTGAGCAGTATCTCTCTCTTCTGTGGAAAACCTCTTACGGGGAAAGCCACAAGGGTATTTTAGGGCACAATCTAGACTTTTATTTTATTCAAATTCTTAAAAGTGAATTTTTCTTTTTCTTAAATAATGTATTGCAAATTCTTTTCCCAGTTTGTTCTTCAGATACCACATATATGCATGCCAACCTAATTTCATATCATTCCCTTCCAATTGCAACAATCTTATATTTTCTAATTTTATCCACTCTATTATCCAGTATTAGTATTAGTATGTGCATATAATTTAATGTCTGGGAGTTGTAACTGTGATTTAGGCATACACTTTGATAGCACTAGATATCCCTTTGTGAGGAGGGAGTGGGCTTGTTTTCTCCTGCTCTTGAGACCAGGACAAGGAGCAATGGATACAAGCTGCAGGAGGGGAGATTCCACCTGAACCTCAGGAAGAATTTCCTGGAGGTCAGGGCTATCCGGCAGTGGAATGTGCTGCCACGGAGTGTGGTGGAGTCTCCTTCGTTGGAGATTTTTAAGCGGAGGCTGGATGGCCACTTGTCGGGAGTGCTTTGAGGGTTTTCCTGCATGGCAGGGGGTTGGACTGGATGGCCCTTGTGGTCTCTTCCAACTCTACATTTCTATGATTCTATGATTCTATATCAAATAATTTTACCTTTCCACGGCACCCTGACTCATATGTTTGCCAGGATCCTGAGGAAACACAGACACAAGGAACAGCTGTTTAATGACGGGAATTCCAACTTCCCCTCTCTCAGGCGGGCATTTCAAAGCCTTGGCTGTTGTTCCGGGATCTGGATGGTTTATTCCTTTCATCTCACAAGATACCTGATTCGCACCCATAAAGAACAGCACCATAAAAGTGCCCATTGACTGGCAGATGGGCTGCATGACTGATGTTTTGATCCACTTCTAAGCCTTTTTGGTGCATTTCAAAGTTAACTTTGTTCTCAAGTTTATGACATGGATCACAGGCACAATTTTGTTATAAAAACCCCTGGTTTTGATAGTTGAGGGAGCCGCTTTTTGAGTTTCACCTCGCCTTGCTGCCAGTTTGTATAGCGAGCTCCCCAGGAATTCTACTAAGTCTCATCTTCTTCAGCTGCTCAGGACAACGTGATCAGGTCGTATTGCTTATTCCTAAATTCATTTCTATTTTCCTATTTCTTATTTAGTTAGTGGTGTGATTGTTGTCTTATTTGTTTACTTCTCAATAAAACATTAATTGGTTTACTCTGAATTTGTTTGGCTCACTGCTCTGACTCCGTATACGCAGGGCAAAAGGTCCTGCTGGTTACCCTGCCTCTAGCTAGCCATTTGAGTCTGCTCCAGTTAATTTCCCCAATTTTGTGTTAATATTTGGTCATTTGGGTGTCCTTCCCAGGACCCCAGAGAAACAGGGTAACAGAGTCCTAACCCACCTCTTTCTTTACTGTCCTCCATTATTTTCTATTTAACTCTTGGTTTTTTTCCCTGCCCAAATGAAATCAGCTAGATCTTTTTTCCACTGTTTAAACACTTCATCTTTTGATATTATAGGCAGATTTTGAAATCAGAAGTTCATTTTGTGTAGAGCATTGATTTTAACTGAAGAGATTTTTCCAAGAAGAGATAATTTTAGATAATTTTAGGCTACGCCATCTTTCTACTTCATTCTTGAGTCCTTTCCAAATCTTCTTACAGATTCCTTTTTGTTATGTAGATGTCCAGATACTTTACTTTTTTGTCAATTTTAAAATTCATTCTTTTGATTAATTCCTTTTCCTGTTCTAATGTCATGTTTTCACTTATCATAACTGTTCATAGAATCATAGAATCATAGAAATGTAGAGTTGGAAGAGACCACACAGGCTATCCAGTCCAACCCCCTGCTATGAAGCAACACCCTCAAAGCATTCCTGACGGATGGCCATCTAGCCTCTGCTTAAAAACCTCCAGGGAAGGAGACTCCACTACACTCCGAGGCACCATATTCCACTGCCGAACAGCCCTGACTGTCAGGAAGTTCTTCCTGAGGTTCAGGTGGAATCTCCTTTCCTGCAGCTTGAATCCATTGCTCCTTGCCCTGCTCTTTGGAGCAGCAGAAAACAAGCCCTCTCCTTCCTCTACATGGCATCCCTTCAAATATTTAAACATGGCTATCATGTCCCCTCTTAACCTTCTCTTCTGCAGACTAAACATCCCCAGCTCTCTAAGTCTATCTTCATAGGGCATGGCTTCCAGGCCTCTCACCATTTTGGTCACCCTCCTCTGGACTTGCTCCAGCTTGACCATGTCCTTCTTGAATTGGGGTGCCCAGAACTGGACACAGTATTCAAGATGAGGTCTAACCAAAGCAGAGTAGAGTGGTACCAGTACCTCCCTCGATCTAGACACCATACTCCTATTGATGCAGCCGAGAATTGCATTGGCTTTCTTGGCTGCCGCATCACACTGCTGACTCATGTTCAGCTTGTGGTCTATGAAGACTCCTAGATCCCTTTCACACGTACTGCTATCCAGCCACGTGTCCCCCATACTATATTTCTGTATTCCATTTTTTCAACCTAAGTGTAGGACCTTACACTTCTCTCTGTTGAATTTCATTTTGTTAGCCTTGGCCCAGCTCTCCAATCTATCCAGGTCATTTTGAATTTTGATCCTGTCCTCTGGCGTATTAGCAACCCCTCCCAATTTGGTGTCATCTGCAAATTTGATGAGCATGCCCTCTATTCCTTCATTCAAGTCGTTGACAAAAAATATTGAACAGCACTGGTCCCAGGAAAGAACCCTGTGGCACCCCGCTAGTCATTTCTCTCCAGGAGGAAAAGCAGCCATTCGTGATCACCCTTTGGGTTCGGTCGGTCAACCAATTACAAATCCAACTAACAGTAGCCCTGTCCAGCCCACATTTTACCAGCTTCATTGCAAGAATGTCACAGGGAACTTTGTCAAAGGCCTTACTGAAATCGAGATATGCTACATCCACAGCATTCCCTTCATCTATCAAGCTAGTAACTCTATCATAAAAAGAGATAAGATTAGTCTGGCATGACTTATTTTTGAGAAATCCATGTTGACTTCTCATGATTACTGCCTTGCTTTCTAAGTGATTAGAAACTGACTGCTTAATGATCTGCTCCAGGATCTTTCCGGGTACTGATGTCAGGCTGACTGGGCGATAATTATTTGGGTCCTCTTTTTTTCCCTTCTTGAAGATGGGGACAACATTTGCTCTCTTCCAGTCTGCTGGAACTTCTCCTGTCCTCCAAGATTTCTCAAAGATTATAGCAAACGGTTCCGAAATGACCTCTGCCAGCTCTTTTATTATCCTAGGATGCAATTCATCTGGCCCTGGAGACTTGAATTCATCCAGTGTGGCCAGGTATTCCTGTACCACCTCTCTACCTATTATGTGCCTCATTTCTCCTTCTTCCTCACCTGCTCCCCAACCGCCAGGTTGAGTGCTTGTATCCTTCTGGGAAAAAACTGAGGCAAAGAAGGCGTTCAGTAGTTCTGCCTTTTCTCTTCCCCCTGTGAGTAATTCACCATCTTCTCTGCGCAGTGACCCTATCGTCTCCTTCTTTTTCGTTTTGCTGCGGAAATATTTAAAAAAGCTCTTTTTATTGTTTTTAATGTCTCTGGCCAGCCTAAGTTCGTTCTGTGCTTTAGCCTTTCTGACCTCCTCCCTATATCTCCTGGCTACTTGCTTAAATTCTACTTTGGTGGTTTCCCCTTCTTCCATTTCCTATACATGTTTCTCTTAACACTGAGCTCAGCTGAGAGTTCTTTAGTCAATCATTCTAGTTTCTTCAGATGCCTCCCATTTTTCCTTCTTATTGGCACAGTTTTAGAGTGTGCCTTCAGTATCTCCTTTTTAAGGAACTCCCTTGCCTCCTGAACTCCTTTCTCTTTCACTATTCTTTACTATGGAATTCCAGCCAGCAGCTCCCTAAGTTTACCGAAGTCCGCTTTTTTAAAATCTAAGATGAGTGTTTGGCTACCCTTATCTTCTCCTTCCCACTGGATGTCAAATTCCAATAGGGCATGGTCACTCCCCCTAAAGATCCAACCACTTCTACCTCATTAACAAGGTCATCCCTGTTGGTCAGGATCAGATCTAGAATATTTGATCCCCTTGTGGCCTCTTCCACCTTCTGGACCATGAAGTTGTCTGCAAGACAAGCAAGAAACTTGCTGGACCTTGCTGTCTTAGCAGAGTTTGACTGCCAGCATATATCCGGGTAATTGAAATCTCCTATTAATACTGTATCTCTCCTCCTTGAATGTTCAGTCATTTGGTTGAGGAAGACATCATCAAAGTCCTCAGCCTGGGTTGGAGATCTGTAGTAAACCCCCACCAGAATATCCCTATTTTTTCTCGCTCCCTTAATTCTTACCCAAATGCTCTCCACCTAGCTTTCTGGGGTTAAGTCACAGATTTCTTCACAGGTGAAAACATCCTTGACATACAAGGCTACTCCTCCTCCTTTCTTGTTTGGTCTATTTTTACAAAATAGGCTATACCCCTCTATTCCTACATTCCAATCATGAGACTCATCCCACCAGGTCTCAGTGATGCCTATCAAATTGTATTTATTTTGTTGTACTAGGAGTTCAAGTTCATCTGCTTGTTTCCCATACTCTGTGCATTAGTGTAGAGACACTTAAGTCCCTGGGCCCTTCTTGCAAGTCCTGTACTATTGTTTCTACTCCTCCCGCCATTGGCCGCTTGTACTACTTGTCCAGTATCATTTGGGCCTTTTCCCACTGCACTCGCCAAGTCCTTGCCCTGAATAATATTGTCTCCCTCCCCAGCGGAACTTAGTTTAAAGACCTCTTAATCCTCCTTGCAAGACTGTTTGCAAAAACACTCCTGCCAAGTTTCGTGAGGTGCAGCCCATCCCTTGCCAGAAGCCCATGTTCATGGAAATTCAGGCCGTGTTCCAAAAACCCAAACCGTTGCTGGTGGCACCACATGCGGAGCCAGTTGTTGACCTCTGCTATTGCCCTTTCCCTATGTGCGCCATATTCTTGAACAGGGAGGAGAGACGAAATGACCACCTGCACACCAAGGTCCTTAAGTTTCGTCCTCATAAGCTCGTAGTCCTTTGCGATGTGGTAAAAGCTGCTCCTCGTAGTGTCATTGGTTCCGACATGAACCAGAATGAGGGGCTTATGGTCAGTGGGTTTGACCAGCCTGGTTAGCCTCTCCGTTATGTGGTTGATCCTGGCCCAGGAAGATAGCAGACCTCTCAATTGAGCTTGTCTGGTTTGCAAACTGCCCTTTCGGTTCCTCTGAGCGAAGACTCCCCAACAACCAGAACTCGTCTCCTCTGAGGCTTGTCCTGGGCTCCTCGATGAGCATATTCTACTAGGACTGCCTGGGCAATCTGTTGAGGCTGGGAGCATTGATTTTTTCTGAATTAATTCTAAAGCTTACTACTAATCCAAATTCTTTCAGGATCTGCATTAATTTCTCCTCACTTCTTACAAGGTCTTCCAATATCATGGCCAAGTCATCAGCAAAAGCTCTAATCCTGAACGTTTGAGTCTTTATTGACTTATTTTATCATACTATCTTCTCTTATCTTTTTATTCAAAATAACTATCAAATATTCAATAACTATCAATAGTAGTAATGGTGATAATGTCTTGTGCCTTTTTCAGTTTTACAGGATTTGGTTTTTTCATAATGAACTATAATTTGGTCCAACTGATCTTTGTATATTAGCTTAGTCCAATTACAGAAGGTTAGTCCAAGGTTCATTCAGTTAAAAATTTCAAACATGAAGTGCCAATCTAAATTATCAAACACTTTTTCCATGTTTAAGAAAATCACTGTCAATTTCGTATTCTAATCTTGTTCATAATATTCTGTAATATTTAGAATGGTAAATATATTATCCCTTAATAATCTTTTTGGTAAGGAGCCAGTTTAATCAATGTGGATCCATTCATTAAGAATTCTATTTAATCTTTCTGCAACAATAGATGCAAAAATCTTGTAGTCCAAATTTAATAACTTAACATTAGCCTGTAGTTCTTAATCTTTCTTGTATCTTCCTTATGGATTAAAGCTACATTTGCATTTCCCCCTGAAGGAAGTCTCTTCTCTTCTACTATTTGGCTAATTCTTTTCTGTAGAGGCTTAATTAATTAATCTTCAAAACTCTTATAGTATACTGCTGTCAAGCCATCTGGGCCAGGAATCTTTCCCAACTTAGTTTATGTGATTGTTTCCAAGATCTTGTTTATTATTACTGGTTTATTAAGTTCTCTCTCTCTCTCTCTCTCTCTTTGGGGGGTCCCTCAGTTATTTGTGGTACATCCAAGGTTTCTAAGTACTCTTGTATTTTTGTCAACTTATTTTCTTTCTTAGGTTGCTTTCATAAATAATTTTGTGTAACAACTCTAGAATATCTGTTTTATTTCATTTTGTTTTCAGTATATTTTTCTCCTTCTTTTATCTTCAAAATTAATTTCATTTCTCTTTCTGTCCTTAACTAATGTGTGAGTCATCTTCCCAGATTATTAGAAAATTCCAAATGTTATTGTTTCATAAATTTTATATTTTTGTCCAATTGTGAGGCCATCAGCATTGAAAACTGATTTTGGAGTATTTTAATCTCATTTAGAATTTTAGTTCTAGATGGAAATTTCTTCTTCCTTTTTTTATTTCTTCCAAAATTAAATTATCTTTTTATCTCTTCTTCAATTCTATTTCTTGTTGTATTTTTAACTCCTCATGACCACCTTGCTGGCATCACAAACAATATTCATAGGGGTACCTTATTCATATTTTCTTCAAATTATAGTTGCATTTCCTTCTTTAGTTTATTATTTTCTCCTCTTTTTAGATCCTATCTCTAAAGCTCCAATTAAATACAGGTTTTAGATTTCTCACAGTAAGTAGCACCAGGTTGTGGTCAGAGGCAATTTTAGATAATATCTCTACATTGTTATCTTTTTAAGAAGAAATTTGGAAGCAAAAATGTATCTATTTGTGATCAGGATTTGTATCTTTTAGAATAGTATGTATATTCTTTGTTACTACTGTTTTTGTATCTCAAAACTTCTGTTAATGACCAGTCATTAATATATTTTAAAAAGTATTTGGGAAGTTTGCCTTGGTTCTTCTTGATTTTCTTCAAAGATGTTCTATCTTCAAATGGATCTATTACCACGTTCCAGTCTCCCATCATTAAACTCTTCTCATAATCATAATTTGATATTATTTCAAAGAGTCTATCAAATAAACTTGGCTTATTCTCAATAGGTGTATAGACTCCCACCAATATTTTATGATCATGAATCATTATCTCTATTTATTTCATCAAAAATCTCTTATTTATGTATATGGCCACTCCTCCATATATGGCCACTTAGTTTCATTTGTCCAATGAATCCTTTTTGCTAGACCCAAGTGATTTAAACAGCCCTATGAAATATCATAAATGTAGAAATAATGAACAATTTACTAATGCTCTCTTTTGACAGGATGAGGGGAAAACTCTATAAAGACTCCATGTTTAATACTTTGTTTTATTTTTTTCAAAATTGTGTATAACCAATAGCTACTGATAGTTCTTCAAGTGTCCTTGGTAACTTTTAAATAACAAACTAACTGTAATCCCCTTTGTTTCCATGCCTAATATATCTATACTATATTTTTGGGGGAGAGCTAATCTGATGTACTGGTTTTAGTGTTGGACTAGAGCTCTGGTAAATCAGGGTTTAAATCCCTGCTTAGTCATGAATAAGTCACCCCTCTCAGCCTCAAAGGAAGGCAATGGAAACTCCCTATGAACACATCTTACAAAAAAAAATTCCTTAGGATCACCTTAAGTCTGAAACAACTTGAAGGCACAACCCACATGTACTGATTTCATCCCTTAAATACCTCAAGGGCTGTCACAGAGAGGAGGGGGCAAGCCTATTTTCTGCTGCCCCAGAAGGTAGGACCAGGTCTAAGAGTTTACAAGAGAGTAGATTTCAATTGAACATTAGAAGGAACATCTTGCCAGTAAGAGTAGTTCAGCAGTGGACCCAATTGCCTAGAGAGGTGAATGTCACCTTCTCTGGTTGTCTTCAAAAAGAGGCTGGACAGCTACCTACTGGGGATGTTTTGACTGGAGATCCTGCATTGAGCAGGGTGGTTGAACTTGATAGCTCATGAGGCTCCTTCCTACTCTATGCTAGTATGACTCTACTTTCTGGTTTGGGTTTTTAAATATGTTGCTTTATTTCCTTGAAGAAATTCATGTGAAGCAAAGAGAAAACTGAGCATCTACTTCCTACCAAGAAATATGTGGGAGAGATGGGAATGAAGTGGTTAAAAAAAACTTAAAAGGGAGGGGTGATTAAATAAACATCTGGCCAAATGCCCAACCTAAACTAATCCTTCTGATGGATAGGGCATTAAAACATCTGATTCCTCCACTTCTTCCGACAAACATACAGAAGTAGATTCCCCCATGGAAACTGTCCTATAACACTAGGTGCTTTATTTGAGGTATGTTATCTGCAGAAATCCCTTTCTCATCGCATGGGATGGATTCAATTTGAAAGTCAAGGAGAGTGTTACTGCTAAGCTGATCAGGAGTAGATTAGAAGAAAGTAATCAAAGAGAAGTCTTTATTGACTTCTCCAGTCTTTTCTTCCAGAAATGCTGAGTGCTAATCAGTCCTGTCTGATCTTGGAAGCTAAGCAGGGTCAGCCATGGTTAGTACTTTGATAGAAGACTGCCAAGGAATATCAAGAACTGTAGGCAACATTTCAGAAGCAGGAATTGGCAAAACCACCTCTGAGTATTCCTTGCTTAAGAAAAGCTTATGAAATTCATGGGGTTGCTATAAATTGACAGGAGACTTGAAGACACATTGTTGTGTGCCTTCAAGTCATTTCTGAAATTTGGCAACACTAAGTCGAATCTATCATGGGATTTTCTGGGGCCAAGAGTGTGTGATGCACCTAAGGTTGCCCAGTGGGTTTCCAAGGCTGAGTGGAGAATCAAACCCTGGACTCCGAGGCCATAGCCCAAAGTTCAGATCACTACCCCATGCTACACACACATACAATCAGTCTTAAATTGGATAGACTTAAGGGTACTGCTAGAACCAGCATGGTATAGTAGTTTGAGCAGTGGACTATGACCCTGGAGACCAGCATTTAATTCCCTGCTTGGCCATGGAAACCCACTGGGTGACCTTGAACACATCACACACTCTCAGCCTCAGAAAGCCTCATGATAGGTTCACCTTGGAGTCACCATAAGCCAGAAATAACTTAAAGGCACACAACAACAAAAAAGGTACTATTAGATTCCCACTCCACTCCATTTTATACTTGATGCTAACAACATTGGAAATTTTTACCAATATATTACAAAGGAAAACCAATGAGGAACAATGGTTTGAGAGTTAGACTACAAATTCAGAGATCAGGTTCAAATCCCCACTTAGATATGGAAACCACCAGGTGACCTTAGGTGAATCACATTCTCTCAGCCTCAGAGGAACACAAAGGCAACCCCCCTCTGAATAAATCTTGCCAAGAAATCCTGTGATAGGTTCGCATTAGGGTCACCATAAGTCAGAAATGACTTGAATGCACACAACAAGGACACTAGCAGGCAGTGATGTAGACTTGAGTTGATTGACTCCAACTTGAGTTGGACTCAAGTCACTTTAATGACTTGACTCAGCCATAAATGATGGACTGACTTGACTTGACTTGCAACTCATCTATTTTTAGTGACTGACTTCCTGCCCTTGGTAGTCCCACCTCTCCCTCCAGTCTTTTACCAATCAGCAGTGAAGGAATGTTATGTTGATGACACAGTGAGAGCTGCGCACATTTCTTATCACTACCTCTGAGTCCTTATACCCTGGTTTTCCAGGGTTCCTGAGAAGCCATTTATAGGAAAGCAAAAGTGCAGGAAGATTGAAGACAGAGAAAACAGGATTTTGCAGCTTTTTTCCAGTGAGTGTGGTCATGGAGTAGTCTCAGCATTGGGGGTGAGGGGAGGTCAGAGAAGGTCACCTCAGAGAGAAAGCTTCACCCCACTCTCTTATGGCTGGCACAGTCAGCATACTTATCCTGGTTGCTTCCTCGTGAACAAGCAATATTTGATCCAACTCCTAAAGGGCACGCCTCCCAGGCATGCAAGAGAGGGAGAGGAGGAAGATGGAGAAGGGATGAGGAAAACGAACCAGTCAAGCACCAGCTACATACTTGCTGCAAAAGAGAAACCAATGAATGTGGACTGTAGTGCTTGCTCACTAGGAAGATACTGGATTAGGTATGCTGCCTCTGTCGGCCATGAGAGAGTGAGGCATAGCCTCCTTTATGAGGTGTTCCCTACTCTACCATAGTTTAGGAGCTGGATTAAATACTGCTTGCTCACAAGGAAGCCAACAGCATATGTATACTGCCTCTGGTAGCCATGAGAAAATGGGATTCTTCCCCTGAGAGGCATTCCCTGTACTTCCATGGTTTATAGGCTGGATCAAATATTGCTTGCTCATGAAGAAGTGACTGGGATAGGTATGCTGCCTCTGCCAGCTATGAGAGAGTAGGGTGCAGCTTCCTCTTAGAGGTGCTCTCTGCCTTTCCATGGTTTAGGGGTTAGATCCAATTCTGTTTGCTCACAACCCCCCAACACACACCACCACCACCTCCTCCTCCTTTTTTTGTCCTAGACTTGAGACTTGACTTGAATTATCTTGCAAGGATTTGAGACTTGACTTGAGACTTGAAGGTAGGGACTTGAAACTTGAACTTGAGACTTGAGTGCTATTATTCCACTTTCAACCTCCTGTGGAACTCTGGGGTTTGTAGTTTACTGAGGCCAAAGAACTCTCTGGCTGAGAATTCTAAAGGCCCCTCCCTAAACGGCAAACACCGGGATTCCACAGTATGTTGAAAGTGGAATAATAGCACTATAACAGTGTAGTGCAGAAAGGCCCTTGGAGTAAAAGACTTTAATACATCATTGCTAGGAGGCTCAAACTAACCTCTTCAGTGGAGGTTGCTTACATCATGAGACAGTAATTAATTCATTTCCCATTCCTGCAGTGTTTATCCTTTAAAATTAAATGAAAAGCCAGTTAAATATTAATCACTTGTGACTATTTGAATATGGGAAATAATTATTATTTAAGGAAATAATTCTTCTCTTCTAAAGTGCTCTTATTTCAGTGGAGATTTAAATAAAATGACGAATTCAGGATTCAAAGGCTATTGTAATCTCCACAAATGAAATTTGCCAGCGGTTTGCTGTGTTTCCTTTTTAGAACAATAAACCGCATATTTGTATTGTAAATATCAACTAAGAACAACCAAAGAAAAAGAAACCACACAACAACATGCATGTTTTCTCCTTCTTAGAAAGGAGTTCAGAAGAGACTCCACACACATATTTGACAGAGGGTTGTTTTTTTTAATGAAATCTGACTGCAATTTGCAGAAGACCCCCCCCCAAAAAATAGTACTAATATTCTTATCAAGTAAAGCAAATATGAGCAGCTGCATTATTAATCAGTCATGCCAATGAGTAGTGAGGACAACCCAGGTGCAGTCTGATTACTAGGCTTATGTATTCAGACATCCCTGGTTTGCAAGATATTTTAAGATTTATTCCACATACTGTCTTGCTTCCAGCATGATCAACAGTAGGATTATATACTGATTATTTTGTGCATTCAGTCTGCGGCATTCCTCTCAGGTATACTCTGCAGGGTGCATCTCAGGTGCCAATCTATAAATGCCATTGAGAGATATTACCCTTTAATCACTTTTATACACATATATATCACCGGGAAGCTCAAGGTGACAATACAGACAACATATCTTCTGATTTTATGAGAGTGACCTGTTCTTGCCACTTTCATACTATGTGGCAAACATGTTTGCTGCAGTACATTAAAGTCACACTGATGTTTCCTGCAACAAGAGGTGTGAATAAGAGATCAGTGCACTTAAGTACATTTGTACAAGTGTCAGAGAGCAAAAGTTGCACTACAGCCCCATGCAACCTCTGTTAAAAATTGCCTTGGAGGAGGCAGACATAAGGATAAACTAGCCCATCCTAAAGAGTGAAGCAAATTCAGAGGGGAGTGCTTTGGGCATCATATGTAGTCCACAGCTCACACTCTCCCCATCTGTTCCCTAGAGGAGCAGTAAAAAACTTAAGGTGCCATGACTAAGGTACTGTGTTTCTCTCCTATGTCACATTCCCATGGATTACTCCAATATTATTCTATGGTTTAATGTCAAAGAACTTTGTACTTAAACATCATAACTGATTGGCATCCTTTTGACTTCAAACCTCCCTCTGCCATTCCTTATAAAATAGATTGATGACTCTTTAACAATTCCTCCCATCCTTCTATAATCTCTAAGAAAGGGACAAAAGAGACAAAGCCTTTCCAAACTGTTTTTAGGCTGGCCAGTTTTCCTGCAAACAGTTCTGGCAAGTTACCACCAGGACAGATTGGTACCCCTGATTTGTAATCAAGAGTTTTCATATCTTCATATCTTACCCCCTCTCAATATCCTGCACCTTCAATAATTTTTCTTCTCTTCAGTGAAAAAAGAAAGAGCATTAAAGGAAAGTGAGATAGTCTAGAATATACTGCCTGCTTTTTATTTAGGGGAGACGCTAACAACCATAGGCATAGATAATAGGAAATGGGACTAAGGGCTTTTCCACACTACACTGTCATAATGCTATTTCAGTTTCAACATCCTATGGGTCTTGGGGTTTGCTGGGGAGGAGCATCTAGAATTCTCAGCCAGACAGCTCTTTGGCCTCAGTAAACTACAAATCCCAGAATTCCACAGGAGGTTGAAAGTGGAATAATAGCACTATAAGAGTGTAGTGCGGAAAGGCCCTGTGACGAAGCGTGGGAGTGTGGTTAGCCTGAGAAGCAATTGGCCTTAGCAACAGGTTGCCAAGGGACCCAGGGGGTTCTGGGTAAGAGAGGAACTCAGCCCATTGGGAGGAGCCGAGCTTTCTGGGAAGGTGCACTATATAAAGAAATCACTTGCATTTTTTGAGAGAGATTCCTTCAGGGAGAGAAGGAGGGAGGGTTTTGCTGACAAGAGTTTGGTTTTCTTAGAGGCCTTGTGAGAGGCAAAGAAGAGACCAAATCACTTCTGAGTGGGCCAGAAAGTGAGACCCTGACTTAGGGATTAGGACTCTGAGCAGGGGAAGCTGAAAGTCTGAGTGGGTATAAAAGCTTTGCACCTGAGTACTGAGTTTAGCTGAGGAATCTGGCTAGACATTTTTTGGATGTTCTATTTTGCCTGTATAAATTTAGAATACCCAATACCTTTTCTCCGTTTGTTGTTTTAGTAAAGACTATGTTTTATTTTTAAAATTCCCAACTTAGCAGAGTACTATTTCATTCATTTTAATTTTACAGACACACACTACCATAGGTTATTAAATCTTTCTGAATAAGACCAGAGAGGCCTTAATTCTTTCCTGCGAAGGTGGTAGATTTGAGAGGGGAAAGCAAGGATTGTATAAGAAGATGGAGGGGCAAGGTACTATAAAAAAGCTGAGAAGGCAGCTACCATCTCCAGTCTGAGATAAAGAAGAGCGGGCCTGGCCCACTTTCCACAGGCCCTAAAAGTTTTTAAAGGTATATTAAGTTGTGAGGGGCCTCTATTTTGTTCTCCTTTTGGGTGTGTTTTCCCCTACACCACTTCCTTTCTCTCTCCTTTCCCCACCCCCAGTTTTGGTATGAGTCCATCACCCCCCCCCCCCGCCTGCTGCCTCACTTCTGAGTCTGTCTTTGCTCTGAGAAGGAGAGGGAGAGATAGACAGATGGACAGATATATTTGGGAAGAAAGGAGTTAGCTAGTAAAGACAGAAAGATTTGCCTTGTACGGAACAGGTATTATGTTTAAGTAGAAAACTGTTACTATTAAGCAGCATTTAGGGGTTAATGCTTTCAGCTACTAGTGGAAGTTACTTATCTCTTAGCCTATTCATTTTGTCTTCTATACAATGAATGTTGTGTAACTGGTCATGTCCACCATGGCAGTCTTTGATTGAGTGGCACCAGGTGCCATGATAGGCTTAATGGCTCTGCCAGGTCCTGAATGAGGTGGTAGAGATCTGTAAGACCAGGTTGGGAGGGTGCTGTGCAGATTGTCAAAAGTAAGTACGTGAGAAGGAGCAGGCTTCACAACCACCACCAAGTCCTGAATCATCTGGTAAAGATCCGCCAGACTAGGCTGAGGGCTACCCACAACTGGAAGCAGGCAGAGGAACCGGGGCTGCAGGATTCAGAGCTGGCAAAGGAGGAGGAATGGCAGATATAGCGGCATAAGATGTAGGGATGGGAACAAGTAGTGGGATAGGAGATGGAAGTAGAGATGATGGCAAAGATGCAGCGGCTTGGGCCTCTAAGGGAGGGTGTCTGGTTGGGTTTCACTTGCAAGCAGCCACTCGATTGCCCAGTTGCACCAACTGGGCAGACATAGCTTTAATTCCTCTGGCAATGTCATCCATGTACTTGACCCTGCCAGAGGGTACAGCTAGTTTCTTAATGACAGATTGCCCATTAGCAGCATTAGCAGGTTGAGACCATTCTTTCCCAGTGGCAGTAGTGGCAGCAGCAGGCTGGGACTGTTTGGTGTTACTCCATGGCATGATGCTGGATCTGCAGAATGTGATTGTGAGAGAAAGGTCAGCAAGTTACAGGAACGAACCACACAAAAGCAGAAGGATGTTGCCAAGCATGGAGCATGCAGGAAAAGGCGATCCTGAGAAACTGCACAGCGGCACCACTCTGCAGATGCCTAAAACTGCCAAGGGAAACAGCATCAAACCAGCATGCAATGTAGAGCAAACATAAGCAAAGTAGCAAAAGGGAAAAGCAGAGAGAAAGAGAGGAAAGGGGAGCAGGGCTCCAGAGGTCAGGTGCAAACTTCAGGGGAAACCAAGGAATGAGAGGAGGAAAGGGGTGTGTGCGGGGAGACAGGGTTTGAAACTGATGAAGCAGTGGGTTTATGGGGGTGGAGAGGTAGCAGCATCAGGCTGCAGCCACCATGAAGTAGCAAGGGGCTGTGAAGTGGTAGCACAACGGGGAGTAACAGAGGGAGGCCATGCATTGCCACATCAGGATGAAGTGTCAGAGGGAAGGCAAGGTGACAGCACACGGCCAGCATCACCACAAGATGGCAGAGCACAGAAAAGGGGGGTGGTGCACCTGTCACCATGAGCAGAGTAGGGCAAGGGTGAGCCGCACACGGCTGCCATCACAAGGTGGCTGAGTAGGAAGGAGTGAGGTAGTGGCATCCAGTCACCATTGTGCTGAGGTGGCTGAGTGGGTGGTTGAAGTGACAGCACGTGGCTTCAGAACAGTGGGCAAAGTGGCATACAGGCTGTGGTGTGGATGGCACACAGCTGCTGTTGCCCAGAAGTGGAGGTGGGAGGCTGCAGCACACAACAGAATGGGCCATGTGTGACCACCTCTCCCGTGGCCCACCCCTCCATGAAATAGTACAGCAAAGGAGAAGAGGAGAAGAGGGAAAAGGGGGAATGGGGAGGAAAAATGAGGAATATCATCTATCCTCCTCCCCACACCCCCCAGTGCCACACCAAGAAAAAAGAAAAGAAAAAGAATGAAAGAAATGGGGAAATGGAGGAGAAAGAAAAGGGAAAAATAAAAACGGGGGATGAAATCTGGCAAAAGGAGAAAGGAACAAAGCAGAAAAGCCAGGAAGAGAGAAAGGAGGAGGGCGGAAGAGGAGGGAGAGGGAGAGGGAGAGGGAGAGGGAGAGATACTTACCTGGGTGCTGGCACCCAGGCAGGCCCTCCTCAGGAAAGCAAAAGAAGGCTTATCCAAAGCAGCATGACTTGCTGACTGGTGTGGGGATTTCAAAATCTTGCCAGATTACCCATAACTATTGTGAGACTTGGGGCTGGACTATTTTGAACAAATAAAGAGTGCCAGCCCCATAGAGGCTTGGTACAACACTGCCTCCCACACACAATGATGGGGAGGCATGCAATCCTTCAATTGTTATATTCCAGTCATCAGAGTCCACCGATTAGATAGATAGATAGATAGATAGATAGATAGATAGATAGATAGATAGATAGATAGATAGATAGAAAATTAATATATATATTATACATATATATATTATATATATATGTTATATTCTGGAGTCCACTGGAGTCCACCGAGTCCATCAAACACCAAGTGTTCACTAATTAGAACATCAGTGAATACTCCAGCCTCATGAGAACTCTCTTTCCCATTTTTATCACAACTCCTTTCTGGTTCCCAGACAGCACCACACTACATTCCAAGAATTCCCTCCACCATTCATGTAGTTATCTATTCGTCCTGGCTTCAAGCAATATCTTTCTTCCCAACTTTGTCCCCAGCAACCATTATTAAAACTGAATGTGTCACTTCACCATCTGTGACAAGCCTTTATTTCTCTCTAGAGTGGTTTTGTAGTTCCAACCTAATAAAGTACCTGACACTATCACTTAGCCTTACCCCACCCTTTGAACACCATCTTTGTGTCAAGGGGCTAGAGTCTTAAGTGTTCCCTCAGAACCAAGTAGTTTATTTATGGTAATGCGTTCTCCTTTGTTATCAGTGAGTTTAGACAACTCAGGCCAGCTCAGCAGTTATAAAACAAAATGTATCTTATACAACAGTAACAGTAGAAATAAAGTATCTTGTCAACGTTCATATAAAGTGTTGTTACACTAACCAGTTTCCACTTCTGACAGTTTATGCCAATAACTCTCAGCCTTAGACACCTGTTCTCTGTGTCTTTTCTCAGCTGCTTAAACACAGCTCAGTCACTCTCTCTGGCCAAGATCTCACTGAAGGCAAAAGCTCACTGATGGCTCTCTTTCAAATAAAATCTTTCCTTATACATTATTTCTCTCATTCATAAGTCTCTCTCACTTTTAAGATGTTACTCTTTAGCCTAGCAACTTGCCATCAAGTTGCACTTGCATTCCAAATAGCTGATTCCCAAAGCACTTCATCATATCACCATACCCACAAGTTTTGCATTTCTATTATCGTTCACACATACACGCACACACCTCATCATTCATGAGCCTAAAGGTCTACCCATAGGTACTTCACTGCATGAATCTGATGAAGCAGACTCAGCCTATGAAAGCTATTGTTACAATCTTCTTTCTCTCATTCTCAACGGTGCTATCCATTTGCATATTAATATTGTCAAAAAGGTAAATTTATTTGGAATTACATATGTTTCAATTTCATATGTTGATTTGATTATTTTGTGTTGTGATTTATTTTCTTTTTGTAATTTCTCAAAAACAATGATGGCATTAGAGCAGAGTGTCAGGAATCTTGGTTCCTGTGATGCTAATGAGAGAATAGATTTAGGTCAGGCAGTAGATAAAAGGGATTAGAGATCACAATTGCTACCTTGTATCCATTGCTAATTGCTCTTTGTAATGATGTATCAAATATCAATTGCTGTTTGCAGCTTATATCTGGGTATGGGTTCAAAGGGTTCAAGGCACCTATGGAGATGATCTGGCAATAGTTGGTGCCTGGGGGCATCAGGCATTAGGGGGGAGGACAGAGAGGGAAAATGTGATACAAACAGGAAGGTGCTTTGGGTAGACTGCTTTATGGGCTCACCCATATTTGACATTTCTGTTGTTACATATGACAATTTGTTAGCTAAAACCACCACACTGGCCATATCCAGTAATGACATGCCTGCTCCTAGAGGTGCTATCCAATCTGATCATGCCTGTTTTACTCTAGAGGGCTGATCTGGTCCAGATCATAATTTTAACCATTCTGCCCAGCCTGCCTCACCAGGGCATAAGTGGGGTGCGTATTCCAGCCACTGCAAAGAGGTATTCAACCTTTGTAGATCCACTCAAATCTCTTTCAATCAGATTTTGGGCTGTATCAGTACCAGTTCATGCATGTCTGTTTCCAGTATGTGTGAGCCCATGATAGGGGGTTCTGCCTGCATCAGCAGGGCAGCATTTCTGATCAGCAGATCAAAGAAGACTACAATTGGGTTCTGGTGGCTGAATTGGAGGGTGTACTTGCCTTTCTTAGGATGGAGGTTTAGGACTAGCACACCCCATGCTCTAAACCAGATCATCTCCTGTCTCATGTTACAAGGGATTTGACTTAGAACAAACCAGCTTGGTGGCCCTTGTTTCAAAAACTTCATTTGCTGTATAATCCAGGGTTGCACTTTCCAATCTATAATCTGCATATTTTGATGTTTGCTCAATGGGGTGACCAGATTGATTTCAGTGAGAGCTATATGCCCCTTGACTGTACTAAAGAGGATGTACAGTACAAAAGGATTGTCAATATTCCATGTGGCTGCCATGACTATGGATATGTCACAGGATGGAGATGGGCCTGCAAGAGGTAGGCTGCTGAACATGGAGGCAGTCATATTCTTACGGAGCTTGCACCAGGTCACAAAATCTGGTGATTCTGCTTTTGGACTGTTCTGGCAGAAAATTCCTCGATTCTGCTGTCAGGGTAAATATATTTTGCTCCTGTGCATGCTGTTACTGGCCCACGCATGGCAAACCAGTCATGGGTGAGTGTGAAAGAATCAGGTTACCTCTTGACTTTCTCTTCTACAGGCTAAACATACACAGCTCTTTAAGCCACTCCTCACAGGGCATGGTTTCCAAAGCTTTTACCATTTTGGTTGCCCTCCTTTGGTCATGTTCGATCTTACCAATATCCTTCTTGAATCGCAACCCAGAATAGGACATAGTATTTCAGATGAAGTTTAAACAAAGCAGAATAGAGTGGCACTATTACTTCCCTTGATCTCGACACTATATTCCTATCAATGACACCTGGAATCACATTGGCTTTTTTTAGCTACCACATCATACCGTTGACTCATGTTCAACTTGTGGCCTACTAAGACTCCTAGATGTCTAAAATAGTTTAAAACATTTAGAATATAACAAAAAAAAAATGACAAAATCACAATGCATCATATTAAAAGAGCCTTCTGTCTCATGAGTTAAGAACCAAAGATCTGCCTTAAGAAAAATGTATTTGCTTGCTGGTGGAAAGAGAACAGAAAAGAGATCAACCAAACCTCCTATAAGAGGGAACTTCCACATCCTGGCAGGGTCTTTGAATCAAGAATTACCCAGATATGTTCTGGTAGCCAAATGCACAATGACGATATCATCCTCTGGGACCTCTAGAGGACCCTGGGAGGTTCCAGAAGTGTGCATCATAACTGGAACATAACCTGACAATTTTCATAAGTACAGAGGCATCCTCCAGAATTTTCCAGGGCTACTCCAGAGGTCTTGGAGGATGATGTCACTGTCATATGGCTGGCTATCAGAATATAGCCAGGTTATCTTCATCTGCCATCCCCACCTGCCCAACAGCTACATGGCCATGTTAATGGAGATGGAATCTCAGGGTAAGGGGAGATTTAGCTAATTTGCATGTAAACTACAAGAACATCTTCAAAAACTGCAGAATTCTCAAAACCTTGCATTGGGGAAAAGTGGGGGAAAAGTGGTAAATGCAATTTGAAGGAATTTTTTTCAGAAAATTCTGGTAATTCTTTCCCTTTTCTATGACTTGCCCTTTGTCCAAGCAGATAAGAAAGGACAATGTTATTACCACATTGACACACTTCTTGAAAAAAAGTCTTCAGCATCATCAACAGAATGCTTTGTGCCATGGGCTCATAGAGTATGCAGGAAAATGATAACAAATAACAAAGATTATGATGTACATAAATGACAAAGGAAAAAGTTGAAGAAAACATTGAACAAATTTAAGTCTGAAGAAGAAAATGAACTATCTTGCAAAACGCTATCTGGATGGACAAGAGAAATATCAATGCTGCAGACAGCAGTTGTAGCAGACAAAAAGAAATCGAAGGAAAAGGTGAGAGCATCCTAAGCATGCATCAAGCCAAGAGAATGGAGTTTCCACCAAAAATGCTCAGCTTAGTTCCAGAAGTTTCTGGCGGGTTCTGCATAAATGCAGAAAAACCTATAAGCATGAGTCACAGAGACCACAAAAAATAACTGTGTTTCTCTGAAGGAATGCTCAGTAAGAGAGGGAGTAAACAACAGTAAACATCCACCAAAAAACATTTTATACCTATCATATTTTTTTCACAAAATCTAATTTTGCAGGCTTTTGGTGTTGCCTTCCTGATGAAAAAGTGACTTTAAGGAGTTTAGTGCCTTTTTATCACTGTGTTTTAAAACTGCCTTCTGGTTCGATAACATTCCACTATCAAAATTTGCATTTTAACCTTTGTGTGTGTGTGTGCGCGCGCGCATGTGTGTGCATGTTCATTTGTACCTGTTTTCCATCTTGTTGTGAGCATTCTTGAATCTCAGTTCTGGTAGAAAGGTAGGAAATGATAAATAAATACATAAATAAATAAATTCCACTGCAAAGTTATCAATCAATGGTCTAACACTAAAATTGCAAATGCTTTAGTTTGTAATATAGGGGTCATATATAATGTAATATAGAGTTCGTAATATAGAAATCAAAGATTTCTATCTTCATTCCTAAACTCACCAATCACAGGAAGAAAATGTGAGACCAAAGGAGTGGCTTGGTATTTTGAAGCTCAGAACCCACCTCTGCCATGCATGCAGTTTGTTGGGCAAATTGCTTGTCTCACAGCCCCACCAGTTTGGTAGCAGTGTGGATTCCTTAAATGCCATGTGTAAGTTTCTGCATTTATCAGGGTCCAGTAAGCTATGAATCAAAGGCAGCATGTTTAGGAACAAGTGTTTGGAACAGATCCACAGAAAAAAATGATTTGGTCTGCCCTTGGGAACAAGCAGGCTAGGAGCAGATTACAATTACCTTCTCATGTGCGCTCTCCTTAATTAATGCCATTGGCACTTGTAGCTTAAATAAATGTCAAGCTATTGTAGAAATTCCCTCTTGTTACTGATTGCCAATAATCTGCTTCTGTATAAGAGTCTAGAATTACTAGAATGTATCTATTTGTATATCTATCTATTTATCTATCTATCTATTTGTATAACATCTCCACAGTTATTGACATGAACAGGAGCTCAACTAACAGGGCTAACTGGTGTTTCACATTGATGTGCTGGAACAGCCAGCAAAAGTTGAGCTTGTGTTTGTTGGGTCAAATCTCCCCAGCCCTGAATAGTCTTCTGAGAGAAGCTGTTGGGGTAAGGCTGCTTATTTGTGTGAGCTAGAAGAAGGCTTGATTTTGTGCTTGTTAGTGCTCTGTTGTTCTTTTGTATCTAAGCCCAGAAGTGAGTCAGAGACTTGGTTGGGGGAGGAGCTAGCAGCCACTAGTTCACTATATAAGCGCATCCCAAGGCCCAGGAGCTTGCTGAATAGGAGTTTTACAGGGGTGTTTTCAGGAGGAGGTCTGGAGTTCTGTTTCAGTGCCTACTTAAGAATACTAGATATGAATGATAAGGGAACTGCTGAAGTCACCTGCAACAGCTGTGATATATTTGTGCTCTTGCCTCAGTGCATGGGCTGCAGCAAGTGCAAGTTGGTTGCCCTGTTGGAAGAGAAGGTCCAGCAACTTGAGGCCCATGTATCTCCCTTTAGCATCTTAAGGAACATGAGATTTTCTTGGACAGAGCAGAGAGGTCTCCCCTAAATGAGGAACACACAAGTACTATTTCTGAGGAGGAGGTCTGTTCCCAGATACAGAAGGTAGACTGTTGGAGGAATATGACACATAGAAGGAGAAAGATCAGAGAACATTCTGTGAGTTTGGAGCTACAGAATTGATTCAAAACTCTCTCCTTTATTAGTTGTAGTGTGGAACAAGAGTAACACTGTCAGTCCTCAGAAAATGTGCAGGTGGTCTTGGAAGATTCAAGATATGGAATAGCCTCTGCCAGTCCCCAGGGGAGACATACGGTGGTGGTAGGGGACTCCCTGCTGAACAGAACAGAAGCAGTGGTTTGTGAGCCTGACAGAAGGTATTGATAGGTGTGCTGTCTCCCTGAGACAAAAATCCATGATATAATGGAGCGGTTGATAGGACTCATCAAACCCACTGACTGTTATCCCCACCTTTTTCTCCACATGGAACCAATGACAATGCAGGGCATAGCTTCAGGACATCACTTCTGCCAGGAGAGTGGGCAGTATCTCTTGTAGCTGCTCCACAGCCAAGAGAGCTTTCACAGTACTGTGAATGTGCAGATGACCCATTTGTGTGAGTCACAGAGACCACCAAGAAGAAGGCTAAATTAACAAATTAATTAACTTTGGAAGTCATAAAACTGAAGAATCTTCTGACTAAGATAGATCGGATGAGCCTCTGCAGCTGTACCCTTCCTGCAGTCAAGAGTTGAATAAGTCTTTTTGCTTCATAAGACCAAGGCAGTTGAATTTAAAAATGGAGGTTAACATTTTGAAAAATAAGAGAGAGAAATATTTAAGTGCTTTTATTTTTTTAATAGATTGAACTGTAGCTTACTTCCAAAAAGACACTACTCACTAGTAAGAAAAACAAAGGAAATTCAACATGAGAAAGAACGGAATGTTAATAGCTTCACTGTCTGTTTAGGCAGTCTTCTAGCAAGATTCTAATGTGAAATGTAAATTCCATAACTGCTGATTTGATTGGAAAATGGAAATTACTACAGAATATTTAAAGGGTCTTCTACAAGGGATAATGGAACAATTAACTCAAGATTTGAAGGCCATAATTGACATGGTGAGGTGCGGATTTAAGGAACTGAGACAAGAGATAAGAGAGAGAAACACAGAAAGAGAAGATTCACAGACAGATGTGGTTGGCCAAACAAGAAGGAACTGAAGAAACAAAAGCAATAGGAGAATCTAAGGGGAGAGTTATTGTTTTAGGTGTGATTATGATCAGAAGGGTATGATTGATTAAAGGGAGATTGTGTCTTATGGAGGAGAGAAGCAGGGATGAATTTAATTGGAATTTCTATGCAAATTGAATAGAGAATTCCTGGAGAATTGAATTGGAAATTCTTGGAGAATAGGAGTCCCAGCAGACTGGAGGAGGGCAAATATTGTCCCCTTCTTCAAAAAGGAGGAAAAAAGAGGACCCAAACAATTATCTGACAGCCTGACATCTATACCGGGGAAGATTCTAGAGCAAGTCATTAAATAGGAAGTTTGTAAGCACTTAAAAAGGAAGGCAGAGAGGCAGAAGATGGCATCAGCACAACAGGGGGTGTTTTAATGAGCTCTGATATCTTTGGCCATTTCCACACGGGGGTAAAACCCCGCGGTGCGACGACTGGACACAGAGGTCGTCCTCACCGCGGGGTGCACTAGCGCAGTTGGAAAAGGTGAGGCTCTACACCTCAAACTGCTGTAGCGCAGCCGCAGGGGTGGTGCTGCGAGTTTTATAAAAACCACCTTCCCAAGTGGTTTTTATGAAACTCGCCCACGTTGCTCCGTGGCAGCTCCCGGTGAAGAACTGCAGAGACGTGGTAGCATGTCTGCAGATCTGCCCAGGGGCGGGCTTCCGGCTGGCACGCTGCCCTGATTGGCGGAGCGCCGCCAGAAGCCACCAGCCGCCATTTTGGGCACCACCAAAATTCGGCAGCGTGTAGAGCGGCGAAACCGCGCTCCCCGCAGGGACGGAGCAACACGCTACCAGGTAATCTCTGCCCCTGCATGCGCCACCCCGTTTCAGGGGGCCCCCCCGTGAGGAAAGGGCCTTTGATTCTCCTCCTTCTTTATTCTGCCCCATGTGGCTTTTTTTTTAAATTGGCTATTGCACTTCAGTGCTGTGCACCATTGTCTCCTCTTCCTTTCTACTGTTTTGGAAATTTCATATTGTTTACAGTATTTTTTTTCTTCTTGGATTTATCACTGGCCATTCTGCTAGCAACTCCCCAGACCAAAAATGGAAGCTAAGAACTGTAAACCTTTAGGAATACAAAACCTCACTATTCTGAACTTTTTTCTCTCCTGGGACAACCAATAATAGTCTCTAAATGGGAAATAAAACACATGCTAGAACCAGTGGCGGAGCTTGGAATGTGTGGGGTGGCGGGGCTATGGCATGAAGGATGTGGCCACTGTGTGTGGGGGCATGGCTGTGGTGTTTGGGGACGTGGCCAGGGCATGCAGGAGTGTGGCTATGGGCCAGGACACCCCAAAAACATTGCCACCCAGGGTGAACCATCCTCCTCGCCCCCCCCATCCCTACACGACTGGCTAGAACAATCCCAGGGACAGCCAGGCATAATAAGGCCTCGAAACAGCTCAAGAGAGATGACTTGTTTACCTGTGAGGAAACTGTGAGTATCCCAAACTTAAACCCAGTGTTTGCAGATCCTACTCCTAACCACTTTTCAGCTTTGGATATAGAAAATGAGCCTCTATCTGAGCCCTTGGAAAATTCTGACAACAGTCTGGCTTCTTATAGGGAAGGAGTGTCCTTAGAATCTAAAGGTGCAGATGAACCAGTTCTTGAGAATTTGCTTATTACTGAAAAGAAACAACACATCGAACAACAATCATACCCTCCCACACTGTTATTTTCATTTATGAATGTTTAGAAAAAATTGTTGAACAACTTGAGCTTCCCAAACTCTCCTTTGACACTTTTATACAGAAACATACAGCAATAAAAGAGTTCAGTTCAATCTAATAGCATAAGATCCAGAAAGGAAGAAAAACTGGGAAGTAACAAAAACACCATTAAGGATTGTAGGGGTGGTTCATCAGTAACTTTATGGGAGCTGGGAGAAAAGGAAACTGTAACAGGATTCTGCAAACAAGCCAAGCCATGCTGCAATTGCCTACAACAGAATAAACAATGGCAGATGGAGGTCATTTAGAGCTATCAAACTCCCTTTGAGTCATCTTTTACATATCATCCTCATTATGTTGACTTGCTTTCCTGTAGAATGGCTTCCTAGTGTAGTGGCATTTAAGAAAATTGTGGTAACAATTGAACAGTCTACAATCCCTTTCATGTTGATGAAAATGAAGCCTTTCTGTCCAGCTCTGAAATAACACAAATGGGGGTTTTCTGAGACTTAGCTATAACCCTTCTAATTACTTTTACGCATAGTAGTGGGATACCTACAGAGTAAAGGAGTACCTGTTTGTCAATCAACAAAGAAACTTTTAGCAAGACCATGCTGCAATCTAGTGCAGCCAAAACTTCTAACATTGTAATGGAGAAGCAGCTTATGGACCTAAGTGAAATGAAGGGTGAAAAGATATTGCCTCTAGATTGAAGGATCTCAAAAACACACTGTCTACCATCAATCACTTGATTGAACCACCAGTGAACATAGTATCTACTGATGAGATCTCTCATGTTAAGAGAGATCTGGATAGGAGTTCTATTGACACTTTATTAGCAATGAATGAGGATGTTTTGATAAGTATAATTCCAGCACAACCTTTGGAGCCAAAGAGGGTTAGTAATATACCTTTTTGTTTGAGTTTTTTCCCAAACAAAAAGCCTACTTGTGATGATATAGACCTAATTACACCAGTTTGACAATTATTGGCTTGGAATATTATAGACTGGACAAACAAGTTCCATGATGCAGATTTAGCAATAGCAATAGCAGTTACATTTCTATACTGCTTATCAGTGCCTAGCACTCCCCAAGTGGTTTACAATGTGTTAGCTAATTGCCCCCAACAAGCTGGGTACTCTTTTTACCAACCTGCGGAAGGATGGAAGGCTGACTCAACCTGGAGCCTTGCAGGATCGAACTCACAACGTTGTGGCTGCAGTACTGGCATTTAACCACTGTGCCACCAGGTTCGTTTTGCAATTTTGCAATTTAAAATTCTTTGTTTGCAAGAGACATGGCCCCTGAAACTAATTTACCATCACTTCATGGATTTCTATCATTTTCTGTTCCAGCTATCAAATATGTACCAGAGACCATGGTAGTGACAAGCTTACTATATTTATTTCAGTTGATTTGCAAGTTGCCATTCAACCATAGGTTAGTTCCTTTTCACAATATATACGGGCCCTCTTTATTAAGACCAAGTACTGTGGGTCTTTTGTGTACATATTTATTTCCCACCTAGATTATCAAAAAATATAGGCATCTGGAATAGTTTATTTGAAATTGTTACTGCCCTAGAAAGTCAATATCCCTCTAGAAGATTCCTTCTGTGTGGAGATTTTAATGCTAGAATTGAAGCCAGTTTGAACAACTGGGGGTAGTAATTTTGGACAAGACTCTCAAGTTAATTGATTTGGGTCAAGCAATTCAATAGTCATACTGGAGGCAGACATTATTCAAAGTCAGGAAAACTGAAAGAGAAATTGCTGCTGGTAAGCATAGGGATTTGTTTTTAAAACCTGTTTGACCAGAGGCTGCAGCCAGAATTGTAACTATTTTGAGATTGGTTCAAATCATTTCACTGGTTGCCTTTTTTCCTTCTAAGCCCAGCTCAAGGTGATGATACTTACCTTTTATGCCAATGCATTGCTAAATTGGATATTTACCATGTAAATATATTCTGGATTGACAGAAAGAAGGAAACCATGGCTTTTTCATTTTTACTTCATGAGTGAAAAAGTGAAACAAAAACACAGAGGTTCTCCAGAGAATAGAGGAGACTGCACAGATCAGGGGAGCCAGTGGCATACTATATCAGCTTGGGCCGGCACCATAGCCTAGCTTCAAGCAATATGGGAATCCCACAGTAAGCCTTTATAAGATCTTAGTGGGGCCAATGTCACAAGGGGAGAATTATTCATAGACTGCCCATTAATGGCTTTGGGCATTTTGACTGCACATTTTGACAAGGTAACTCTGTCGATTTCTCCACGTTAATAGCTTCCTTGAAACCTGGCATTTCTGTCATGTTCCCCAGGTACCTCTCTAGTGATGTACATGTTGAAGATTATTTTAGTTATGTCTTTATTAACTGACAGAATGGGTAACTATTATCATATAGAATTGTCACAACTTTGTCCTATCGTATGGATGGACACAAAATGGAGCAGGGAATGGGGTAGTTGAGGCTTAGAAATTACCAAGGCAAATTAGGAAAAGGAGCAGACAAGGCAGTGTACATAGTAATGGACAATTGCCATGGCAGCTTCTCCAGTTTCATTCCCCAAAATTGGTGGAGAATGGTTGACAAGCTCAACTGGACAGGGCTACATTGAATACTTCAAAGAACAGGTTGCTTACCTGTAACTGTGGTTCTTTGAGTGGTCATCTGCACACAATGGGTTTTTACGCATGTGCAGTAGCCAGCTTCAGAAAGTTCTAGAGCTGAGCAGCTTGGCAGGAACCCCTCCCCCTCCTGGTACTGAGCATGCTTAGCCTGCCAAGCTACCTTCCTTCAAAGTCCGCCGATATATCTCAGACCTGAAAGAGAGGAAGCAGGGCAAGTTTGTGTGAGGGCACAGAGGATCACTCAAAGAACCACAGTTACAGGTAAGCAACCTCTTCTTCTTCTTCTTCGTGGTCTCTGTGCCTCACACAACGAGTGATTAAAGAGCTTACCAGTAGGAAGGTGTGTCAGGTCCTAGAGGATAGAGGACAGCACTGCACCACCAAAATGAGCTTCCTGGCGTGCTCTCATGTTAAGGCAGTAGTGTTGAATGAAGATTGGGACCATGTTGCCACTTGACACAGTTCAGAGAGGTCCACTCCATGAAGCAGAGTAGCAGATGATGCCATAGCTCTAGTGGAATGTGCTATGAGATGCACTGGGGGAGGGCCCTTCACAAGATCGTAAGCAATTAAAATAGGCTCTACCATTCATTCGGAAAAATGCTGAGCAGACAGTTTCTGTCCTTTTTTTGGACCCCTGCAGCATATGAAGAGGCGAGACGTGCTCCTAAAAGAGGCAGTCCTTTGAATGTAATAGATGAGTGCTCAATGAATATCAAGGGAATGGAGCAAACACTCCAAAGGTGAGGTTGATTCAGAATAGAAGGTGGGCAGAACACTATACTGATTCACATGGAAATAGGAGGAAATTAGGAGGAAAGTTAGGTCCAGCCAGAGCACCACTTTGGACTTGTGGAAGACAGGGTAGGGCTCATCGGAGTGAAGTGCTGTGAGCTCTCCTGAGTGGCTGGCCAAGGTGATAGCGACCAGAAAGGCCGTCTTCAGAGTAAGAATGTGGTCATTGGCTGTGGCCATTGGTTCAAAGGGGTGTTGCATGATCTTTCGGTTCTTTCACTCTCTATCAAGAGAGCGACCATGGATGGCACAACCGGAGAATAAAGATGCTGTAGGCCCTTAAGGAAGCATTTGACTATAGGGTTGTGGAATAAGGAGGCAGATGGCATGTTTGCAGATTGAAAAGCCACTATAGTGGACAGATAAACTTTCAAGGATGAAAATGCAAGTCCTTGCTCCTTAAGATGAAGGAGGAAATGAAGGACAGTGGACACAGCAGTCGGAGATGGGGATTCAGTGTGACCTGCTGTGAAGGTGGTGAACCTCCTCCATTTATAGAGATATGATTTTCAAGTGGACTCTTTCCTCGATGCTTGAAGGACAGCTCGAATCAGGGGTGAATCTATGGTATTATTCTCCATGCGGTCAGACAGAGGAGAGGCAGATTGGTATGAAGGATTTGACCATCTGAGTGTGACAGAAGATCCAGAGTGGATGGTAATGGAATCTGGTGGCCTCATGATATCATGGGAAGGTGACTATAACAATGCTGTCATGGCCAGTTGGGGGCTATCAGTATGGCATTGGTCTTGTCCATGTCTATCTTGACTATTACCCTGCTGAGGACGGGGAATGGGGGAAAGATGTAGCACAGACTCATTGTACAATTGTACACTGGAATTGGAAAGCGTCTCCCAGGGACTGAGGACCTTTCACTGCTCTGCAGCAATACGGGTGGCATTTCTTGTTCATGTGAGTGGCAAAGCAATCCACATCCAGCCAGCCTCATGTGGCTACTATGACTTGAAATGCTGCGCTTGACAGTGAACATTCATGATGGCCTGATCTGTCTTTGCTTGGAGTGTCGGCAAGAATAGTGTCTCAGCCTGCAAGGTGCGTGGCAACAAGGTGTATCCCCCTCGACACACACTAATTCCAAATCCTCAGGGCTAGGTAGAAAAGAACAGATGAGTGAGTACCTCCTTGACGGTTGACATAGCATATTGCTGTTGTGTTGTCCAGTATGACCTGGACTACTCTGTGATGTAGGACTCTCTCGAAGGATCTGAGTGCTTTGAATATTGCGAGGAGCTCGAGGACATTGATGTGAAAGGGTGCCTCGGGTGCTGATCAGCAACCCTGGACACATAGGTTGGCACAGTGTGCTCCCCAACCTAGAAGAGAGGCGGCCGTTGTCATTGAGACGTCCGGTCTCAGACGGACAAACGGCATGCCTAAGAAGAGGTTGTGATGGGACATCCACCAGATGAGGGAGTCCTTGATTTCAGGAGGTACTCAGAGTCACATGTTTTGACTGTCTAGGAGAAAACTGAAGTTGCAAATGAACCAGTACTGAAGAGGGCAAACACATAGGTGGAATAAGTAAGTGACTGGTTGTGGCTGCCATGAGGCCCAGTGACTGTTTAAGTTCGTAAACAGACACCGATGTGCTGAGAAGCACATGACTGGCCTTCTGGCACAGCACACAGAGGTGGTCGCAAGGCAAGAAGGTCCTCTCTGTCATGCCCTGCTTTCAGAGCATGGACTCTGACTCAGAATCTGAAACAGAGAGCATGCCAGGGCCTACTGTACAGAAAGAGGTTACAGTGCCGGAAACAGCAGGGGGAAGTGCCAGCTCCAACAGAGAGTCCTGCCTCTTCAGATATAGAGGAACACTTACCTCGACTCAGCTTCACAGTGCACAGGCAACAGAAGAGAGAGCCAATGTCGCTCTCTCAGGATTTATAACTGACAACAACCAATCAAGTCTCAGCTGTGCTAGGCTTGGGATCTATTTAGCTGGCGTCCTGCTCATCCAGGAGTTGTCAGAGCTGATCTGACCTGCTACCTTGCTGGATGCCTTGACGAATGCTTGGACTGACCTTGGACACTCTCTTGCTGTGAAACCCTTCCAGACTTTGTTTATGTTGGACTTTATTTCTGACTTCATGCTTACTGGCTGGAAATAAATAACAAGCTGGGAGATATTCCGTTTGTTTTATCAGCTGTGCCAGGACAGAGATATGACACTCCCTTCGTGTGCGTCCAGCGTAGCCCAATGAAATCCAGAACCTGTGTGGGCCAAAGCCAATGTTACCACCGCGATCTGGCCTGGCCTTGGTGAACCAAAGATATCATTTTTGATATCACAATTCGGCCTTACCCTGCCACCAGCCAAGTGTTTGTGAGGCCCTACCGAACAAGCGCGAAGCTAGGCATGGGTGATACTTGTGATTTCATTAAAGTACCAGATATAGCCAGTTCCGCTTCAGGGGGAAACCTCCTGACACAAACACCTTAATTACTAATGCTCAGTAAAACAAAAGGACTCTCTACCTGAGAGCACACCCTGGCAAGCTAGGCACTTAACAGCCGAGCTGGCCGCATCTACCTACCGGCCATACCATTGTCAATTCGGCTCATAATTCAATCATGTAAATCCCGACCTTTCGGAGGCTTTGTCTCCAACCCAAAACTTATTGTTCTCACCTGAGACCATACTAGCCTGCAGTCGTTCTTTTCCCTATAAAAACCCTCAGTTTTTGGTAGTTCAGTGGACTTCGCTGGACCTGGCTGAACTCCACTGGTACTCTCGCTGAATCACTCGCTGAAATCACTTGAAGCTCCCATCGGATCTTTTTCCTCGCCTTGCTGCTGCTTGGTCCAGCAGATTCCCCTCGGCCTCCACACCGGGTTTCCTCCTCTTCAATTGGTGTCTCCAGGACTTCGGACAGGCGGCGTATTGCCCACTCCCCAAATTATCTTTCTTTCCTTTTCTAGTTAGGAGTGTGATTGTGTTTTATTACTTTGTTTAATAAATATTGTTAGTATTTTGAACTGTTTGACTCCTCACTGACCCGAACCGGTATACACAGGATAAAAGATCCCACTGCATTGCCCTGCCTCTTGTTAGCCGAGAGTGCTCCAGCTAATTTCCCCATCTTGCTTGTTGTTGTTTGGTTATTTGGGTGCCCCTCAGGGGACCCTCAATTTACAGGGTAACACCAAGATTTCTTGGGGTTGACTTGCAGCCCAGGATCATGAAGAAGGGACAGGGTAACATGGATGCTGTTGTAGAGTCTCCATCTGCAGGTCGTCACTAGGAACCAATCGTCAAGATATGGATACACCATCACATTCATCGTCCAGGGAAGGCCACGACAATGGACATACATTTGGTGAAAACTCTGGGTGCCACTGACAGACTGCAGACAAAATGAAACTGAGGGAAGGCAGCTTGGTGGGTTGAGCATGCTCAGTACCAGGAGCGGGGGGGGGGGGAGTTCCTGCCAAGCTGCTTAGCTCTAGAACCTTCTGAAGCTTGCTACCATGCATGCACCAAAACTCATTGTGTGAGGCACAGAGACACGAAGAACCTTTATTTCCATTTTAAGATCCATCCTTGAAGCCCCATGTCAAGTGCTTAAGTCACTGCAAACGCACCACATAAGTAAAAGGATAAAGGTTTCTTTTCTTCGGAATATATTTTCTAAAAAAATACGCTTGGCATTAAAAGTATAACCTTTTTTGTACCAGGTGAATGTTTTTACCCAGAAATTTTCATTTTTATGAACACTCACTGGCTTTACAACTGAAATGCATATTGTTGTCTTGTGCTGTAGCTTTTAGATATAATGTTTTAGTGTAGCACGGAGTAGTGTAATATTTTTGGCTTATGAATACATTATTTTTATTACACACTCCTCTGAAATCTCAGTATAAAAATATGTTTAAATAAACAAAGAAACAAAGCCTGAAATAGTTAAACTATATTTTTTCTGCAGGAATCCAGATGAAAGTGTTGGCCCTTAAATCAATTCTTCCTCATTGGAAACATACATTCCTCCAAGATTTGGGCATCGTGCTAATAACCTTGACAGTGTGTTGCATTTAATATATATAGCACACATTTTTATGTTTTTACTCAGTAATAAATGTTACTGAGTTCAAAAGGGCTCACTCCTAGGTAAATACACATAGCACTGCACTTTTATAGTTTATGTAAAGCTCAAATTCTTTTATTATCATCTGCATACTATTAAAAGATGGCTTTTAAAAGGCTGTGGAAAAGCAGGATAGAATATAGCCGCACCTTTAAGGCTAGCTGGTGTTTAATTTAACATGAGTTTTCATAATATAAACCCACTTCTTGGGATGAATAAAGTGATATTAGAGCCTTAAAGCATATTTATACAGTTGTGAGAGTGGGATAGTATGTAACGTTATCCAGAAAGATGCAAATAATTCATAGCCCTAAATTTTCAAAGGGCTGTGTGATACAAATCTTTCAGATCTTTACAGCAGTCAATTGTATAAGCAAAGCAATAAATCTGCTTGTCAGAGGTCAGTTTCGTTGGACTTAAATCCTTCTCTGAGATTACTTTTGTTATATATGCAGTAACAAGGACCCTCGTATTAATATGTGTAGTATGCCATGAATCCATTGTCTTTGTTCATACTTCTACTAATAGATTGAAATGTGTGAATATAATTCAATTCTGTTTCTATTCTTCCTTTGTAATTTCCTTGTTCAAGAATTGAAATCTGTAAATCCCTTACTTTATGTCCAGGAAGGCTATGTTCTGCAACTGGTTTTTGGATATTGCCATTTCTAATGTCAGATTTGCACCCATTAATCTTCTTGCTTAGAGACTGTCTTGTTTGTTCAAGGTAGAGAATGGAGTGGCATTGCTGGCACAGGATGGCATATATGACATTGGAGAAAGAGCAAGTAAATGCACCTCATATTGTGTGTTGTTGGTCCCTGCAACATTGCTCCCAAAGTAGGTGTGGGGACAGAATTTGTGGCAGGTCTTTCATCTGTATTACCATTCATGTTATGTATCCTATTTCAAGTAATTGTTTTAAGATTTAGAAACTGTTGGTGGGCCAATAAAGGTCTGTTTTGCAGAGCTTCTGAGAGGGCTGTATTCTTCTCCAGAACTGGTTGTATCTCACTAATGAAGTGTTGAGCAGTCTCAGCTGCAGACTTCAGGTGAAAAGTAACGGTGCTCTGTCACTATGTCTTATAGCTTGTTCCTGGGTGCTAATCTCACTTCGTTGATTTGTTTCTTCATCTCCTTAGATGGGATATTGTAGTTTGAGAACTGTCTGTTGTAAATCCTATTGAGTCTCCCTGTCTTGTGGATCTGAGTAAATTTGGTCATATTGGAAGATTGGTTGTAATCAATAGATTTGGTAGTGTGTTCCAGATGGAAACTGGAGGCAAGTAACTATGAATAACCATCAGGAGCTTTTGAAAGAACATGAGCTTCTAATTCTACTGTGCAGTTGCACAATGGATATCTAAGTGCAGCTTACAAGTGCAGCTACATATGGCCACCATTAACCTTCAAATGCTGTATTTGAAGACTGTTGGGCCCAGAGAATTCTAGAATGCTGGCTTTTTATTTCCAAAAACTAAGACTGCTTGTTGGTATTAATTGGAATTTCTTTTCTTATACCTGATCTTATTTGCATGAGTGCCATCTAGTGGTCATGCAGATATTGTTCCCATCCTTGTCATTTGTGAATAAGGACTGTAATCCTAGCACATATGCTTGGAATAAAGTTCTGTTTGTTCCTGAAGTCTTACTTTTGCACAAGCATACATAAGAAGAACAAGTCATCTGTTTCAGAGCACCTTATCATCTTTTCCATTGGTGTTACTTCTAAAGGACAAAACACAAACCAAAATATAACCAGACCATATGGCTGATGTCAGTTGTGAAAATACAATGAAGCCATGGTTAAATATAAATGAATGAAAAACCACTATTTATCTAAAAGGAATTTCAAGTGGAGACACATCAGACATATAATTTAAAATGTATCTTATAAGCATACATTTATATTTGTGGGTGAACAAAGTTGTAAGTCGAGGCAAATTCTTCCAAGACTTTCATATCCAACAGAAATTTTAAAGCTACTTATTCTGGTTTTTGTTCAGCACCTTTAGTTTCCTTCAACATTTCTTGCCAGTTTTTCTCCATTTCCTCCTTACAGGTGAGAAAGGCATCTTCCAGGCGTCTCATTGAGTTGGCCAAGTCTGGGTTAGCACGCATCACCACCATATCGTAAGCCATCCATGTTGCTTGCACTGGGAAAGCCCAACAGATAGACAAAGTAATTGAACAGGATTTATTAGGTAACGTACAGTCAGCGTTCCACTTTCGCAGGTTCACTGTTTGTGGATTCACAGGTTATTTTCTTTTTTTATTTATTTTAAAATCTTACTGTATATGTCCTTGCCACAGGAAAAAAAAAGTTCTCTCAAGGAATCTCTAGGTCCTCCAGCATGTTTCTATGGCCCACATCTGCTGGAAGTGGACCATAGAGTTGTACTGGAGGACCTAGAGATCCCTTGAGTGAACACTTCTCTGGGTGTTGCTAGGTCCTCTGGCATGACTCAATGGCACATTTCTGCTGGAAGCTGACCACAGAATCATGCTGGAGGACCTAGAGTTTCCTAAAAAAGTGTTCTCAGGTTTAAAAAAAATAGTGTTTGCAATTCTTATTTACAGTTTTTCCACTTTAGTAGGGGGCTTGTACCCCTAACCTTCACAAAAGTGGAAGATTTACTGTATAGAGATTGGCAGTAATCAATTAATTTACTCCCCCATAACTTTCCATATCACAGAATCTCAAGGTGTATTTTTGTACAACTGATTTATGACAGCCTAGCTGCTGGAAATTTGCATTTTTGGTGCTCACTAATAGTTTTCAACATGGACATCGTGCTTGATTCTACAGCAGTTAGAATGCAACCTGTACATGATGGGTTGTCTCTAACAAACAAAATAAAGTGAAAAAGAAGTCTTAAGAAAAAAGGAAATATAGTTTTCAATATTGATTTCATTTTCTGATCGACAATGTCAATATTCTATATACTATAAACACATAAGGGACTTTAAAACCTGTAACAGAAAATGGTCCCTAAAAGAATCTGAGCTGTCACATGAATTGAGAACATGTACTAGGCTTTGCAGTCTGGAGAAATTGAGTGATTTGATCTTTTTTAACTCTGCATAGACTCCCTAGTAATCAGAAGTCATGCTGTGTAACAATTCAGATTCCTTTAGGAACTGTATTATGCTACAGGTTTTAAAGCCCCCTATGTATGTCTATAGTATATAAAACACTGACATTGTTGATTAGCAAACTGAAACTGAAATTGACAGATTTTATGTAGGAAAATATACAAACAACATTGCATCAATGCCTGTTATTTGTTTCCTTTTCTCAGTGCTGTCTTTTCTCATTTTGTTTATGAGAATGAGTGCTTTATCTTTGCTTCAAACTATGGGGAACTAGAGACAAAAATAATTTTCTCTGTTTTATTAATATAGATGGCATGGTAATAGTAATAGTAGTAGTGATGATGATGATGATGATGATGATGATGATGATGCATGTTCCTAATAAACTGGCTGAATCAAAGGGTGTCCTTACAGTTCAGGATCTTGTCACAAAAAAAGGCTAAATTTAAAAAGGAAATCCAATTTGCTATTAAATTTGCTTTTAATATACCACAAGTTTTATGCCAAACAAAATCAAATACAACACTTTTTTTTTTTTTTTTTTTGGAAAAAAGTGACCTTTGATCTGTACAGGATGCTCATATGACATTTCCCCTCATTTTTCATAAAATTTCAGTTTTCTCCAAAAAAAACGGGGGGAGCCAGGAGAACACTGTTTCCTTTTTTCGGGCTTCAAATTTTCCCAAATTTTACACCTCTGGATGGTGCTGCACTCATGTTTTGTTTGTGCAGTGTCCAAAGATACTGGCCAGACACTATGTGAGCAGAATGCTAGGCTAAGCAAACATTTGGTCTATCTAGCCCAGCTGTTATGTTTTAGTACCGTATTTCTTTCTTTTTGAGCTCCATCTCCCTTCCCCTTAATTCATATAACAGAAATTCTGATTCTGAGTGGAAAGATCACACTTGTCCAGCACTGTTTAAGAGCAACATGCAGTCTCTAATATCCTTATTCTAAAAATAGACACAAGGAAACATTTGTACAAATCAGCAACTCTTTCCAAATCAGACTATTTTACAACTGCAGATGGAGGAGCAGTCAGCCTCACAAATCCAACACAGATCAATAAAAATCTTTATCCATATTCAACTCATCTATATCTTTCCTGGTAGTAGAAAGAAGGCTCCAGATCTTATCTCCCCCTAGAGACTTTTCCTGTTAACTTGCCTCCTCACAGAGGCTCAATCTACAGCTAAGGGGGATACTAAGTAATTTACATCATTTGTCATCCATCCAATCAGCTAGACAAATGATAAAAAATGCAGAATGAATGACTTCTAGCTGAAAATTTTAACTGAAGTTGAGATTTTTAAAATATGTAAAAATTTGAAAATTACAGGGAAACATTTACTTAAACAAATCTGCAACGGAACTGTTTAATTATCTAGTTGGCTCCATCAGTATTTGAGTATCTTTACACTTACAAAATCCACTTTAAGAGTCCAAAGTTCATTTTTATTTATTCATTTGAGAGGAGGCACTAAAAGTCTATAGTAGGCAGACAGTCTTAAATGAAGAAGAAAATCTACTTTGTGAGAGGGTACAAGGGAACTAGGAAATAATGTACAGAAGATGCTTAATCTTTTTCCCCATTCATTCCTGGGTTTAAAATCTATTCCCAAATTGCTGCCTTTCAAGCTTATCTACAAAGATCAAACACAATTTGTAGCTGGGACCTTACATATGATAAGGCTCTTATGTATGATAACATGTATCAAAGTTATCATATGTGTCAGGTTTTCCTGATACAGTTAACAGAATTATAAAAGCAAGATATATTGTTCTTAACCGTTATTTTGGTCTGACTGTTTAAATAATGTTGAAAAATCTATTCACAAACAATTAAGGATTTTTAAAAATATACTGACTGGAAAGCTTTCTTAAAGGTGTTTAAATAAGTATTTCTTTTATTGAAGGCAGTTACAAAATACTAAATGTCACAAGGACAAGAACAAACCATATTCAACTAAAGTATGCCATTTCTAGGATTTCACAACTAGTTTAGCATGTGTTTGTATTGTTCTGATACAACAGCTGTTATCCACCTCTGCTACATTTAATTTGTACTGCCTAAATAGGGATGAGCCAAAGCTTTTTACAACAAATGAAATGGGTCCCAGATGAGAACTGGAATATATATCAACTGCATGTTTATTTCTCCCTTACTGGATTGAAATGACAGTGTTATCAATGACGCTTAGATGCTCTGCAGGCATACATCCACACCTGATAGTTTTTCCATGTCTTCCAGTAGTTTTTCTAAATCCCTATTCAGATCCTCAAGCATTTTTACCATGTTGTCATAATTTCTTTCGTAGGTTTCACATTTGGCCATCTAACAGGGGAAAAAACAGTGAGATGAATGACAGTGCAACATGTGATGCCTATATTTGCAGCAAATAATGTCTTGAGATAATTTTAATAATTATTATGCAGGAATTACAATTATTTTAAGCATTTTGCCCTGCTCTTCACCTGAAAATATCCCTGTGTGGCTTATCTAAATTCTATAAGAACAGAGCAAGAAAGAGAAAGAGAATCTTTGAGAAGTTAAAGGTGGCACCTCCCATCAAATTCTAAGCCTCCCGCTTGACAGGAGCCCTACCTCAGAAGTCCCACTCCCCTAAGTGGACATCCTATCCTGGCCAGAAGTCCCTCCTCTTGGTGGGACACCCAGAGAGGTCATGTGAGCCCTCTACGATCACATAATACCCTTGTGGACCAGTAGGATGAGGCTTCAGAGCCCTGTGAACCTAATTATTAAGTCATACATTTTATCCCATAATTATTAATTATTGCTTATCACTCATTTTAATTTACTTATTCATTTTCATAATTACTTATTAACTTATTCTAGATACTTTATACTAATGATCATCTAATAATAATCATCATCTATATAAAAACATTTTGAAACAACAAAATACATCTTATAAATCCGCTTTTAAACAGATCTCTATTAATAATATTGATTTTAATTATCAAAACCTATTGTCATCAGATGGCCTTCATTCTTTTTAAAGAAATCAACCAGTTCCGTTCAGACAATTCATTTTGTGGTTCTGCCCTTTAGTCCATGAGTAAGCTTATCCATTTTGACAATTCTCATTAGTTATCTTAGCCATTCATCCACTGTTGGTAACTCCAATGTTTTCTAATACCTTGCATACACTAGTCTTACTGCTAACAGCATATGTTGTACCAGTTTATGTTGCTTTTTATCCACTGTTGTATCTTGCTCCCAGATTCTTAGCAGACATAATTCAGGCTTTTTAGGTAACTGAAATTTTAAAATCTTCTGCATCGATTTCTGTATCTTCATCCAGATCTGTTTAGCTTTATTTCATGTCCATCGCAGATGGTACAGGGAACCAACGTAATCCTGAGATTTGCAACATTCATTTCTTTATACATTTTTGCAAGTGTCTCCGGTGTAAGGTACCAATGGTACATCATCTTACAATAGTTTTCTTTGAAGTCACAGCATAGTACATTTTTATATCCTTTGTCCATAACTTTTCCCACTGACTCATGTGTATATTGCATCCAAAATTCTTTGCCCAGTTAATCAGATGTTCATTTGCTTGTTCTTCTTTTATGTCAAATTTCAACAAAAACTTATACATTATAGCAAATTGTCATCACCTGAAAATAGCACTGTTTCCAAATCTGACTTAGTATCTTTCAACTGCTCAGCTTCCTTCTTTGAATCTTACATATACTTGTTTGTATGGGAGCCACTCTTACAGACAATTATATATAATTAAGACCTTCCTCCTATCATTGTTTTAATGATGTCATCTTTTAATCTTGGTCTTTATTCTCCAATAAACCATAATATATGCTATCAACACTGTCTCTGCTGCTCCTGATGCATCTTGAGAAGCACTTTTTGCATAATCTGCACTGGTAGAAACGCATAATATCACCTCTTCAGCCACAGGACTGACAGAGCATCCATTGCCTCCATACGCCTGCTTACATCAATTGAAAAGGATCTTCTTAGTCTGGTATTGTTGACTAAGGTAATTAAGTCTATATGAAAAGGACTTAATTGCCTGCTCAGTTCTGAAACACCACATAATTCAGTGTCCATTCTCCTGGATGTAAACTGTGCCAACTCAGATAATCTGCTCTGATGTTCAACTTCCCTTTCAAGTAGACTGCTGTTACAGACTTCAAATTCTTTTCCACTCAATGAAACAATTTGTCTGACTCCTTTATTAGAAGCTTTCAACGCAGACCATCTTGATTCACAAGGTAAGCCCGTACAGTCATGTTGTCTGTCCATACACAGACATAGTATCCTTTCACAAACTCCACAAACTTGAGGAGCACCAGACACACTGCTTTCAACTCTAGAAAGTTTATATTGCAACTATTGTCCATTCCTGTCCATATACCTTGAGCTGCCATGCCTTCACAGTGTGCTCCCCAACCAGTCAAGCTCACATCTGTTGTCACTTTCACATACAGCTCCATCATTAATGGTACTCCCTTGCTCAGACTGCAATCCTTCCTCCACCAGTTCCATTCCTTTCTTAAACTGAGAGGCAATGGCAGTAAATAATGCTTTTTCTTGCCAATGTTCTGCTGGTGAGGAATCAAAGGTCTCTGTAGGCCCCTGGAATGATGCCTTCCTGAGAGCACCAACTGAATTGTTGAGACTAGCATCTCCATTACTTGAGCTAGTACCATTAAATCTGCTTATTTTGAAGTTGCCAACATCTCCACACTTTGTTTGACCTTTATTCTCCTCTCTTCTGAGATAAATGCATCCCAACCTGGTGTCTATCTGAGTACCTAGATGTGTAATTAACATTGTTGGCTTCAAATGACTTTTCTTGTAATTGATCAGAAACCCAAACTCCTCCAATATTTGGGTGGTTATTTTCAAATCCCGTAGCAATTTCATTTCAGAAACCACTCTTACTAGAATATCATCTACATATGGATAAAGATGTACCCCTTTTCGTCTCAGAAACACCACCAAAGATAGTAAGACCTTTGTAAATACCCTTGGAGCTGACGCTAAACCAAAAGGCAGAGCCCTGAACTACAAGTGTTTGTTCATGTACTGAAATCTTAAATATTTCCTGTCTGACTCGATCATGGGCACATGAAGATATGCCTCCCTCAAATCTACCAAGGCCATTCAATTGCCCACTCAAAGATGCTCTTTTATTGTCTGAAGCATCTTCATCTTGAACCTCAGGTATCTCACAAGCCTGTTGAGATACCTGAGATTCAGGATGGGATGAAAAATCACATTGCTTTTGGGCACCATGAAGCATGTGGAATATACTCTAGAGAGCCCTTGATTCTTCAGCACCTCCTCCACTGCTCCAATTTCCTATCAGATGATCTATCTCCTTCAAACTGTCCTCCTTTTCTCCAAGTCCTTTGACAGTGGAGAAGACACATATCTGCTCTTTGATACTCTGTCAAACAGTATTTTGTAACCTCTCATCACCACCTGAATCACCCATCGATCAGTTGTCACCTGATTCTACGGAATGATGAAACGCAGAAGTCCACAAAGTTTTCCCCTGTGATGGAGCCTGGGTGTGTGGCTAGCAAGCAGCCCCTGCAACAGGTGATCATATAACCAGATTGGCTCTGTCTGAGCAAACCCAGCCCTACTAAGAAGGAGGGGCTGTGGGTGAGAAAGCAGAAGGCATATGTAAAGGGAGCGTGAATTGGATTCTAGCTTCCTTCAGTGAGATTCTCAGAGAAAATTTTATGTCAGAGCCTTCAGTCAACTGAAGGAGGTTGTCTGAAAAGAGAGTTGTCTTCTCAGAGGCCTAGTGTACAGCAGAGAGAATGGCCCAGTAAGTGGGACCCTGAGTCGGGAAACACACCTTTGTGCTAAGAGGAACCAAAGATCTTTGTGTGTGTGAAAGTTCTGTTCTTGAATATTGTGGTGATTTTAAGAAATTAGTTAAACATCTTTGGGGAAGTGTTGTTTTGTTTGAATATTCTTGGAATATCCAATATCTTTTCCCTGTACATTATCTTAATAAAGAGTACATTCTATTTTTATAAGTATTTTCTTCAGTTTTACTTTTATAAGAACATGTTACCACAGGTTATCAATCCTTTTTGAATAACCATTAATAAGCTTTGCCCTTTATCCACTAAGGTGGTGATTTTAAAGGGAAAGCAGGATTGAATAAGTGGAAGGAAGGGAGTCAGGGTGCTATAGCAGGCTTAAAGGAAAGCTGCTACTCCAGACAGGAAGAAAGAAAAACAGGCCTGGTTTGGCCATCCCTCCACATCCCCCTACTTCTAATATCTGTTTGTTAGAACTGAGTTCTACCCCTTCTCTGGGTAGATCCTCCTCCTCTTCCTCATCCCTTGCCTGTCCTTGCCTACTAAACAATCTTGTCCTACTGAACTGTCCTTTTGGTTTAATCCATTGTTGCCTTCCATATCTAAGCTTGGCTTGCCTACTATTTCTTCTACATCCTCGAAAGGAATAACATCCCCCCTGAAAAGGTCTTCTCTCTACTTTCGTTTTCTGCAGGATTGGCATAACCTGCTTTTTCTCCCTGCTCTCTATTAAAATTTTATCCAAAGCTTGGCTTCCAAAGCGCAACTCCCCTTTAAATGGTATGAAGACCAAATTGTTTCTTGACTTGATAAGCATCCTGATGATACAACCACAAAGACCTTCTAGCCACTGCTACTGCACTTATATTCCTGGCCATAAAGGCCAACAAATCATAGCTAGCATCTGCCAAATATTCCAAAACCTTCTTTACTCTCACTAACACCTAGAAAAAGAATGGTGCTGTATCTCTTCACACTCCATAATCTCCTGCATCCATAATACTGCTGTGCACACAAACATGGATGCAACTACTGATGCCCTTATGGCTCTAGTAGAGTCCTCATGAGCTTTCTTCAATGCTGAATCTGTTACCTCTCATCTACTTCTTTTAGAGTCATGTCCCCTTCCCAGGGAACTAACACCCCTGATATAAATGCTGCTTTTGGGCCATCCACCAATGGGATTTTAAAGAATTCCAACTCTTTCTTTTCGAAAGAATGACGCTTATTGGTGCAACCCAATGATCTATGAGTATTCAAAGATGCCTCCTATTCAGTTTGGAGTAATTCTTTGAACATATCTGGCATTGGCCTTCTCTGTGCCATATGATTCCCTCTTTATTACTGCTGTTATCCTTTGCTTTCCTTCACTTCCTTACTCTGTCGTTTCTCAACCTTCAACTCCAAACCTAAAGTCTGTAACACTCTCCTTAAGACACTTCTAAACTCTTCCATATGAAACAACCTGTTAGCATCCACTTCACTCTCTTCTTCCTTCTCTGAGGAATCCTCAACATCCTCCATGTCTACCTGCATCATCTCTTCCTGATCATCCTCATCAACCTGCACATCCTGCAAAAAAAATATGCTTTGTCTTTCTCATACACTTCCTTTGTCTCTCCTCTCTCACATCCTCATCACCATCTATCTGCATATCCAATCCTCTCTTTCTTCCTCTATTTTTACTCTGCACTATATCCTTCTCATGTCAACCTATGATGTTCCACAATTTCATTATTATTATCAGCTTCATTTAGTTCATCAGAATTGGCTGCATAATTCATAGTGCCATTGCTCCTTTTATAATTCATTGTGTTCAATAATATCTGTAAATTCATTGCATTCAATTCATTTGAAATTGTTTGTCTAATTAATAACTGCAATTCATTAGTACAGGCTGAATTCATACTCATGTCTGATGCAGACACATTCACAGTACACTCTCCACCATCTGCAAACACAGGTCTCTGATCACCCCCGCTTTCCAATGCTGTTTCTCCTTCTCCACTTGTGATCCCTTAGACACATCCTTAAACATCTGTTTCAAATACTGCATGGACTCAGGTGTCACTCTCCACCTGAGAATAACGAGCTACTAGCTTCTGGAATACAGAAATATAGGATGGGGGACACGTGGCTGGACAGCAGTACATGTGAAAGGGATCTAGGAGTCTTCACAGACCACAAGCTGAACATGAGTCAGCAGTGTGATGCAGCAGCCAAGAAAGCCAACGCAATTCTTGGTTGCATCAATAGAAGCATGGTGTCTAGATCAAGGGAGGTACTGGTACCACTCTATTCTGCTTTGGTTAGACCTCATCTTGAATACTGTGTCCAGTTCTGGGCACCCCAATTCAAGAAGGACATGGTTAAGCTGGAGCAAGTCCAGAGGAGGGTGACCAAAATGGTGAGGCGCCTTGAAGCCATGCCCTATGAGGATAGACTTAGAGAGCTGGGTATGTTTAGTCTGCAGAAGAGAAGGTTAAGAGGGGACATGATAGCTATGTTTAAATATTTGAAGGGATGCCATGTAGAGGAGGGAGTGGGCTTGTTTTCTGCTGCTCCAGCGACCAGGACAAGGAACAATGGATTCAAGCTGCAGGAAAGGAGATTCCACCTGAACCTCAGGAAGAACTTCCTGATGGTCAGGGCTGTCCGGCAGTGGAACCTGCTGCCTCGGAGTGTAGTGGAGTCTCCTTCTTTGGACGCTTTTAAGCAGAGGCTGGATGGCTATCTGTCGGGAGTGCTTTGAGGGTGTTCCTGCATGGCAGGGGGTTGGACTGGATGGCCCCTGTGATCTCTTCCAACTCTACATTTTTATGATTCCTCACAGCAGTCTCTGCGCTCACCCTAACATGGTGCTGGACAAGAAGGAAGAACTGAGTACAATCATCCTGTGCTACATTCTGACACAGCCCCTCCCTTCCCTTCTGGACACTGCATCTGACCTTCTGAGCATGCTCCAGTTCTGGAGATTCGCTCAACAAGAACCCCTCCCATGACTCTGGAATCACAAAATTCAAAATGGTGACCCAAACTGGCCTTTTGAAACTTAACCACTGTCACTGAGGGTCTGTCAGCCTTGGACAATGTACCAGAACCCAAACTCACCATGGTATTCCTTTTTTCTTTTTTGGCTTTTGCGGCAGCTCCGCTGCTTTCCCCACCTTACTCTCTACTTTTTCCCTTGGTGTTGTGTGTCAGCACCTTTACTTCAGCGGTATCACTCTCACTTGAGGACAGGAAGACCTTTCTCAGTGCCTTTTTCCTCTCCTCCTCAGACACACTGAATAGCGGCCATCTGGGAGGGTTTTCCTTTCATTTTCTTCTTTTCAGACTTAGAGTCCCACAGATCAGCAGGCATCTGAGAGGGCAAACTTTTGGCTTTGTCCTTTTCTTCTCCAGAGCCATGCTGAATGGCGGGCATATAGCAGCTCATCTCCTTTGTTAAATCAGACATTTTTTTCTTGGCTTCTCTAACCTCCTCCTGTCTTGCCTTTTTCTACATTCCTCCACAGTTAATACACTCAAACCACCCATTTGTCAGAAAAGGGGCAAAACCTGACCAGTTTGTTCGGCAGGATATTTAAAAAAGGGAAGGGGTCCTAACTGTCATAACTGAAAAGAACATGGACTCCTTCTTCTTGCAGTTGGCACACAGGATTAACCCAATCATGGTGGATTACTCCTCCATGCCATCCCAAGAATGTGACCGCTACTCTTTGATTAAAACCAGAAACTTAAGAGCAGAGCTCCACTGTGGTAGGCCCCTGCTAACTACCATGAATATGATAGTTAATGCAGTATATCCCAGTGACAGAAATAAACCACTAGAGAAATATCTTGTTTGATTATGGATAGCCTGCAGTTAACCCATATACTGGCTTCAAAGCCTTATACTCAAAAGAGTTTATAGGACGTCTTTCCCTATGACATACTTCTGAGGAAAGAGCTGCTGCAAAGGCTGCTGTGGCAAGTTATCAACATCCACCCTCACAACCTCTCAGAAGAACATTGGCTCACTATATGTTTGACATAAGACTGGCACATTTTTTGACTTGTACAGCCACCCTAGACCACCCCATTTCCTAAAACCGACATGAAAATTCTTAAGAAAAAATAACAGCAAAATTGTGTTTCAGTGCAAGGCAGTACAAGCCTCAGACTCTGTGGTTTGTGGATACCACTGTGTGCTTTTTCTGCAACAGCGATGTAAAGGTCTGACATTGAAAAATATTCAAGACTTATATTCTCATGATTTTGAAAAAACAATGAGATGGTTGTACATTTTGTAAGAAAGCATATGTGCAGGTTTGCCACAGACATGTTTCAGATTACATAGGATTGTACATCATGTAATGATTTTCACAAATATGATTCCCAATAAACATCCCTTGGAGGGTTTTAGATTGTCTTTTTTTTTTAAAGGAACTGGTAAAATAGTGAAATAGGTTTAAAAGAGGCCATTTATTTTCTGAAAGTAGTTGTATTATAAACTGAGTCAAGTACTAGGCTGCCTTTTTACAAGCCTCATCATCAGAACTTCTGCTGCTATGTTTCTGCTTTCAGGTTTCACATCAGTTATATGGGCTTCTTGCTCTGTGGGGATTGCAGAGGTGTTTGCAAAATCCATGTTGTTTTCTCTGAACATACCCCCACAAAAAGCCTTTTTAACCAGCAAGCCTGAGCTCACTCTGAATTTTAACTCTTCTGATTTCCCTTTATATGTAGTGTCTATTCCTCTATGCTCCTCTTTGGTGGCTTCCTCCAGAGGAAAATTTCTTAAATATGGCTCTTTTAAATCTCAGCACAACTGAACATTCTTTGTACATCCACTCTAGTTTCTTTAGTCACCTCCGATTTTCCTTCTTCATTGGAATTGTTTACAACTCTGTTTTCAAGAGCTCACCTTTAAAAAACTCCCAAGGACCATGAACGCCCTTACTTTTGAGCACTGCTGACCCTGGGACCAATATTTCACTAAGTTTTCTAACATCAGCTCTCTTGAAGTGTGTCTCACTACATTTGGTTTCCCCTTTCCTCTGTATAGCAAATCCCAAGTGGACGCAATCATTTGCACCCAAGGATTCCACTATTTCTACACCACTGACCAGTAGTTATAATCAGATCCAAAATAGATTATTCCATTGTTTCTTCCTCTACCTCTTTACAGTTAAATTGTCTGAAAGATAAGTTAGAAATTTGTTTGACCTTATACTCTTAGCAGAGTGTAATTTCCAATAAATATCAGGGCGGTTGAGGTCTCCCATTATTACTATATCTCTTTTTTCGAATATTTGGTCTTTTATTCTAGGAAAGCCTCATTCAAATCATCACTCCAGCTGGGTGCCTACAGAAGATGTCCACAAGGTCAAACCACAGCAAGTTTCAAATAATAACTTTCTTGAACACCCTAAAATCGACCATCTATGGAGAATAAATGTGGTCAGTTAGCAAAAACCTCAGGCTCTCTTCCATACTGACAGGTTGCTATCATTCTGTGAGAATGCTGAGGAGGACCTGTAATACACACATCTTACACTGATCACTGAAGTGTCAAAATGAACTAACAAAGGGCTTGCTAGGCTTCTTCTTAAGTAAGAGAAGAAGCTTTTCCAAAAGAATTTTGGAAGGGAAAAACAGTCTGTCTTGAAAATTATACTACTTATATTAAAACTGTACATTTAATATAAGCAAACCAGCTGACAGAATGCAAGCAGGACGTACTGATTAATTTAACAACAATCACGGCAGAAGTTTTAGCTGATTTGTCTAAAATTTGCCGAGAAGTACAATCTGCTTAAGTGCATGTTCTAACAGTTTTTTAGTCAAAGACTTGAAACTTCATTCAAAGGGAATTTTATCCACAGATCTGCAATCACAGTAGCAGAAACTAGTGAAGATATGGACCCATCTACTAGAGCAGTGATGGGCAACTGCCAGAGGTTGGGTGGCTACATCAAGCCCTCAAGAGACTTTCTAGGATCAGGCCCTTGCCCTTACCAAAAAAAAAAAAAAAAATCCCCTCACAGCCATGAACTGTAAGAGGCAATTCACCGCATTCCTCTGATCATTTTTCACCCAAGATGGTCTTTTTTTAAACAAGGAAACGAATCCAAGAAAATGAAAAAGCATTTTCAGCTATTTTTTCCCATTGGGGAGTGCTGAAGAATTAATCCCTTTCTCCCAAAGGCTCCCATCCTTCTTGTGAGAATGGGAGAAAGAGCTTGTTGTCTTCCTACATCCTACTTGAATTCTGTGCAGCTTTCTTCCAAGGAAAACTGTTCTAGAATTCTTATTCTCATCACTAGACAGCTCTCTCCTCCTTTCTGAGGGAAGGGAGATCTAACACTCTCCCCTGAAATAAGTACAGTTCTCCCTCCACATCTGGGGGTTTCACTTCCACTAATTTGATTATTTGCAGAGTGCCTGCTTGCCCCCCATTCTTCCCCTCCCACCTCACTTGCACCCCACTTGTTCCTCCCATTCCTTCTGCCCCTGGTGCAGGTACGCCCCACGCCAGCAGCAGGAAGATCCAGGGAGTGCGATCACCAGTTCCCCACGCTCCTTCCACTGCAGCTGCAGGTAGCCTGCGCAGGCAGCAGGAAGGTCCGGAGAGGGTGATCACCAATTCCTCGCACTCTTCCCGCCACGGGTGCTGGCAGGTCCTGAGAGGGCAATCGCCAATTCCCTGCGCTCCTCCCGCTGCAGGTGCAAGTGTGCCCCACGCCAGCAGCAGGAAGGTCCAGGGAAGGCAATCACCAGTTCTCTGTGTTTCTCCTGCCACTGCAGCCAGCGCAGGCGCACCTCGCCAGGTGGCAAGAAGGTGCAGGGAGGGCGATTGCCTGTTCCCAACCTCCCTGTCCCCCGCCTGGGTGGCGGGAGACAGGGAGCACCTGGGTAGGTGTTCCTGCTGGGCAGAAGCCTGAAGGGAGGGTGCCCTATTCGCGATTATTTGACATTCATGAGGGATTTGTGTCCCTATCCCTCATGAATGTGGAGGCCCTACTTTACTGGAATCCTTCCCAGGCAGTTTCCTGCTCCTTCTATTTCTAGCTCTTGAATTACAATGCCAGGAATCAGTGAAACTATGAAGCCAGTCACTAGTTCCTTGCTTGAGCTCAGGATGAAGAGAAAGACATTTTAAAAGGGGACTCTTGAATACTTTCCTCAAGCCAGGGATCATCAAAAAACTTCTCTCTTTTTGTCACCTGCACAAGTACCTTCTATAGTTTAAAAAAAGACAACTTCCCTCACTTAGTGGCTCACCTCAAAATGACAGCTGTGCTGTGCCTGCTCACCAACTTGCTTGCTAGGATCCTCTCCATCTCTAACAAGCCTGCTTTGTCATTAGTCAAATGAGCTGCTTGTCAAACTTTGCCAAGTATGATGAATGAAGGTGCTATCAATGATCCAAGCAGGGGAGGTTGGTTGAGGCCTCAGCTTTTCATTCTACTTGTGCTACCAAGTTGGAAAAGCATTAATGGCAGCTTCAGTACTGTGATAATTGACATCAAGCTGTGAAGTTGGGGGGAAGGCACCATTCCTTGCAAGGAAATGCATGGCATGAAGATAGAGAAATGCTAAGAGGGAACAAAGAGAAGGCAGAATTGCTCAATGCCTACCTTGCCTCCATCTTGTCCGGAAAGGAAAACAGCACTCTAAACTAATGCAAATAGAACAAATAATACAGCAAGGGACTGCAGCCCAGAATGTGTAAAGAAGTAGCAAAGGAATATCTTGTTGTTCAAGTCATTTTCAACTTAGGGCAACCCTAAGGTGAACCTATCACTGTGTTTTCTGGGGCTGAGAATGTGACCCATGATCCATCATCCAGTGAGGAACTGAACCCTGATTTCCAGGGTCATCATCTAATGCTCAACTCATTACACCATGCTGGCTCACAAAGTAATACCTAGATTTTGGAGTTTTCTTAGGTGTTTGAGACTATTGTCCTGCACAAAAGATCTACTTACTTGGAAAGACAATAGGAAACCAATACTACAGTGCAGAGCAGTGCAATGACAGTTTAATAGCCCTGATTCCCATGTTCGTCTTTTCATCCTCTAGTGGCGAAGACAGACAACATCTTTTCCTCCATAATTGGTGGTGACTGATGAATTTCAGCCATGCACTCTTTCATACACCTTTTTAAAAACCCTGGAAGCCACAACTGTGCTGTAGCAATACTCTACCACATATCCTACCTTATCACATTTCACTCCTGCTTGAAGTATCACCCATACCCAGCCACTTGCTTGCAGTAGCTGCCTCTTTGCATTTATACATTTAGGCTGTTGCTCTACTGGTATTGCACTACCTCAAGATAATTTTGCATGATTTAACCACCAGATATTGCCATTAATCGAAATGAAATATTTGAACCAGAAATAGCAGCTGACAGTAGCAGGGTAGGAAGTCATTAAGAGATTATTTCCAGTTTAAAAAAAAGTAGTGCTTCCTCTATGATATTGTGCAATAGGTCTTGAGCAAAGATGGACTCAGCCAGTGCAACGATGGTAAAACAAGTTCATGTGATGGAGGAGGTTCCAGCAGACAAAGAGGGAAAATATATTAAACATTTGAGAAAAACAAAAACAAAAAGGGGATTTATCACATGTTAGCTAACTCTGGTAAGAATTCCTGAAGCCATTTTTTCATTTTTCTCCCCAAATCTTCAAACAGAACTACATATATCCTCGCAGCCCAGACTTACCTTTTTCCTTCAGACCTCCTCTCAACACAACTGGAAAGAGGACAGGGTGCAGCCCAGCAACAATCATCATTGGCTGTTATAGTTATGCTGGCAGATAACTGTAACATCATTCTCTAGGACCTCCTGAGAACCACTGGAAGATCCTGAAGGATGCCTGCATCATCACTACATGCTTCCTATCAGATGGTGATGATTCTTCTTACTCACAGAATCAGAGCTGGGAGACCACAAGGGCCATCGAGTCCAACCCCTAACTCATGTTCAGCTTTTGGCCTACTAAGACATTTGTCACATGCATAGTGGTCAAGCCAGGTGTCACACATTCTATGTCTGTATTTCATTTTTTTCTGCCCAAGTATAGTACCCCACATTTCTGTCAAAATTAGTTTTGTTAGTTTTGGCCCCTCTCTAATCTGTTAAGATCATTTTGAATTCTGATCCTGTCCTCAAGAGTATTAGCTGCCCCTCCTAATTTGATAAGAATGCCCTCTAAATCTAGGGTCTTACCTAAACATGAATCAACAGTGTGATGCAGCAACCAGAAAGCCAGCGCAAATCTAGGCTACACCAACAGGAGTATAGTGCCCAGATAAAGGGAGATAATAGTCCCAGTCAGGTCAGACTTGACCTGAAATACAGTGTCCAATTCTGAGCATCACAGTTCAAAAAGAATATTGACAAGCTTGAATGTGTTCAGAGGAGGGCATTCAAGGTAGTCAAATGTCCAGACCCCAAGCCCTATGAGAAACAGCTTACGGAGCTGGGTATGTTTAGCTTAGAGAATAAAGAACTGATAGGTGGTGATAAGATAACCATCTTTAAATATCTGAAGAGTTATCATGGAGAAGGTGGAACAGCCTTGTTTTCTGCTACTCCAGGAGCTAGGACATGAACTGATGGTTTCAAGTTGCAAGAAAACAAGATTCTACCATTAGGAAGAACTTCCAAAGAGTACAAACTGCTTGGCAGTGAAGCAGACTGCCTCAGAGTATCATGGACTCTCTTTTATTAGACATCTTTAAAGAAAGGTTGGGTGGCCATCTCTCAGGACTGCTTTGGCTATGTATTCCTGCATGGTAGGGTGCAGGGCTAGATGCTCTTGGGTTTCTTCCAGAACTATTTTTTTTTTATTGATCTGCACCTATGAAACATGTGGTTCCCCACTCCATCTGTTTAGACAGAGGGATTCAGGGTACTCTGCCATTTGTCAGCTATTCTGCTTGTATCTGGGGTTCCTTTAGGCTACCTGGGCATTCCACTTGTGATCACGGTGAACTCCAGATAGGCAGAGTTAATATCAACCCTCCTCTTAAGTACTGAAATCTCACAGTGAACTTGACAGGAAGGGTTAATATCAACCCTTCTCTTAAGTACTGAAATCTCACAGTGAACTCGACAGGCAAGGTTAATATGAACACTCCTCTTAAGCATTGAAATCTCAGGATATTTATACGGGAGAATAAGCAATCTGTTTTTTCACTACAGTACCCCCTCTACATTTGCAAGGGGTCAGGGCATAGACCCTCACGAAAGTGGAAAAATTGAGAATACCACCCCTCCGCAATCCACTTCCCATTCCCTTCTGGAGCTCTGGAGCACAAGCATTCCTTCTCTGCACCTGGGCCAGAGGCAAGGGAGTATCAGGGGAGAGCTCTGGAAGGGAGAAGGAAGGAGTATGTGTGCCCCCCCATTGCCTTATCTTTTGACTCAGTGTGAGTTCTCAGTGCTGTCTGGGCAGATTTTATTACATTACACTGCATGTCAAGCATCCTACATTCATTATAAAGATGTTACTCTTTCAAAAGGACTAAACTTTTATACTATCTGTATCAATTTGGCATACCTCTCTATAGAGGAAAAATAACATCTTAAACACATAGCTAAACTATAACTATAACTATAATTAAACTCTAAACAGGCATCCAAGGGGTCAATATCCTTGGGCACTGCTATAGCTAATAGCATTCATTACTCCAGCTATCAGAATAGGAAATATACTGTATTTATTTAGTATAGTCTAGATGACAGCAAAGATTTTTCTCTCTTGCCAGCATGGTCTAGTTCCATCAGCATGTCCAGGTTATCAGCTCAGAACAGCACAGCTTTATCAGCAGCATTCCTCATACAAAGGATACTACTAAGCAATCTGACTTCTACTTCCTCTTGGCTTGTTTTATATCTTTCCTAGTCTATCAGCTGACATATGTAGACCAATCAAAATAAGAGACACGTCTTACTATGCCATATACCCCCAATCCATGATACAGTATGATTAGCTATAAATACTGTTTAATTGACATGAAATAAAAATATATTTTACATTTATGTCTGAAAGCCACATGGAAAGGAAAGGATTCTGGCTGCAAGCTTTGAAGCTAGGACAAAGGAACTCAGCATGACCAGATAATAAGCTCAAAAGGATCAGTCAGAGAGCCTCACCTAATGGATTTTAGATGGTCCTCTAAGTACCCAAGCCCAGGGAACACTAGCAAACTAAGCAACTAGAAGGAGCATCCAAAAGGTCAACATCCTGTTACCTCTTCCCATGAAAACTATCATTTTGTTCCTTCACCTTTCCGGTCATTAAGAGGCTACCATGACTTCCTTCAATGTTTTATCATCTGCCACAAAGACAAAGACTCAAGTTTGAAATGTCTTGCTTTGGTACTCTGCTTCTGGAACAGTAATTATCACCCACTTCACCATAAAATTCTTGCTATCCAACCTTTCTCTCCTTTACTTACACTAGCCTGCTTGATTGCTTGCATGTGTGTATAAATTCCCCCAATAAAGACATTCTTTTGACTTTCAACTGGCGTCCCACAGTTAGAACTGGTATACACAGGTGAAAAGATCTGTCTCTAAGTTCTTGATAACACACACATATTCTACAATACACAGATTTTGTATATAATAAAAGATCTTGTAACACAGTATTATACATAGTATATATACACATAGTATATATATACATAGTATATATACCTCTGGTTCTTAAGCTGTGGTCTGACGAGGTCTCACAGGAGATCTGTAAAGTCCTGCTGCTGGATACTAACAGCAGTGGCAGCAACAGGGATGTGGCAGTGGGGGTGTTTGCAGGCAACAAAACTGTTCCCTCATTTGCAAACAAGGGAGCAGTTTGGGCAAACATACATATACCTGTCCCCGTGTCCCGTTTATTAGGGACGTGGTAGCAAGGGGTATGGGCAGCACAGAGTACAACAGCAGGCATGTACATACACCAAAACTGCTCCCCTGTTTGCAAACTCTGAAGAGCTCTTGGCCTTTCTGTGTCCTAATATACTGAGGCACCCCAGAACACCTGTGGTTACTTTATTAGGCAATATAGTTAATACAGGATGAATGCTGATCTGGGTTAAAGTTTGCAAAATTTAAGCCCTGGAAAATGTAAATAATGGGTTCATAAGACAATGGTTCTTAACATCTTCTTCACTGTGGAATCCCTGTAAATGTAATTTGTTGCTGGGGATCCTCAAGACTTAAGTCAAGATGTAAATATTCAAATATTATTTAAATATTCAAATATCTATGTATTTATTTATCTATTAAGGGCTTCTGGAGACTAGGATTTAAATCCCTACTCAGTGACCTTAGGCAAGTCACATTCTCTCAGCCTCAGAAGCCAGCAAAGGCAAACCCTCTCTGAACAAATCTTGCAAAAAAAGAAAAAGAAAAAAAACCCTCCGTGATAGGTTCACCTTAGGGTTACCATAAGTCTGAACTGATTTGAAGGCACACAACAATAAGTGCCACTGAGAGGGGGAGGTCCTTTCTAGTCATGTCTCTCCCCTTTGAAGACTGACTGGAATGGTTGACTAAAGAACTCTCAGCTGAGCTAAGTGTTAAGAAAAACATGTACAGGAAATGGAAGAAGGGGGAAATCACCAAAGAAGATTATAAGCAAGTAGCCAGGAGATGTAGGGAGAAGGTCAGAAAGGCTAAAGCACAGAACGAACTTAGGCTGGCCAGAGACATTAAAAACAATAAAAAAGGCTTTTTTAAATACGTCCGCAGCAAAAGGAAAAAGAAGGAGACGATAGGGTCACTGCGCAGAGAAGATGGTGAATTAATAACAGGAGGAAGAGAAAAGGCAGAACTCCTCAACACCTTCTTCGCCTCAGTTTTTTCCCAAAAGGATAAAAACACTCAACCTGGCAGTTGGGGAGCAGGTGAGGAAGTGGGGGAAATGCAGCACAGAATAGATAGAGAGGTAGTACAGGAATACCTGGCCACACTGGATGAATTCAAGTCTCCAAGGCCAGATGAATTGCATCCTAGGATTTTAAAAGAACTAGCAGAGGTCGTTGCGGAACCTCTTGCTATAATCTTTGAAAACTCTTGGCGGACAGGAGAAGTTCCGGCAGACTGGAGGAGGGCAAATGTTGTCCCCATCTTCAAGAAGGGAAAAAAGAGGACCCAAATAATTATCGCCCAGTCAGCCTGACATCAGTACCTGGAAAGATCCTGGAGCGGATCATCAACCAGTCAGTTTCTAATCACTTAGAAAACAATGCTGTAATTACGAAAAGTCAACATGGATTTCTCAAAAATAAGTCATGCCAGACTAATCTTATCTCTTTTTATGATAGAGTTACTTGCTTGATAGATGAAAGGAATGCTGTGGATATAGTATATCTTGATTTCAGTAAGGCCTTTGACAAAGTTCCCCATGACATTCTTGCAAAGAAGCTAGTAAGATGTGGACTGGACAGGGCTACTGTCAGGTGGATTTGTAACTGGTTGACTGACCGTACCCAAAGGGTGGTCACCAATGGCAGATTCTCATCCTGGAGAGAAGTGACTAGCGGGGTGCCGCAGGGTTCTGTCCTGGGCCCGGTGCTGTTCAATATCTTCATTAATGACTTAGATGAAGGAATAGAGGGCACGCTGATCAAATCTGCAGATGACACCAAATTGGGAGGGGTTGCTAATATGCCTGATGACAGGATCAAAATTCAAAAGGACCTGGACAGATTGGAGAGCTGGGCCAAGGCTAACAAAATGAATTTCAACAGAGAGAAATGTAAGGTCCTACACTTAGGCAGAAAAAATGGTATGCAGAAATATAGGATGGGGGACACGTGGCTGGCTAACAGTATGTGTGAAAGGGATCTAGGAGTCATTAGTACAGGCTGAATTCATACTCATGTCTGATGCAGACACATTCACAGTACACTCTCCACCATCTGCAAACACAGGTCTCTGATCACCCCCGCTTTCCAATGCTGTTTCTCCTTCTCCACTTGTGATCCCTTAGACACATCCTTAAACATCTGTTTCAAATACTGCATGGACTCAGGTGTCACTCTCCACCTGAGAATAACGAGCTACTAGCTTCTGGAATACAGAAATATAGGATGGGGGACACGTGGCTGGACAGCAGTACATGTGAAAGGGATCTAGGAGTCTTCACAGACCACAAGCTGAACATGAGTCAGCAGTGTGATGCGGCAGCCAAGAAAGCCAACGCAATTCTTGGTTGCATCAATAGGAGTATGGTGTCTAGATCGAGGGAGGTATTGGTACCACTATATTCTGCATTAGTTAGACCTCATCTTGAATACTGCATCCAATTCTGGGCACCCGAATTCAAGAAGGATATGGATAAGCTGGAGCAGGTCCAGAGGAGGGCAACCAAAATGGTGAGGGGCCTGGAAGCCATGCCCTATGAGGACAGACTTAGAGAGCTGGGTGTGTTTAGTCTGCAGAAGAGAAGGTTGAGAGGGGACATGATAGCCATGTTTAAATATTTGAAGGGATGTCATGTCAAGGAGGGAGTGGGCTTGTTTTCTCCTGCTCTTGAGACCAGGACAAGGAGCAATGGATTCAAGCTGCAGGAGGGGAGATTCCGCCTGAACCTCAGGAGGAATTTCCTGACGGTCAGGGCTGTCCGGCAGTGGAATGTGCTGCCACGGAGTGTGCTGGAGTCTCCTTCGTTGGAGGTTTTTAAGCGGAGGCTGGATGGCCACTTGTCGGGAGTGCTTTGAGGGTTTTCCTGCATGGCAGGGGGTTGGACTGGATGGCCCTTGTGGTCTCTTCCAACTCTATATTTCTATGATTCTATGACTTATGGCATCCCGAAGGTGAATTTATCATGGGGGTTTTCTTGGCAAGATTTATTGTCTTTGCCTTACTCTGAGGTTGAGAGAATGTGACTTGCCTGAGGTCACTCAGTGGGTTTCCATGGCTGAGTGGGGATTCAAACCCTGGTCTCCATTGCCATAATTGGGTGCACGCACACACCTACCACCATGTCCCCATGCCCAAACTCTACCATGTTCCTGACAAAATGGACACAGCGGCAGGTGTGTGCACACATCCAAACAGCTTCAGAACCCACACACACGCACGCATGCACATGCACACCACTGCCATGTCCTTGACAAAAGGGACATGGCAGCAGGCATGTGTGCATGCCCAAATAGCCAGCAGAAAGAAAGATTCTCCATGACTGGGATATTTGCACTTTCACATAGTAGTCACTTGCCTCTGAAACAAGTAGAGTGAGCAAGACATTGCTGGAAAACTTCTGTTCCTGATTAAGGTCAACCATCAACATCTGTGAGGGTTCAGGAATAGGATCCACACAAAAGTGGAAAAAATGTGAATATCTATAGCCCCCTGCAACCATATTTAACACACACACACAAACAGGTTCAACCCACTGCAGAATCAAATGTACAGTACACAGTACAAGTGAATCCATAATGGGGAGTATGCCAGCTGCCTGGTTCTGCCTTTGAAACATTGGGGTTCCTTCACAAGGTAGAAGTGGGTGGCTAGAAGAGCTTGTTGCTGCCTCACTACTGCCCAATTTTAATAGGGACTTAGAAACCTTGCCTCACATTCGCGTTCTAGTTCAGTCTTGCGAGGCTTGCAGATAGACTGAACGCGAGGCAAGACTCATAAGTCTTTACTAAAATAGCACAGGGCAGCAGTGGAGGTGGAAGCAAATAATCTACGAATAATCTGCAAACATTAAACCTGTAGATGTAGAGGGCCAACTGTACAAACTTTTCTTTCTCTGCAAAGACACAGCCTTCCCTTCTTCATCTCTATACATCTAATGATCTCATGTAATAGCTTCAGAGAAAACCACACCAATGCAAGCCTAGTCACTTCCAGTATGTATCCCAGCAAAGCACGTATATTTATTTTTTAACTATACAAAGCATCACCACTTCAGGAAAGGTCTCACATAGTTCTTAACACCCTGCCATCCAATTAATTTAAACTGCTTTGGTTTAAGTAAATCCAGTTTCAGTGTAATCAGTGACAGTAAATTTGATTGAAATCTAATACTTGGACTTTATCAGTATAGAGATACCTGGGCTGTTAAACAGTATTTTTAAAAAATCTCAGCTACTTAATAACTCCATGCTTCCTGGAATTATTTTCTAAAAGTGCCTCATAAAAAAGTGATGATTTGTAATGAAGGGAATTATAAGTTACCACACAACTTTAGGAGTTTGCACCTCATTTTTCTTGTTGTCCGCTTCTCACTGTCCCTTTTTCCTTTGGAGTCATATCTTTGACTCTGTGAGTCATTAAACAGGGGTTGGTTTATTTTAATATCTTATTTAAGCTTTTGGCTGAAAAGATCAAAGTGATTTAGTTAATTCAGCATACATAATTCAGTAATTGTGACCATTTGATTACAATTAAGTGCTCAAAAACACGACAGAATAGACAAGATATCAAAATATTTTGTAAACTATACACATTTATCCCTGTGTTAATACCACTAAAACTGAAATATCAGGCATGAGCCAGCCAAAGCTAATTATTCAGTATAGTAGTCCTACATACTAAGAAATTCTTAGTGAATGTAATGAACTATTAAAATGCTTAGGCTACAGCCATACAAATAGATCCTGAGTTACTCAGGTGCCCATTCTGTTCAGTAGGGCTAACTCCCATACAAACGTGCACACGATCACTACCATGCTGCCCAGTACTACATGTATTGTGTGGTGTTTACTTTCTCAAAGCTATACTTCTATAAGTACCTGGGATCACATCCTACCATGTAATTACACGCTACCGAGCAAGTCCCACCAGAGTTAGTTCTACATAGACATTCAATTTCTGATTTCCATGTATGAAACTTCCAATTCCTCTTTACTGTCTTTCAGAAACATGGATAGAGATTGGAAACTTCATACATCGAAATCAGAATCAACTCATTTGAAATGCGGTGCTGGAGAAGAGTTCTGTGGATACCATGGACTGTCAAAAAGATAAATAAATCAGTCTAAGACCAAATCCAGCCAGAACTCTCTCTAGAAGCCAACATTACTAAAGTAAGACTGTTGTACTTTGAACAGATCGTGAGAAGACATGACTAGCTAGAAGACAATAATGCTTGGGAAGGTAGAAGGCAGTAAAAAAAGGGAAAGACCGCAATCCAGGTGGACAGACTCCATAACGGAAGCCACAGCCTTAAGTCTGCGAGAGATTTTTCATTCCTAGGGTTGCCATAAGCTGAAGTGGCCATGAGGGCAGTTAAGCTCCTTAAACAAGTGCTTCTTCTCCCCCCCCCAAACCATTGCTTCTTAAAAGTGCTATCTGGAAGAGAAAGGTCTAAAATCATTTTGTACAGCACTTTGAAAAGCAAGATAAGAAGCGTTGCAGCATGTTTGTGGATAGTTTTCTTCTCCTTGCTCTTTAACGTGGTTTGATTTTTTAATCTAGCTTTTTTTTAATGAATTGATGTTTGACTTGCTTAGGTTTCTCTTAATATTTGAGGGACACTTATCTCCACACACACACATATATGACATTAAATGAGGATGTACTGTGGCAGAGTCGTCAGCCAAGAAGTCCGCGGTTCGCTTTCCATCTCACCCTCAACTCACTGCATGGCTTCGGACACGATACTGGCAACTTCATGAGTTTCCCAGCGACACCTGGGGAGACCTGTACTTACTTCAGAGGGCCGAGGTAAGGGGTCTCGCCCCAGATTGTGCAGAGCGTGCTCTGAGTCCTTATCAATAATAATAATATCCCCGTCCTCCGCCCCCTTTTGAGCGCCTGACAAAGCAAGGCCACCAGGGGATCCGCACCGGGGCCTCACCTTCCCTGCTCTTCAGCAACGACGCTTTCTGGGACTAACCGTCCTTCGTCGAGGGAGAATGGCGCGGGAGGGAGAGAAACGGCGGCTGTCTGGAAGCCGCCCTGCAGGAAGGAGATTCCTCTACACGCCCATCGGTTCACCATCCCCTTAAACTGCTTCTTTCAGAATTCCTGCCTAACCATAGGAGCCCCCGAAGGCCTCCGCCTTCGCCTTCAGAAGGAAGGACCGTGCGGCACCGCCTACTCCGCCCTCGCCTTGGAAACACGCCGTTTCCTCAGGGAGTACCGTCTGCCTAAGGAGCGACAACGCGGACTAAAGGGCGGACCTTCTCTTTTCCCGCCTAAACCGAGGTACCCGGCCTCCTCACCCACCTCTCGTCCCCGCCGTCGCCGACCCCGCTTCCCTCCCTACCCGTTGGGCCAATGGCGGCGCCAGCGTTTGTGCACCTTCGCCTGACGGGGGGGGGGCGGAGAAGTCAACCGTGCTGTGGCGGGAAGGGGGCGTATCGATGCGGCCCCCATCTTCAGATCCGGCGGAGAGAGCTCTGTGTGCCTAGAATAGCTGACTCTTTTATTACATCCCGCTTCTCTTCAGCTTACACGAAATCAGCATTACTCTTCAGCAGTCACGAAATCAGTGGCGTTTCTTAATGTTAGTGGAAATAGGATAAGCAATTGTTTTGTTAATAATATTTCCCCAACCCTTGATCTGAGGGATTCAGTCAGATACGCCTATAACAATCACGTTTTGCGTTTATCCCCCGCATCAACCAGTGTGCTGGACCGAGAGATCGTCTTTCAAACAAAGGTCTTCCTTTACTATATGCACTTTTTGAGATGGTGGAATTGCTGGAATTTGGAATTTTGAGGAAGTGGCGTTTTGAGGAATGTCGAGAAAGTGTGGGTCCCATCACAAAATGGCCATAGGGATTCTCCTGTACCAAGTGGCTGCAGAGTTCATAGAATCAGAGTTGGAAGAGACCACAAGGACCATCCAGATCAATCCCCTGCTGTGCAGGAATACACAATCAAAGCATTCCTGACAGATGGCCATCCAGCTTCTGTTTAAAAACCTCTAAGGAAGGAGACTCCGCCACACCAAGGCAGCACATTCCATTGTCAAACTGCCCTACAGTCAAGAACTTCTTCCTAATGTTTAGATGGAATTTCTTTTTCTGACGTTTGAAGCCATTGCTCCGTGTCCTACTCTCTGGAGTAGAGTTGCTCCATCATCCGTATGACATCCCTTCAAATATTTAAACAGAGCTATCATGTTGCCTCTTAGCCTTCTCTTTTCCAGGCTAAACAGACCCAGCTCCCTAAGCCATTTCTCATAGGGCATGGTTTCCAGGCCTTCTACCATTTTTGTTGCCCTCCTCTGGACACGTTCCATCTTGTCAATATCCTTCCTGAACTGTGGTGCCCAGAACTGGACACAGTATTCCAAGTGGGGTCTGACCAAAGCAGACTTAGAAACTATACTCCTATTGATGCAGCACAGAGTTGCATTGGCTGCCACATCACACTGCTGACTCACACTCAGTTTGTGGTCTACTAAAACTCCTAGATCCTTTTCACATGTACTGTGGTCAGGCCAGATGTCACCCATTTTACATCTGTGCATTTAATTTTTTCTGCCCAAAATGTAGTACCTTACACTTTTCCCTGTTGAAATTCATTTTATTAGTTTTGGCCCAGCTCTCTAATCTGTTGAGATCATTTTGAATTGTGATCCTGTCTTCTAGGGTGTTAGCTACCCCTTCTAATTTGGTGTCATCTGCAGATTTGATAAGAATGCCCTCTATTCCGTCATCCAAATAATTGATAATGAACTTGAGTAACACTGGGCTCATGGCAGAGCCCTGTGGCACTCTTCTAAGTGATTATAGACTGTCTGTTTAATTATCTGCTCTAGAATCTTACCTGGTACTGATATCAGGGGGATATCAGTTTGAGTCCTCTTTTTTCCCCTTTTGAAGATGGAGGTGATGTTTGCCCTGCTCCAGTCTGCTGGGACTTCTCCCATTCTCAGAGATTATTGCTAGGGGTTCTGAGATTACATCTGCCAGTTCTTTTAATACCCCTGAATGTAGTTCATCTGGTCCTGGAGACTTGAATTCATTTAGAGTAGCCAAGTATTCTTATACTAGCTCTTTACCTGTGCTGTGCTACATTTCTCCTATTGCATCATCTGGTCCATTTTCCCCAGGTAGAGCACTTTTTTCCTTTTGGGAAAACTGAGGCAAAGAAGGTGTACAGTACTTATGCCTTTTCTCTGTCTCCTGCTAGCATTTCACCATTCTCTCCACTCAGAGGCCGTGCCATTCCGTTGTTCTTCCTTTTGCTATGGACATAACCAAAAAAAAACTTCTTACTGTTTTTAACCTCTGTAGCAAGCCTGAGCTCATTCTGCATATTAGCTTTTCTGCTTTCTCCCTACACCTGCTGGCTATTTGTTTGAATTCTTTGGTGATTTCCCCCTTTTTCTGTTTCTTGTACCTGCCGCTTTTAAATCTTACCTCCATTGAAAGTTCTTTAGACACTTCCTATTTTTCCTCCTCATTGGAATTGTTAGAAATTGTGCATTCAATATCTCACTTTTAAGAAACTCCCATCCATCATGAGTTAAGTGAAGCTAGTCACAAAAACATCTGTTCTATTATAGAAGGCAGTAGCAGTAAACTGCTGAGGCTGGGGGGGAAATAACTTGCCAAAAAATCTGAAGGTATGACAGTGATGAGATTAGGGGTCCCAATACAAGCGCACCATCTTATTCTCCAGCAGAAAACCATTTCATAGAAAAGGCAAATCAGTTAATTAACAGGGAGGTAACTTGCCCCAAATTCTGATTTATGCCAAGGTAGGACAGAGACGTAAGACACACGCATTTCTGCTATAGGATGACCCTTATCTATCTTTACACATGTACATACATTCCCAGCACACAAGATCTACTCATATCAGTCACTAATAACTTTCTTCTTTGGGCTAACCTGTCCAAACACCTGTGCTCTCCACCTATTTCTCTCTCCTCAAGTTGCCTCCAAGGTTTAATTAATCCCTGCTGTTACTCTCTGCATCCTTCTCTACTCTAGGCACCCTATTAAGCAACTATCAGTTCAGCCCAGTCTCACCCAGGATATGGCCACTTGCTATCCCCAGGCAGTACAAATGTACATTTTCCCCCCATTTTTAACCTTTCCTTTCCTTTCTTTTCCTTTCCTTTCCCCCCCCCCCCCCAGTCATACAGGAATACCTAAAACTAGCTCCAGCTGCTCCTCAAAGGAGTTTAAGGAGAGACCTTTGCTCAAATCTTTCAGCCCAGCTTTGCATACTCATTGCTGTAAGTATAAAAATAGGGTATGGGAGAATGACACAAGCTGATCTGAACCTAGCAGCTCAAGTAGGTTGAATGTCATTAGCGGCATTTATTAGACTTCTGGCAAATACAGAAGACCACTCAATAAGCTTCAAGTCCATCTAGGGATTTGAATCTGGGTTCCCCCAGTTCAAGTCTAATATTCTAACCATTAGGCTGATTTTTAGCTTTCACAGCTTTCAAACTACATATTAGAATTTGGTTTCAATATTTTCTTCAGGTGAATTTACATGAGACAGAATAACAATTTCAGGAATTAAGATCTCTACAACATTAAAATCAGTGTGGTATAGTGCTTATGCGCTGGATTACAACTCTAGCAACCAAGGTTCAGATCCCCACTCAGCCATGAAATCCACTGGATGACCTTGGGCAAGACACACTCAGCCTCAGAGAAGACTAAGGCAAACCACCCTGAAAAAATCTTGCCAAGAAAACACTGTGATAGGACTGCTTTAGGATCGCCACAAGTTGAAAACAACTTGAAGGCACACGAACACCAACATTATAGCAAAATGCCCATCTGTAACTGGCGGAGAGATACCTTGTAAACAGCAAGGATAGCCGCTAAATCTGCTGGTGACTCCAATGTTAAAACTGAGACAATTTTGCCACATCCACCTTTGTCCTGTGCTGGAGCCTGTCTGACAACTCCAAAATAACCAATGGGAGCCATTTAGAACTCAGCCACTCTCCAGTTGCAGGTTGTGATTCTGTGTATACTTAATGAAACAGAGAAAAGTCTGCAGTGGTTTCTTATTTTTAGGAATGGAATCCAATACTGTGCAAGCAGAAGTACACTAATGCAACAGGAATTTTTCCTTCTCCCCTTTCCTCACAAGTGTCCCACCAAAATCTGCTGCAGAGGAACAGATGTTGGAAGTATATAATTTACAGATAAGAGTGGTTCTATCAGTGGGTGCCATCATCAAGAGCTTCATTGGTTTTGACCCTAAATCTTTCATTCTGAAAAGCAACCTCTTCAAAACCTTGTCATCAGTACCAAAGATAAATCAAAATTAAAACTATGGAAGTAACTATTTAAGTATGATCAGAATATCAGGCCCAGTGTACTTTTCTTTTAAAATCAAATTTATTAATTTTGAAGAGAGCCAATCTAACCGGGTTGTTTCAGGAAGGAGACTTCCTTCCTATTTCTATTTCCATTTCCTATTTCTAGCTATTTTATGCCTTCCTGCCTGGAAAACATGTTGAAAGCAATTCTCCTAAGTGACAACTTGTTTCAGTACTGGGATTGTCAGCATTATTAACACCTAGCTTTTCTTCCTGTTCTTCTTGCTTACCTGACTGAAAGCTTATTGGGAGGAGCCACTTCAGAAGCTGAAGACTGGCTGGTGAGAGCCACTTTATCTGGTTGTGTGTTTATTTGGTATTATCAAATATCTGTGTCTGCATTATTTACTGGCAAGTGTGTTACAGTAACAGCACTATTATGATGTCTTTCAGTAATAGATATCGCCAGGATATTAAGAGCTGGTGCCTCAACTGAAGTGATAACATAGACAGCAAATATCATAATAGAGGAAGTTGTTATGGAAGATGGGAGCACAGACATGTAGACTGTTCTGACATTTATATTCTGGACTCTCACTCAGCCCCCCAGATACTGGGTTACTCTCCCACTGTGCCTTCTAGCCCAGTAGTTCTCAACCTGTGGGTCCCCAGATGTTCGTGGACTTCAGCTCCCAGAAGCCCCAGCCACTATGGTCAACGCTCAGGGCTTCTGGGAGCTGAAGTCTATAAACATCTGGGGACCCACAGGTTGAGAACCACTGCTCTAGCCAAATTGTGTTGTAGCTTAATACCACATTGCCGATTCATGATTTCATCATGGATGAAGCAACAACCAGATATTATTGAGACCTGCATGGAAATGATACTCCTCAACTTTGCCCATATGTATATTTCAGTGCTGCATCAACATAGATCAAAGGGATGTATGTGCCATGATATGTAGGAGTTCTTTCTTCCTCTTCAGTCAATCTTACATGATTGGGGCTGGTTTAGAGAGTCTACATCTGGTCTTAAACCAAAGAGACATATGGGTGTGCTGCTTGTGTACCACTGACTCTGTTCCCCAGTTATCTATTTAAAAGCTGACTGTTATGGTCTGTGGCTTATTTTGGAGAAATCCAAAATTTCAAAATTCCTTTGGAAAATTATATTTTTATGTTGAAGCAGCTCCCTATTAATCAGCTCAGGACTTTGTGACCTTCATGCAACCCTCAGACTTTTTCAAGTTATCATTGGCCCAACTGAGAGAGCAATCCAAAACTTCCTTTTAGTTTTTTTGCCCCAAGTTGGGAGAAGAATGTCTGATGATGGGGAAGTTTGGACAATCTCATTGTCACAGATGATGTCCTAGTGAAGCTTTGATCCATGATTCTTCTTGCAAGGGGTAGGAGACCAATTTGGATGGTCCCTCAAGCTGAGTGCCCTCTCCAACATTCTGCTTATTCCACTTCCTAAAATACCACCAGAGTAAACAATGAAGTCAGCCAGAGAATTGCTAGAGGGCAGATCAGACAAGATACTCTGACAAGTTGACTGGACATGTGTTAAGCACATAATGCCTGTTATATGGTATGGGAGCAATGAAAAAAGTTTTATTTTATTGCTTCCATTGCACCCTCCAGTAGCCATTCAGTGGAACTCTACTGAATAATTAGAGGATTATTTATGCCTGTTCTGGTGAATGGAGGTCCTACATCTTTCAAGGGCCCATGTCCTCTTTTGCTGCACATTAATAATAAAATGATTCTGCAGTGGCCTTGGTTATTGGGACAGGTCCAGCCAAGATATCCATTACTGTACCTAGCATCTGCTTTGCATCAATGTCAGATGATGTTTGTGAAGACAAAATACTTAATGTATCTAACTAGGTGCTTTCTTTAACCTTTTAGGCTGCTGGAATCAAGAAATGGGAAGTAATGAATTGTGACAGAGTCCCCTGCAATGAGTTACCTTTATTTGGTAACAAGGGTGTAACAGTTAATTGCAAAAGAACAAAATGAATGGTGACAGGATCACCTAAACAATTAACCTATCATAGTTATTTTAAATGGCATTTTGACAGGAATTTTTCAAGCTTTATTTTTCAAGCTCTCTTACCTCATGATGTTTGAAGTGAGCAGCATACCTGTTTGTGGGGTGTTATGGCAAAACTTAATTGTATAGGTTGTTAAGAGAACATGCTCAACTTAGAACTTTCAGGAAGAATTGCACTATAAATCACACCATCCCCAGCCAGCAATCAGACTGTAGGATATGTACATAATTGGGGAGTGGCAGCTTGAACTCAACTTGAAGACAACTTAAACTCCCAAAAGAACACTTCTGAAGGCTCCTACAACAAAATGTGCCACTTGTAGGCTTCTGCCAACCCCATAGTTTTGAACATTGATATAATGGCAACTCAACATGCTGAGAACTTTTAATATAAATATATCAGATTTTTGGGCTCTCTACTGCCAAAGTTAAGGCTTTTCTATTAACATTAATTAATGTCTAATTTAACAAGCCAAGACTGTATGGCAAGAGGGGGTAACAGTCTGTGGTGAATACACTGGGATGTGATATCTGCTGCTTTAAGGAATACGTATTGAGAAACCTACATTGGACCCAACTGGCTCTTGATAACTCCTGCCTAACTGCAAGTAGCCCAGGAGAAGGTCCTGAGGTGGCTTTGGTGATGTAACTGTAAGAGCTTTTGAATGATACCCATTATCTAAACCCACTTCATTCTGGTTTCAGGTCTGGGTTTGGGAATGAATCATCTGTGGTCAACCTAATTGATGACCATTATTGAGAGAAAAGGAAACTGCAGCCTTGTAGTTCTTGCTTATTTTCTTACCGGCTTTGACTATGTAATCCATGGTATTTTAGGGACCACCTCAGTAGGCTGGGATGATTCTGTCACTATCCATATGACAGATTCACAAAATTTCAGCCCCTACCAAATGTGGTATGCAGCCCTACAGGGCAGTATCTTATACCCAGTGCAATTTAATATCTGTATGAAACAGCTGGGAGCAGAGATTGGGAGCAAAGTATCATGTCAAGTTCTTTTTACTATGTTTTAGTGAAGAACCAAATTAAAACTAGCCTTTGTTTCCCCTACTCCAACTTGAAAGGAAAAAGGCAGTGACACTGACATGCGTAGCTCATTCACTTATGTTTTTGCTCAGCCACTTGTCACAGTCCTGAAACCTTTGGATGTCAGGCACAAAGTTCCCATTGATTTCAATTAATTCTGGATTGTACCATAAGAGATTTTTTTAAAGCATGAAAACATTTTAAAGCATGGAGAATATCTAACATATTTCAGAGAGAACTCCAAATGTTCTCGTATTTTATTTCAAAACTGAAACACCTTCTTTCTAGGAATCAGTGTGGTCTTCTCTGAACTTTCTTAGGACCACATCCATATTTGAATGTAGAGACTAAAGTCTCTTGAACCTCCTCTTCAGATGAAAGCATGCTAGGCAGCAAAACAGGATCCTTCTTCTGCTCCACATCATAGAAAGGGCAGGTCTTTAAATGTACAGCCATGGAGGGGATGTCACTGAACTGCCAGTTGTTAACTGTAGAAAACAGGTTGCTAAATTTCCATATCTGTCAAGAAATATAAACAAGAAACATATGCATGGAAATGTCAAGATTGTAGCAGTATCTTGGACAAGAATTCTTCTCAATACAAAACATGACAAATCATGAACTTAGGTAATATATTGGGTACAATCATTTTTCTTGTTCTACTGACCTCACTATATCAGAAGTATAGTGGGATAGAAGAGTGAGTGTATCTAAAATATACCTGTCCTCCCAATACTATTAGAACTGTGCATTCCTGCATAGCAGATTGATGAACTACTTACTTGGCCCTTATGGTACTTTCCAACTCTTAGGATTCTATGATTCTAGCAAACTCTCTGTTTTACTGATTCCAGAAAAAGGAAGAAAGTAATTAGGGTGTCTGGTAGGTTTAGAGAGAAAGCTGGAAAAGGGGATTTCCTGCAATAATTTTTGACAGAAGGTGTTTATAGAAATCAAGAAAATCTCAATGTGGATATATTAAGGTTTGTTCATGCTTTTCGATTCAGTAAGTCTTATGCTAGTGGTTAACAGGTGGGAAACAAGTTATGAGACACCAGAAGCAAGCCAAAAGACTGAGTGGGATGTCCAGATTGGTGGCATGTTCTGCCATGCACTGGAAGCAAAGGACAAGGATTGGGAGAACCAGTGACTGCTGGTTCTAGAGGAGGCACAGGAGGTAATCCAACACTAGCGGCAGACATGAGAGAAGATCAGGAACATGGAGCGGCCACAGCTGGAGCGGTCCTGGAGGCAAGAGCCCTAGTAGGGCCAGCAGCGGTATGTGTAGCTAGGATGGCAGCATCAAGCCCCTGCTCCACTCTAGCCATATGGAGAGTGGCAGCTGACGGTTACTTTTAAGGGACAGAGCAATCACCTGTCCTATCTCCTAAGCCAGGTAGCAGGATTTATGGCAGACCGGCCAACAAAAGAGTCGAAGCCCAATATAAGGCAGCACAGCTGGAGAGAGAGGCTTGTGACTGGCTGGTGGGCCTCTACAATTCAGGAGCTTCAGAACTAACCAACTTTTGAATGTTTATTAACTTAAGGGCCCAGTTCAAAGACCCTTTTCGGCAGGAGAAGGCTCACTCCTGGCTGATGTCACTGAGACAAGTTGCATGTATGGTGGCCAAGTACAAGGAAGAGTTTCAGAGACTGACATCACAATTGCCAGGCTGGTCAGAGGCCATAAAGATACAGTATTTTCAGGATAGTCTGACACCCAAAATCCTTGAATGGGTGATACTGCAAGACAGCCTGGGCACCCTGCAGGGCTGGATGCTGCTGGCAAGCAAAGCCAGAGGGCTGAAAAAATGGTGAAGATTGCCAGGCAATGACATGGAATGACTCCGAAATCCATGGACAGAGGCGACAGTGGCAGGGAAGACAATAGCCATGGCAGGATGACAGTAGCAAGGGCAGAACAGGAATACCGGATGCACCTGCGCTGTGCTTATGATGCAGCCAAGACAGGTATCAGATGGCCACCTGCCTGGTGAGGTAGAAGGATACTGGTGAATATAGGCCAAAGCAGGGGGCAAAAGGAAGCCTTCTGGGAAACCAACAACTCCCGTACTGACCAAGGGCAGCAGCACAAGAACCCAGTGGATGAGGAGAGTGCCAGTGTGATGGCAGACAGTGAAGAAGAGCTGCTGGGAAACAAAGACTGCCTGATTTGAGTACTGATGGGCAGGCAGCACCACAGAGGTATATTGAGACAGTGATAAGTGGGAACACTATCCATTTTTTTGTGCTGGTTAAATGAAGACACCAGGTGGGGGGAGTGAGACCAGTGTGGACTTGGTGGCCATTTTGGATCCAGGCTGCACCCTTTGTCTAATGAACCCCACAAGTGCTTTGGGAACAGGGTTACAAGTAGAGGAACTGGACTCTTTTTAAACTTTGTCCAGATAGATGGGAATGAAATAAGGCTTGGCGAGGCACCAAACCTTGCTGGTCCTTTTGGGGGTGGGGAACGACTGGGAAACTATTCTAGTGGTGCTAATTACTTGGTAGTTCTGGGATTGAATGGTCTACACTTCCATGACCCTCATGAGCAATGGAAACCTACGACTGTGTGCTTCTCTTTGATGGCATGTCAGGGCCACATGTGGGTGAACTGCCACCAGAAATGCTCAAATCAGAACTGTGGGAGACAGACAACAGGACCAGCTCCCAAACTCATGGGAGGAAGTATGGATTTGGACACTGGGGGAGTCCCAGTGGTGTATGCTGACTTGTGAAAGGTGGGGGTAGGAAAAGAATATGATGTACTTCTGTCTCATCAGGACACTGACTGTGCTATGGAACTGAAGTGGGGGTCAAACTGCCAAAAAAAAAGTTGTACTCTATGGCCTCTGGAGATGGGAGATGTGAAGAGAGTTCATTGATAAAGATGTAAAGCATGAGCTTATCAGTGAAGCCCAGTCAGCCATAGTGCCCCCATGTTTTTCCCAAGAAAAGAAACAGGAACAGACATTAAAACGTTTGCAGATCCTTAAGGTCATCCAGACTGACCTGTGCCTGCTAAACAATTGGGCTTTAAAGGTTAAGGCTGTGTGACTGTATATAACATCTACACTGGATGATGCTGGAAACACTTGTCTCCCAGTAAACATGAGTGAATTGATGTGCAACATAATTATGTCCCTTGTTTGATTCACAACTTTATTACTATTATTCAAACAAACCGTGTTAATAAGGGAGATAATTTTGGGGAGGCAGAAAATCAGGGGTTTTAGGTAGCTGCTTTGCTTTGATGCTTTTAATGATGCTTTTAAATTGATTAAATTGATTTTAAATTGATGATTTTAAATTTTTCATATCATAAATGGATTTTGGGGAGATTTTAATAGCGTCATAAGCCCCAGAACTGACAGATTATTAGACAAAAAAAAACAACCCCAAGATCAAAGAAAATTACCTAAAGTATTTTTTGATTTGTTGGTCACTTTGGAATTACAAGACATTTAGAGATTAAAATATGGGCAATCATGAGAGCATACCTTTTACTAAGAAAGACATGGATCCTTTTCAAGGATTGATATGGCTTTTATGTCTAAATCTTTGATCAGTATGGTAAAAGATATGGAAAAAATTACAAAAATTATATCTGACCACAACCCAGTATTGCTCACCATTAAAGAGAGGAGAAGTCAGTTCAACTGGAGAATAAGTGAATTGTTCAGAAGTGATCTGGGCAAAAGAAAAAACAGATCAAAAAACAACAAAAAGAAAACAGATCTTGGCAAAAGAAAAAAAACTTGAAAAATGTTTAGGACAACTTGAATAAAGGCACTAAAATTGGTGTTGTCTGCTATGGAAGTAAAGTTGTAATGAGAGGAGTTTTGTTCAGCAAAATTCAGAATTTAAAAAGAAAAGACAAAAGATTAAAAAAGATATTCTGAATGGAATTAAGAAAAAGGAGGAAGTATTGAAAAAGAAGCCATCCAACATATCTTAGTTGAAGGAGATAAAAATTTTACAAAAACAAGTTGCTATGAGTATTTTGAAATAGAATGGAAAATGACGTATGTTCAACAAAAATACTTTGAATTTGCAAATAAGCCAGGTAAATGTTTGTTGTACAAATTGTGGAGAAAAAGAAGTTAGGGATGGTGATTTTGAGGTTAAAAATGGAAACATATAATAACTGACAGTGATGAGATAAAAAGAACTTCCTTTAAAAAAATTTCTTTACTTTGTAAAGAAAAAAAAACTAACAGAAAAGATGAAACCTTTTTGAAATTGTAGACTATACCTATTACTATTGAAACTAAAAGTGCTAAACTGAAAGAATAATTGTGAAATGAATGAAGTTCTCAAAAATGTAAAAATAGGAAAAATGGCAGGACCAGATGGTCTCTTGGCAAGATGTTATAAAGTTTTGGAAGAGCAGGTGTATTTACCATTTCAGCAATTAATGAATTCTATTATAGATTCTGGTAAAGTGCCAGAAAGTTGGACCTTGTCCAAATATAACTTAAATATTAAAGGAAGACAGGAGTGTGATGGAATGGAAGAATTACTGACCAATATATCTTCTGAATAATGACTATTAAACATTTACTTGCATCTTGGCTGAAAGACTGAAAAAGTTTGATGAATATTTGACATGAATATCAATGGGGGAGTTAACTAAAAAGGCAAATGAGAGACAATACGGTATTTGTTACAGACAGGCTGGAATACTTAAGAGGCCCATAATGAAAAACAGGTATCTATAATATTTTTGGCTGCAGAATAGCCATGTTCAAGATACATTATCATCATGAAAGTTTTGAAGGAGATAGGTGTAGGCAAGAACTCCTTAACATAGATTACAGCAGTATACTGAGACCAGAAAGGACAGATTTTGATTAATGAAAGAAAACGCAGTTTTTCACATTCAAAAAGGGACAAGATAAGGGCCACATGGGTTGTTTATATTAATATTGGAAGTTCTAAATAGAGCCATAAGACCATAATTTAAAAAATCAAAGCTATAAAGATAAAGAAGCAAGTTTATAAACTGAGAGCATTTGCTGATGATGTTGTGATTATTTTTTTTTACAGGATCCTTTGGAATGTACAGAATAACTAAAGATGTTAAATTACCATGGAACACTCACTGGTTTTATGGTAAATAAACATAAGACAGTAATGTTGACAACAACATGACAAAAAAAAAGCAAAGTTTATTGATGTAAAAAATTGGATTTAAAATAGTGAAAAGGGTAAAACATTTAGGAGTTACCTTTGAGACTCACAATACAAAATTGTTTCAGAATAATTACACTAAAATATGGAGAAATATTAAGGAAGAGTTACAGAGATGTTCAAAACTGAAGTCTCTGTTAGGTAGAGTTTCAACTCTTAAAATGAATGTATCACTGAAAACATTATTTCTGTTCTTAAGAAATGATGTACCCTTTAAACAGTGGGAAAAAGATATTTCTAAATTTGTGTGGAAAGGGGGGGGAACAAGAGTTAGACAGAAAGTTTAACAAGATGCAAAACAAACTGCCAGATCTGAAATTGTATTATTACACATCCTGTATGGTGTGGTTGAAAGACTGGCTCTTGCTAAAAAGAGAAGGATTCTTACAATTAGAAGGTTTTGATCTGAGATCTGGGTGGCATGCCTTTTTGTAGTATGAAAAAATAAAGTCAAATATAAATGTTAACAATCACTTCATAAGGTGTGAAGTAAATATAAACAATTATGCCCAAAGATGCCTTTGTGGGTTTCCCCTCATGAAGTTCTTTTTTCAAGAGAAATAGTGGACAAAGAAAAATAGATAACATATAAAGATTTAATTAAGGTGGAAGGAGGACCAACTGAAATTGGAAACAAATGAGGAAGCGACTGAAAATGGTCACGATATAAGATGGTTTGCATATAGACAGCTATCTGAAAGATTTAAAATGAATTTTAAAAATGTTTAATTTTGATGTTGATATATATCAGATGATGAATATTTGCAGCTAAAATGTACAAATGTACAAGATAATGCTGAAATTGGAGTTGGAGGATAAACAAGAAAAAGACTGTGTAATTAAATAGTCCCAGTGAGAAAGGATGTGGACTAAAGATTTGAAGCTTACTTTGAATTATTATTTGAAAGAAAAATTTTATAAGGTGAGAGAGAAAGAAGTAAGCTCTGTAACAATGATTGACATTATGAGGTAAGAGTTCAAGAATGTGAAATGAGAAGCAAGACGGAGAGATACAGAAGATCTTGATTTGTACCTCTGATACAGAGAGAGATATAAAATTGAAGATGAAAACAACACAAGACAAAAACCAGATGGTGAGGCAAGCACAAGCAAAAGCAGAGTTCATGCAGAGTTCCCTCTCAAAGGAGATTTATGATGAGGAGGTTTTAGTTTGTGAAAGTTAGATTATACCCCAAGGAGAGCGAAGATCAGGAATGAATCTAGTTGGGACCTGTAAGCAAACTGAATAAAGCCAAGTTGGACCTGTTCACATGACTGAAGGAAGGGGTGAGAAAGAAGTTTTTAAAAAGGATGTTGTTCCAAGACTATTATTTTGTGGAAAATCATAGTCCGTGAGGGCTGATTTGCTCTGTGAAACTGAGGGAGTTGGAATGGTGTTTAAAATAAGGATACTGTTTCTGGACAGTGTTCTTAACATGTGAGAAGCAGACAAGGAAAAAATAGTTTAGTGAGATGTGGGGAGTTAAATTCAAGATGTATATTTGGCCAAACTAGGTTAATATGGTCATAATTTTAGGATGACAGATGGATTGGTCTGTGAATTTTATAAAAGGCTTTTAGAACATAAAATGGCACTGATGTATAGTCAGTGAATATACAGTTGTACATTTTGGATAATGCTACTGGATTGTGCCTATAATGATATGGTTGCATTTGGAGATAGGGATGTTATTAAATATGTAATAGAAGATAAGTAATTAATTTAGTTAGTAGTGTTTAGAAAAATTAGTAGCAGTAAAGTTATATAGCAGTATCAACGTTATCTACCGTGTAATTTTCTTTATCATGCAACTATGTTGTAATAGAACGTAGAATTAAAATATGAAGATATGGTGTTAGATACGTTAACAAAGAGAGCCACATGATGTAGAGGTCTGAGCATTGGACTATGATCCTGGAGACCAGGGTTCAGTTTCCCACTCGGCCATGGAAATACTCCAGGTGACCTTGGGCACGTCATAGACTCTCAGCCCCAGAAAACTCTGTGATAGAGGTTCACTTTAGGTAAGAAATGACCTGTAAGCACACAAAAGCAACAACAATGGTAACAAAAAAAAATCTTTATATGCTTTCTCTTTTCAAAAGTATGATTTGGCAGAAGAGGAAAAAGAGAAGGCTAAATATTCTTTTTTGAGAAGTCTGAATCAAGTAGTAAGCTAGGTATATTACTTCTAAAGGAAGGGGGGAGATTGATTCCTTTTCTGTTTTTCCTCCTCTCTCACTTCTTTTTCTTTTTTTTCTTTCTTTTACTTTTTAATTTAAAATTCTTATGTTTTTATATTTGCCTAGACACTGGGTTTTTTTCCTTGTTTCTTTTACATTTAAATATATATTTGTATTGTTTTTGGTGCTTTTCTGGAATATATATATATATATATATATATATGAGTGATCGTGTTTTTTCATTATGATTCTACCATCAGCAACAGCCCATCCCCCATGTGGTCACCGTACTTATTGTATATATACATTTAAGGTAACAGTTTGTGAATCACAATGAAAAAAACATACATCCTCAATTTTCAACTTATAACACTCTACACATGATTTATGCCACCAGGTATTCTTCCAATAAATTATATATAGGAATAACATCTAGATTCTTAAAAATCCATATAGAGGAATCCCTTAGTAATATTAGGAACAGGCTTGACCATTTTCTGGAACATGATCATTCCTTTAAAGATTTATATTTTGGGGGGTTTGAGAAACTTTTTTCCCAGAATTACAGAACCCTGCTTTAAAAAGAAATGGATTAGATATTGAGATTTATCACATTAGCTTCCCATGTTCTAAATGTACACCTGGAGTACACATATCTACTTTAAAACTTGAGTTTTCTCATATCCCCTAACTTTCTATCTGTTGAAGAACTGTTATTAGAAGGATGTCCCTGGTACACACTGAAAAAAAATGAAAGAGTATAATGTTCTGCCTCTGTCTCTCAAACTTTCAGTTGCTAAGAATAAGCTTGGAAAACACTCATTTTGGAATCCCTGCAGGTGGTTTTAAAGTAGCACTGTAAGTTATATTTTGTTTTTATATTTTGGGTGGGCTAATAAGTGGTTTTAAAACTTTAAACTGTGACATTTTACATGCATTTTATGTAAGATATATGTATACATAATTGATAGAGCAAATTGTAACTTGTCTCCTGTTATAATTTTTGTTTTTTATGTATCTTCCCTTTTTTTCTTTTATCTTTTATCAGACCCCGAAGAAAGCCATTAAATATTACTAGGCCAAAACACGTTGGGTTAATTGAAAGAATAAAATCATCCGTTGTTTTTTTTAATTACTCTAAGACTTTGTTTATTCTCTACATCCCTCCTATTAGGTATTACCAGTCCTCAATGGTTTTTCTTCTTTTCTGAAAAGAAAAAAAGAGCATGTTTATAGAATGGAAGGAAGGACAAATCACCAAGGAAGTATACAGATGTGTAGCCCAAGCTTGCAGGAATAGTTTAAGGAAAGCAAAAGCTCAAAATGAGCTAGTGAGGGAAGCACAAACGAAGGGATTTTTCAAATATGTTCAAAGCAAGAGAATGACCAAGGAAATGGTGGAATTGCTGCTCAGCGAAGATGGTAAAATCCTAACAGATCATAACCAAAAGACAAAACTGCTCAATTCCTAATTTGCTTCAGTTTTTTCCAAAATAGAGGACTGCGAGCTTCCATGCATCAGCAGAGAACTTGGGAAAGAATCTGGGTTGCAAATCAAGATTGATGACTTAGACAGAAACAAGCTAGCCAACCTAAATGAGTTCAGATCTGCAGGGCCAAATGAAGTGCATCCCAGAGTATTGAAGGAACTTGCTGATGCAGCTGCAGAACCACTTGCCATTATTTTTGATAAATCTTGTAGAAAAGTTGAGGTGCCAGATGACTGGAAATGAGCAAACATTGTCCTTCACTTCAAAAAGGCAAAAAGAAGATCCAAGAAACTACAGGTCAGTTGGCCTAACCTCAATACCAGAAAAATATTAGAACAGAGGAGTCCACCTGCAAGTTATCTTGATGACAACACAGTAATTAGCAGGAACTAACATGGATTTATCAAGAACAAATCCTACCAAACTAATATCCTTTTATTGATCAGATCACTAGTTTAATAGATGGTAGGAATCTGTGGGTGTCATTTATCTGGATTTCAGCAAAGCATTTGATAAGGTTCCTTATGATATCTTGATTAGCAAACTGACTAAACATGGAATTGATGGAAACACCCATCAAATGGATTCATAATTGATTGGAAAACCATGCTTAAGGAATTGTCATTGATGGCTATGCTTCAGATGGAAACAAGATCTCAAATGAAGTGCTGTAGGGTTCTGTCCTCGGGTTGATGCTCTTCTATATTTTTTATCAATGAGATAATGGGGTGGAGGGAATCCTTACCAAATTTGCAGATGATACAAAATTGGGAGGAGTAGCTAACACATTGGAAGATAGAAAACGAATTCCAAAGAACCTTAATAAACTAGAAAATGGCCGAAGTTAATGAAATTAACTTCAATTAATGAAATTAACTTCAACAGAGACAAATGCAAAATTCTACATTTAGTCCACAGAAAGCAAAGGCACAGGTATAGGATGGGGGATACTTGGTTCAGCAGTACTACACATGAAAGGGACTTTGGGATTATTGTTGTTTATAAGATGAACATAAGCCAGCAGTGTGATGTTCCAGCAAAGAAGGCAAATGCTATCTTAGCTCACATTAATAGAAGCATAGTTTCCAAGTCTAGGGAAGTAATAGTTCCCCTATATTCTATATTGGTCAGGCCTTATCTGGAATACTGTATTCAGTTCTAACAGCTTCATTTTAAGAAGGATATAGACAAGCTGGACATTTTAAGAAGGATATAGACAAGCTGGAGCACGTCAACCTGCCATCATTCTTCTTCCTGCTTGACTTGTCCTTCAATCTGTGGACTGAAAAGAACTCACCTGCCACCAAAGGCACAGTTGGTTGCTGGGTACCAGAATGACTTCAATACCGAGGATGGCAGGCGTAGGACCGACTCCAGCAATACTAAGGTGATCAGTACTGGTTGCTTTTTCAAAGTCTTCCTGGACCTCATGACTGTGGTCAAAGCAGTGAAAAGCGCTGTGCTTGCCACAGCCTGTTCACACACCCTTACTTTGCCTTAGCATTCTCCACAAAGGAAAATGATGCTCCACCCTGGTGAAAACGAAATGAATGATGTAGAGAGGAGGCTGCCGCCTAAAATAAGTAAAGGGGTAATATGGGAACTATTTTTTTAAAAAAAATCAAGTCTTAACACCATATGGAGTGCATCTAAGAATACTACAGGAAACTGCAGTTGTATTTTTGAAATTCCATTTATTATTTTTCAGAGCTTTTGACAACTAGAGGCAAGCAAATATGCCCACCTTCAGCAGTGGGAAAAAGATGACCCAGACATGTATGGACTTGTCAGCTTGATGTCAATACCAGAAAAGGTTCCAGAACAGTTCATAAGCAAGCAGTCTGTGGGTACTTAGAAAAGAACAGTATTTGGTGTTTTAGTTTTTTAGAAAGAAGTAAAGACAGACTAATCTTACCTCTTTTTCAATACTTTTGAACATCAGGATGTAGAAATATTGATTTCAGTAAGGCCTTATCAAGGTCTCCTGTGATACTGCTGATAAGCTAGTGCAAGCTAGATGATGCTACTATCAGATACAGAAGGAAGGATCATCAGTGATTCTTTGTCATTCTGCAGAGATGTCACAGATTCTGGAGTTAGTACTTCTGGATAGTACAGGATGTCACATTGGATCCTTTGTTTCAATTCAATCTGAATTGTTTTGATCTGAAGTTGAAAAGTAGGACCACCACCAAATAGTTCTATTATTAACTACCGTATTAAGGAGAGTTCTTTGTGTCATTAAGGATATTTTGTATATTTAAAGGTATGCTAATTTTCACAGAGGATTGAGATGATAGAGTAACTAAGTAAAATATTTAACTAATTAAGTAACTATACAAACATATAACTATTAAGGAAAAAAAGAAATATTGTGTGGTAATAATTATTTGAAATATATTGTTTCATTTCTGATTAGTGTAAAAGATTGATGAATGAATTAGAATTGGAATTATATCCAATTAGATATTTGAATTATATTGTACTGATATTTGATATTATGTTGTACTGATTAGTTCAAGTATATTGAATGAAAATATGAGTACATTAAAAAAATAAGAAATAATAGAGTATTTAAGCATTTGAAATAAGAATTTAAAGTGTAAAATGGCATTGGGAAAAAAGAAGACTATCCAACTTCAAATGCAAACACAAACACAATGAAGAAGACCCTCCTCAGAGATGAGTGCAAAAGCCATGGACCCATGCATAAAAATTTTTGAAGAGATTCAAAAATTAAGAAGCAAGATCAGAGAAGAACTGAAAGGAACAAGAGCAGAGATAAAAGATTTTAAAAGAGAAACTAAAAATTTAAATCAGAATTTTAAAAAACTTATGAATGACATAGCATTAATAGATAAAAAAGTGGAAACTGTAAGAAAGGACTCAAAAATTAGATATAAAAACAGAAAACTTGAGGAGGGAACAACAAAGAGACAGAGAAGCAAGCATGAGAATGAAAATGAGACAAAGGAATAAATGTTTGAAGTTAAGAAGCTTATCAGAACAACCTGAAGAAAATCTTTATGAAAGGGTGACAGAATTACTAGTAGCATTCATTGGGCAAAGAATTGGGAAATTTCATTTGGAAATAGATAAGATGTTTGGAGTTGATTCACCAATGGCAAAAAAGAAAAAAAAACTCCCAAGAGATATGGTTATTTATTTTACAAGAGAAAAAACAAAAAATCAGATAATACAGCAAAGCCACAAAGAAACGTCGATGATAGAAGATTGTGAAATACAAATTTATAAAGATATTCCAGCTCAGCTTCTTAGACAAGGAAGAGAATATTTATTCCTAACAAGACATTTGCAAAGGCTAAACATCAGATACAGATGAGAAGATCCAGAAGGAATATTCTTCTATTATAAAGAGAAAAGTTATAAGATCATATCAGTTGAATAAGTGAAAGAATTGTTTTTTGAAGTACTGTTTGAAAAAGAAACATAAAAATATACTGTACCTTAGGTAGAAATGATGGAAGGAGAAGAAAATACGGAAATCTTGTATTCATAAAGAATACTGTCAGTTTATAAATATGTATTTTATTTTATATTTTGTATGTAAAAAATAAAATTTAAAAAAAAGAAGAATTATTTTAAAAATTTGAAGCAAGAACGGTATGGATCAGAGAGCAGAGAAAGCAACAGAGAGTGCTGCAAGAAGAGACAAATGTAGAAAGGAGTTTATGTACCCAGAAGAATTAAAAACAAGAAAGAATGGGAGAAAAAGTAAGTGTCTCAGATCAGGAAGAACAGGCGGAAGAACATCTAGAGAAGGAATAATTGTTGGTATTAACATAAGATGAAAGAAAGAAAGAAAGAAAGAAAGAAAGAAAGAAAGAAAGAAGTGAAAATAATCTCTTGGAACATTTTGGATGAATTCCCATTATGAATCAGACAAGTCTTCCATCACCTGGAAAAAAGGAAAGCTGAAATAATTTGTCTTCAGAAAACTCATATTAAATGATGAAAAATTTCTAAGAAATAAAAGATTAGGAGTGTTTCATATCATCTTTTCTTAAGAAAAAAAGGTCTAGCTGTATATTGGCAAAGTAAAATCCCTGTGAGAGAAATATTTAAAGATCAAGAAGGAAGAATAATTGGAATGGAAGTACAAATTAAAGAGACTGAAAACACTATTGGTGGGAATTTATGCACTCTGTGAAAACAAGGATGTATTCTACTAGAAGTTAAACAAGATTATACTGGCCCATGAATATGAAGGTGTGATCATAGCCAGAGACTGGAATGGAGTTTTAGATATAAAAAAGATGAACAAACTGCCACGAAAAATTTTTTTTAAAAAGGGAAATTAGCAATAACAACAACAACAAATTTTTTTTATATGTTGAAAAATCTATCATTGATTAACTCTTGGATACAGATGCATCAAAATGACAAAGAATATACTATTTTTTTCTCTAAAGTCCATCCAACATTGACAAGAATAGATATGATCCTAATATCAAAACATATATTAAGGCAAATTTTAAAAATCCAGAGATTTTTCCCAAAACAATGTCAGGTCACAATCCAGTTTTCTTGGTTTGAAAGAAATAAAGAAACAGTACAATTGATGACTTAATGAAACTCTTGAAAGATGAAGAGATTGTGATGAATGCTAAAGAAACTTTAAAATTTTTCTTCCATATATTTAAAGGAAGAAACAAAGATGAATATAATGTGGGACACAAGCAAGATGATTATGCAAGCTTTTTCTCTTCAACAGTAATACCAACAAAATCAAAAAAGGAAAGAAGAGATTCAAAAGTTAACAGAAGAAATTAAAAAACAAGAAGAATTAAAAGGAAATCCTGAGAAAAAAGAAATTGGTTATGAGATTAAAATACTTCAAAAAGAAATATCTCAATAAACAACAGATGAAATAGAAAAGAAATTAAAATATTTACCAACATTCTGAACATGCAAATAAAGAAGGCTCATATATGAATTAAGAAAAAAAGAAAGAAAAAAATCTTATAATAAGAGATAAAAGAAGGCAAAAAAAGTTACACAGAGCAACATAAAATAAAACAGATTTTTGAGAAATATTATGCAAACCTATTTAAAGGGAAAAAATGATTCTCCTCAACAATTACAGAAAATTATTAAATATTTAAAAAGATAAACTATTACTAACATTTTAAAAGAAAATGTAATCTGTTTATTTGTCCTATAATAATCATTGAAATAGTAGAGGCAATCAAATAATTAAAACCAGGGAAAGCTCTGGGACCTGATAGTTTCATGGTCCTATGCTATAAGGAATGGTTAATTCCGTTACATACAACGTTAAAAGAAATAATAGACCAAGGACCACCACAAGCGTCAGGTGAATCAAGTATTATATTAATCCCCAAAGAGAGAAGAGACCTTAAAGACACCAAAAATTATAGACCAATCTCTCTACTAAATATTGATTACAAGATCTTCACTTCAATTATGGCAAAAAGATTCAAAACTATTCTACAAGAAATAGTTCACAAAGATCAACCATGATTCTTACCTGGAAGAAGTGTAAAACAAAATGTGAGAATGGCTCTGGACTGTATAGAATATTATGAGAAAAAAAAGGGAAAATTCACAGTTGTCTTTCTTGATGCTTTTATCTTTGATAAAATCTTCTGGGCTTTCATGAAGGGCATCATTGAAGATGTGGACTTGAGAAAACAATTCAAAGACTGGATAAATGTCATCTTTGAAAATCAAAACGTATGTGTAATAATTGATGGAGAAAAAAACAAATCCTTATAAATTAACAAAAGGGGTGGGACAGGGCTGCCCTTTATTGCCTCTTCTATTCATTATGACTTTGGAGATTTTAAATAAAAAGATACAGGAAGACTAAAAATAAAAAAGCATGAAACAAAACTTAGAGCTTCTGCTGATGACTTGGTTATATTCCTAGAAGAACTGGAAAATTCAATATTAAAACTTTTAGAATTATTAAATGATCACAGACAAGTTGCGGGCTAAAGATCAATAGAGAAAAAACAACATTTTTAACCATGAATATGTCAAAAAAGGAAGAATTTAAAGAAGTATCTGGCTTGCATATTGAAAAAATTCCGAACTTTTTGACAACAATTATAAAAAAATGAGGAATAAAATCAGAAGTGATCTACTAAAATGGAATAAATTTAACTTATCATTAATGGGAAGAATAAACACAATTAAAATGGGAGTATTATCTAAATTCATATTTCTATTTCAGAATCTCCAGATTATAATCAATGAAAAACTTTTTACACTGTGGAACAGTGAGATTTCAAAGTTCATTTGGTTGGGAAGAAAATCAAGAATAAGAATGAAAATAATTCAAGATGCTAAAGAAAGAGGGAGATTTGGACTCCCCCATTTAAAATTACATTTCCAAGCAAACTGTTTAGAGTGGAACGTATTGGAAAATACTGAATTGTTGGAATTGGAAGGCTCTGACCTCAGATTTGGTTGGCATGGGTACCTATGCTGCAATAAAATAAGTGTATATAACAATTTCAACAACCATTATATTAGAAAATCTCTAATAAAAGTATAGAATACTACCAGATACACATTTTATAGAAAATTACCTAACTGGACCTCTTGACAGAAAGCATTTAAAATAAGTGAAACAACATCCGGCAAACATTTACAATATAAAGATTTAATTAAATAGGAAGAGAACAATCCAATACTGAAAACTATAGAAGAGTTGAAAGAACTGGACAAGACCAATATAGGATCCCATATAGACAAATTAATGAGAGCTTTAAGATAGGAGCTGACAAAGAAGAAAGTAGAATTTATGAAACTTTGATCAAAAAACAAAAGCAATTATCAAAATTTTATAAATTACTTTTTCAAAGAGGGATGGAACACAAATTGTCAAAGGAAACAATAATAAAGTGGGCTCAGAACATCAGACATGAAATTGAATTTCAGAAATGGAACAAAATCTGGAATGCAGATGTCAAATTTATTTTTAAGCATGAACCTGAAGGAAATTTTTTACAAAATACTACACCGTTGGAGAAAATAATTTTTAAAAAGGAAATGGGGAATAGAAATGCAAAAATATAATTGGTACCTTTTTCCACATGTGGTAGTCTTGCAAAATGGCTAAACATTTTTGGAAAAAAATCCACAATACACTGTCTAAGATAATAGATTTCAAATTTGAAATGAACCCTGAATGTATTTATTGAATATCATCAGGAGGCAAAAAGAATTAAGGAAAAATAAGAAGATAATTTTCTATTTCGCCATGGCAGCTAGACTTTCTTTTGCACAACATTGGAAAGATAAAATAGAACCATCAATGGAAGAACGGAAGGATGGAAAATTAAAATCATGGAGATGATGACAATGGAAAAACTACTGAACTCGATAAATGTGAATTCAAAAGTTTGAAAGACAATGGAAATCAGCATTGGACTTCACTAAAAGTAAGGACAGACATTAAATGTAAATACGATACAAATATATAATGAAATATAAAATGATGCAGATTTATCTATGTGTATTAAAATTAGTTTGATGAAAGGGTAGGAAATTGTTAAAATAGAAAAATAGGTTTTGATAAGATGATTATTAAGTATATAATTTGATGAAAAGACATTATAAGGAAGAAGGGTTTTGGTTTATTGGGGAAGGGAGACTATTTTAAGCAAATGTTGTATATACTATATATTGAATAAAATATATTATTTGTAAATGGTTGTAAACTTTGAACTAAAAAGATAAAATTTAAAAAAAAAAGAAGTGTGAAAGTTGATGTGAAGCCTTGTATCATGAAGTACAGAACATCTTTTCATGGGTTGGGGCAGAGCTTGGGGCCTAAGATGTGGAACCCTAAGCTCATCAAGCAAAACTAGAGCAAATATACTGAAGTCCAGGAAAATGGCATGTTACCTTTTGCTTCTGACCCCTTGCCCTAAAATATAACTCATTCCCTTAATCCCTTAAGAAGATTAAAATGTTGAAACATCAGACGCAGTAACCTTGCAGCCATGTGCATCTGCTGGCATTGCAGGATGGTGACTCCACCCTCATTTTTAATGTCAGCTTTCTCCATAGCATTAGGCATTAGTAGTTTCCCTGAATATCACAGGAGCTATTCAGGTGCTAAACTTCCTAGATAGTTTAATAGCTGGAGGAGCTGCTAAAACCTGGAAGAACCATCAAGGAGTTCTGGTTAAAACCAAGGGTGAAATAATTGCTCCAAAAAAGAAAAAAGAAAAAAAACCATCGGCTGTGCCTGCTTGCAACCCTATTTGTCAGTTTTCAGACTGTGCAAACAAAACTTAATTAAAATAAATTAAAATTGCTTGTAGTGAGTTGTATGATAAAATCTTATGATGCCCACAAACAAAATACAGAGACCAGTGTAGATATTTTAGTAAATCAGTTCAGATGATGCCACTGTACCCTCCTGTTTCCCTATCACTTGCCTTTCTGCGGACTCTCCAAGAAGTGCTCCCGTGAGAATATCTCTTCTTTTCCCACAGTAGAAAAACCATCCCTCGCTCTTGCAGCAGAGTAGCACAGATGTCCCTCATATGTACTGACACCTGAGCCAGCTGAGATAAGCTGAAGCTATCCAGAAACCCAGCAATGTACTTCAGGATCTCCAAGGGTAAGCCGCTTAGAGCATCCATTTCTTTCCCTTGGCTATTTCTGATTAATTTGTTTTTATTTATTTGTAAGAGGACAGGGTCAACCTCTGGCTTCACAGCAAATGTCTTGAGATGCCTGCTGTAGATAACACTTGACTTTTGCCCAGAAGGGCGCCAGGGATATTGAACAAAAGTGCAGCCCAGATAGGCAAGTGGGCAGCGATGTTGAAACCATCCATTCAGGCATGACTGGATATCAGTGTGAACATTCTTGAAATGTGAAGGAAATTCATCTCTCCGGAAAAAGTGGTTGCAAGAGAAAGTGAAAGCAGAGCTATTTTTGTTGTGCCTTTGGGTTACACTCTCACTGTGAAGCTGTAAACTGAGGTTGGGTGGATCATTTGCATCTAGAATGTCTGCTAGAACAGCTGTGGAAGCAAAAGGCTCCATGGCAAACTTGTATGTTTGTGTTCCAAAATCTATATAGAGAGCATCAGTAGAGTTTGTTTGAGATATTTCATGCCCTTTCAATTCCTTCTCCAGAGCACACAGCAGTGTAGCTTTTATGGCATCAGTTTCAGGAAGCTCCTCCAAACTTATCCCCAACTCAGAAGTATCCACAGATACATTCTTAGTTGGCTTCTTGTGTGCTGTAGGATCACCAAGTCTTGCTCTTCTGCCACAATAGCTGGTTGGTACTTTGAAGGTTGTCACTGTCTTCACTTCATGAACTTCCAGATTTCCATATACAAAGTCTTTCTCTCTAGGAGTGCAAGCAGCTAGCTGACCAAAATGAATGAGCATCCGTCCATGGTGCACCAGATACATATTGTACTCCCCTATAGGAACCTCTGTTTTTAGTCTCTCTAATACTCCATCTTGCCAAGGAGCCAGACCTGTCTTTTCAGCTGCTAAACTGATTTGAGAAGGGGACTGAGCTTCTTCACTTTCTCCTACTCTCCTGCTTTCTTCCACAACACCATTGCTTGAAGTCTGCCCTTTATTCAGAGACTTGCTCTCTGTTTTGTTTTTTGCATTGTCAGCCAACGCACCTGTTACTTTACATGCTTGAAATTCTTTGCTGAATATATTTTCCCAGGTTTTATAACCAGCCAAGTCCATACCATCTTTGTCTTTCGCCAACTGCTCCCGCTCATACTGGCTGAGTTCAGCTACAGGAGCATAATTTGCATCCGACTCACCAAGTGCTCTTTCAGCTGCTTCTGCTTCTTCCTCATTAGCATCTGCCTCTTCCATGGTGACAGTCTTTTTGCATTCTGGGAAAAATTCAGCCATTTTGAGTACCTTAAAGAGAACTTTCTGATCTTTCATGGCTAGGGCCACATCAAGGCAGTCTTCTCCAGGCTCTTCTTTCATAATATTTTCATGCAGAATGGCATCAGAGTCTATACATGGCCATCGATTCCATTCCATAGAGCAGGAAACTATACTGGCTGGGCAGACCTGGAGATGTTTTGCTGTTTTAAAACGAGCCATTGTAAAAGGGCAGCCATAAACAGAGTTAGGACATGAAACTTGCTCTAGAGGACACAGGAGCTCATGCTCTTCCTCTTTACACATATGAAAGGCAGCACCACAACGAGACCGGCAGTTGATCACCACACAAGACACAGCAGGCTCAACTGGAACTTGGCAATAGCGGTTGAAACACTTTTCACAATGCTTGTGCAGTCTGGAATGAGTCTGCTGCTTCTTGCCCTACCAAAGATTACAAGAGACAAAAAGAGAAGCAGTTCTTCCAAGCAATTGGAAAAGACAACTTTTTTTTTTACTCCAGTTGTTTTGTGTGTTATAGGTAGAAACTATTTTACACAAATGCTTATCAGCCACTTTCAAAAATAGGTATTTGTGAAGTATACACTACTCAATTTACAAAGCTTGGAACCACCAAATCACAAGTAAAGATTAAAGTAACAGTTTCATAAAATCAATAAGCAATGGTTTAATGTACTCCAAACTATTTTCTAGTGTCCTAAGTATGCCACTGCAGTTCTGCACTGACTTGGGTTATGTTACCCAAGTACTGTAGCAGAAAGCCTATACTCTACCAAGTGGTAGAGGCAGATAGTGCAGATTAAAACTTTAGGGGTGCTTCTGCCTTCTCGCCAGCCATTCTCAGCAAGAGATGGCACACTATGCTGTGGCTGTTCAACCTAACCCAAGTGACTCTGTAGGAAGAGGGATTATAGAACTAGGCAAGAAGTAAGGTGGGGTACATGGTAATAATAATTCTAGCCCTTCCCTCCCTGTAAACCCCAGCACAGCAGAAGAGAAGACTGGGAACTATTCCCTTAGTGATGAAAAAGTGAACAGCTGGATTGCTCTCATTTTTATTAAGGGACTGCTGGCTATAGCAATCCTATATTTAATCACTGTTGGTAGGGATGGCAAATATCAATTTTATGAGTCCTGGTGGTAGTTGAGAACAGGAAACAATTGTTCATCCTGTAGCTTTGAGACACTCAGAATTTTTTTTTCCTGCAATGACAGCAAATGGTGCAGCTTTTCCATAAAAGCTGCACAGGCTGCCCAAAAAAACTCTGTGGCTTTCCAGAAACCACACAATTTGTGCAACAGTTCAAATGTGGGGCTTGTATAAAAAAGACAAGTTTCCAGGTAGCCAGTTTTGTGTTTCATGCAAAATTGCTCTTTTTACATAAAAACACCAAAGTTGCACAACAAAAATGTTACACACAAAACAGCAAAGTTGCACAAGAAAACCATATGTGACTGAAGTTTCAGTCAGCCCAGATTTCTTTCCCTGTTGTGTAATGTTTGGCTTGTGCAGCTTTCAAGCTGTCATGGCAGCAGCCATAATGTTTAACCCTTTACTGTGTTGTTTGCATCGGGGTGTAATGTGCAATTTAGGCCATTTCCGCACGAGGCGAGGGAATCACCCCATGACGCTACTCACCAGACTTCTGGGCTCTCTGATCTGGTCCACACTTCTCCGGAGCAGTGTGTGGCCGCCACTCTGCACTGCTCCGGGGACGAAAATGGCGGCTTCCAGTTGGTCAAGGGTCTCGACCAACCGCTGAAGCTCACCAGCCTAAAGCCCACCCCCGGCAGATCGCAGGCTCGCACCAATGCGAGCCTGCGAATCTACATAAGGGAGCAGGCTCGCAGTGGCACGCTCCATGCTTTTGAAAGACCTGTTTTTAGCGGTCTTTCAAAAGCACGCTGGACAACCACCTGGGGTCATTCCAGAGCAGACTGGGGTGCGGATCTACGTTAAGTAGGTCCGACCCAGTCCGCTCCCAGGTGCAGATGTCCTCCCTGGAAGACGCTCTGCCCCATGTTAAAAACGCCTTGCGGAAATGGCCTTAGTTTTGCATTTTTTTCCAAGTACATAGTGAAAAACAATGTAAGCAGATGAAGATTTTTTTTTGAGGAAGCTGCCCAGTGTTCTGTGCATAGGCTGCAGGTTCTCAAACTCTTGTGCAGTTCTCAAAAAGTGTGCAGTTCCTGCAATTTGTGGGAACTTGGAACATGCCTTTTTGATTCCTGCATAAGTTTCTTGAGGGGTCAGGAACTCCAAATTCGATCCGAGTCAGGCAACTGATAAAGGAGATACCAAATTCTTGCTGCTGCCTGCCATCTGCTAGAAAATGCACCCCAGTTACTGCTGTGGGACCTACACTGTTATGCTTACACCCTTTTAGAATGCAAACACTGGATTATTCCTAGGCAAACCATGAATAAAAAACAAAGGAAAAAGAGTTCCCCAGAAGCTCTGGATTTGGATGGAGACTGGGAACATTAACCCAATGGATATATTTTGTAGCTCCTGTTTCTTATTTGTAGCCTTGAATAAATGCTACTAGTATAGACCAACAAACTGAAGTCCCTGAGCAGGAGCAGCATCGGTGAGAATTTAATAAAACAAATAAACAAAAATAACTCCTAGACCCAAAAGTTGCACAGACTCTTGGCTACTTTGTTTTTGGATAGTGGCTGCCACAAGTCAGTCACGAGAAGGAGTTTGCAAGAGTCATCAACTGGCCAAACACTTTAGAGCGAGCATCTGACTGCGTCCTGGCTTATGTCATGCTAACATATTTGTGTTATCACTAATAATTTTGTGTCTGGCTAGAGTTAATAGTTTAATATTCACGTCAGTACTCCTACACTTAACTAGCCTCTGATGTTGTCAGTGTTCCTACCATCTCAAAATAAACACACTATATATATGAGAGTCCAGACAACATTCCAGGCAGGTGATAGGCCCTTTCTGCACCTTACCTTGTTCTGGCGCTGGGGTGCAGGGATTGCGCGAGCAGCCTCTGCCGAAAGGCTCTCCCTTCCCTGCTGCTTCAGCTCTGCACGAGCTGCCTGCTCATGCGAGAACTCTGCCTCTTCCTTCCACAGTGCAGCCTGGGACCTTCCCAGGCTGCACTGGGGCAGGAAACACGACCGGCCTGGCTCCAGAGGCTCTGCACACCGGGTAAGTGCGCGTGGAGCCCAGGAGCAATGCACAATCGTGCACCATTTTCAGCTTCTTGCCAAAAATGAAAAGGTGCACAATCAGCCGCTGGACCGTTGCACGATTGTGAGTGCGTCGTGCAGATCGCTCCTCGCAATCGCGTGACGCACCAGGCCCTCTTTCAGATGGAAAATGCCGTGCGAAAAGGGCCATAGACTACAATCTACAAAAACTCATGTTATAAAAAAAAGTATTGTCATTAGGGTGCCACAAGACTCTTGTTTTAATTGCTTGGATATTACAACAAAACAGTATAATCTCTTTTTGCAGGTACGTACCATTGCTCCAATTAGTTATTTCTGATGCACCTAGAAGAAAAGTAAAGAAATTTAATAGAAGAATTATATGATAGAATTTGTGAACATATTTGTAATATTAGCACTGCCTTACAGGTTAGGCATCCTATTCCAAAGCTTGCAGTGTCTGCAACAACTATATAGTCCACCCATGCCCAGCCATGCAATCAGCTTCTGTGCTGCTTTTCTCACTCATTACAATCCCAACCACAGTCCCTGAAATGGGGAGTGGGGAGGCTCAAGTTCACAGAAGGCTTTTTGGAAGAAAAAACTTTTTTGACCCCGTGAGATCCTGGAGCCACAAAACAGCCCTGCAGGCCACTCTCTGCCCACCCCTACTTTAGGATGCTCAAATCTGAGTCTTAGAATTAGAGAGTTGGAAACGATCTCAAATTCATCCATTCATACCACTGCAAGGTATCCAAGGTTACCATATTCAACTGCATTGAAAGCAACTAAGAAGTCCATCGGAACCAACAGAGAGACACTCCTGCACTCATTTTCTGGTGTACATCATTCAACAAGGTGACCAGAGCTGTCTCTCTTCCACAGACTGGCCTGAAACCAGACTAAAATGCATCTATATAATCTGTCTCATCTAGAAACCCCTGGAGCTGGGAGGCTGGCACACACTCCAATACCTTGCCCAAAAATGGAATGTTGGAAACTGGCCAGTAGTGAGATGCAGAGAGGGTTTTTCAAAGAATGGTCTCATAGCTGGCTTCATTAGGTATGATGGAATTCTGCCTTGCTTTAGCAAGGCACTGGCCACTCCCTCCAGCCACTCAGCTAGCCTGTCTGGCTTTTTCTTTTTTTAAATTAATCAGGAATGGCAAGGATCTAACACTCATGTTGGCTCTCACTGCTCCAACAAACCCGTCTACCTCCTTCAGTCGTACAAACTGGAAAGTATGCATTATCACTGGACAGGCAGGGGCAAAGTTACACACTCAGAATCCATATTAATTACAGAATCCAAGTCAGAGAAAATCTGAGCAATTTAATCTGTAAAGCATTAAGCAAGTTGTTCACAGTGGGCTGTCAAGTGTTCTGGATTACCCTCTTGTGGGCTGGCATGTAAAAGACTCCTGAGTGAAGGCAAAGATTGTGCTTGAGGTGGTGGCCTGGATGATAGGAAACAGCAACAGACATGGGATGTTGGGGAGCTGGGGTTTTGATCACAAAGACATTGGGGATTTAGGGTTTTTTTGGAGGGCGGCATGGTTTTTAACACTCTTCTTCAATCCCAAGCCTGGGAAAGTTTATTGGCATTCCTACCAGACAAACTCTCCAAATAGTATCACACTGTCCGATCTAGCTACCAGGGAGGCATGGAAACACTCCAAGATGTCCAATTACCATTCTAATCCTGAACAGCCAATCCAGGAGGATATCATGAATATGATAGAATCAGTGCATTGGGGGAAAGCCACAACAAAGGGGTTCATGCATCTTCTCCTCTTTTGACTTTTTTCCTAGGTGACCACTTTTTATGAAAGGAAATTAGTCCTTGTTCTCTCTTTTTTAGAGTAGGTAGCCACACATGGTCTTGCATTCATGATGGCTACCAACGTATACTCATGCATGAAAGCAAGAGGATTCTATAAGGTTTTTACTTCTAGATTTCTTATGTTGAGATGACAGTTTTAATTTATCCAAGAAGTGTGACTCTGACTTTATCTGCTTCTTAAGGTAAGTGTCTTCCTTAATAAATCCCCTGAAAAATGTCTTCTTTGTATTCCAGAAGACAGCAGAAGAAATGTTCCATGGTAGCATACTCCTGGAAATAAGGTTTAAAATTATTTTTGATGTAGGCAGTTATATGGTCTCTTGTGAATAAGGCAACAGTAAACCATCAGGTGGGCGTTTTATATCGGATAGGTCTCCAGTTAAACATACTGGGAAACACCCAAAGGCCATTATAGGATGGAATGTTACATCCTTGACATTGCCTGTGTGAGAGGAGGAAACCAGGATGAAGTTAATAATAAGTTTCTTCCTGTAGGATTTTTGTTATACCAAATATCTAGAGTCGTTTTTAGCCAACATTTTGGAAATTACCTATCTCCCTTTCAGGAGTCTTGAGAGATTGGAAGAATGATCTTTATTGTGATCTAGAACATTAGTGCCATCCTCTAGGAGTAGTTTACCTAAGAGAAAGATTTTCAGTTGAGATAGCATCTGTATCTGATTAATGTATAACATTCTGTGTAAGTTGGTCCCCCCCACAAGAGATAACAGTAATACTGTGGTAGCCAACCTCTACAGAAGTGCCATAAATAAAAACATTAAGGGCATATTCCAGTGAGTCATCAAATAGCCTGAAAAGCCATTCCATTAACCTCTTGAAATCTCAAAGCTTTTTTGCTCTCAGGATTTGCAACCCCGCCTTCAGTTGAAGTAACCAACAGCTAATTCTGGTCAGACACAAGATAAAATGCTGCCCTTGCACTCATTCCCACCACAAACTGGTAAGCCAAAGAACAACTTTGGATGCAGGTTCTCCTGGGATCAATGTACAATGTACTTTCTGCTGGCAATAGTGATCAGGAGTCAGGTGAGTCAAACGAAGCAGGAAGTCCTCTTCACCTTGGTCAAGATGACAACTCTTGCATCTTGTCTACAATTAATGCAACATCAACAATGGGGGTGTTATTTGGGAAGTTCCCTCTTCCCAGTCCTTCCACTGCTTGATGCTTTTGTTGGGTCTCTGAAGTTGTGTCCCACTATGCACATAAATTCTGGATCTTCTTCCATTAAAAAAATAGTTGCAAACTTAGGCCTGAAAAGGGGCATTCAAACTAGGGCCTCATAAACAAGCAACAGTGTTGTAGAACTGGATGTTGTTATGAGTGCCTGTTCCTGCTTTATCTGTGGCCATGCACTTTTGGGCATGGACTTCCTTTGCACTGGGGAGTCACCTCGCCTGCACCTGACAGCATACTATTGTGGTGAATCATTGGTGAAACAATGATCTGTGATCTGCGCTCATGCTCCTATGCATCTTGCTCTCCCAGTGCAATGCATGCCCACTACATTGGGCCTTTCCAACTAGCAGACTAAAGAATCTGTTGGTGGTTAAGTACCACAAATTATTTTTAAAGGCCAGAGGCAATGTTTTCTCTACCAAAGTACTTAGAAGTAGATTTGCTGGTGTCCCCTATCTAGAAAGATGCTGCCCTTGTGATAATTCGGAAGTTGAGTTGATGAAGCATATTCTTGTGGCTTGTAGATACTATAATCCATCACTGTTTAATTTCCCCAATGTTGAGTCAATTTCCTGGAAGTTCAGCTCAATTTTATATTAGGTTCCTGCTGGAAGACAAGTCCCCAGAAGTGACCCTGGCTGTTGCTAAATTCCTCACAGAGGTGGCCAGAATTAGAGCTCACTGTGTATTAAACAATAGTCAATTATGATTGTCTTATTGTTTTGATTTTCCTTCAAATATTTTGTATATGTTCTGTTTTATCCTCAAGTCCTTTCTTTGATGGATCTATGGATTGCAATAAATAAATGACTGACTGGTGAAACAAGAACTTTTGTCAGTGGAGAAAACACTGTTTCGTGAATGTCTCCACTTTTTTATGCACAATAGATTTTTTTCATGCAACACAAACATGTCTTCCAGTATGTACATTACTGGTAACACAAGTGATATTCAATTAAATTGATGTTATTTGATCATGAATACTGGGATGCTTTAATGTGCCAAGAAAAAAAGGTAATACAGTAGAGTCCCGGTTATCCGACATGCGGTTATCCGACCTACCAGATTAACCGACGTCACGGCTGCCTGGGGGCGTGGCTGTAGGCATTTCCGCACCCCCAGACATGCCCCCAAAATGGCGGCCGCCACGGGCCTCCGGCTAATCCGACATTTCGGTTATCCGACCCTCCGTCCACCCATTTAGGTCAGATAACCGAGACTCTACTGTAAAGAGATTAAAACTCTCCCTATCTAAACCCAAATGCCACTCTGGGAATTTTTCTTCAGAAGTATTAATGCAACTCACATTTACATGTGGACATTTTAGTGTAGTAGGTAGTTATATATAACTTAGAACATATATGAGCAACCATAACCACATGGCTCTTTTGTGCTTCTCTCACTCCCATTGCCATCTGGGAAAGGAGGGAACAGGTTATTCTTTCCCTCATGCTCCTAGTTTCAGAGTAAGTGTAATCCATTTTCCTACTCCTTCTCCAACAATTGTCATGCAGATTGCACTAAGAAAAGATCTTTCTGAATCAGGATTTCTGGAGGAAGGGAGAGACCTTTCCCTCTACTTCCTTGCCTCATGAATTTCATAAATTGTTCCTTCCCAGCTGCTGTATTCTGCATACATGTGCGGCCATCAATCCATGAGCCAGCATCACATGTGACTGTCAGGTCTGAAAAGACATGCCCCCACTTTGAGGAAAAATAGTGAAGAAAATCACCTCTATATGTATATCAGATCACTAGAGAAAAAGAAAATAGAAGGTACAGTACATCTTCTTTCAGATGTCTTGATCCAGACCATTTCTGCACTAGACTGTTATAGTGCTATTATTCCACTTGCAACATCCTATGGAATCCTGAGGTTTGCAGTTTTGCAGTTGAGGTTTGCAGTTTGAGGTCTGCAGTTTGCAGGATTCCATAGGATGTTGCAAGTGGAATAATAACACTATAACAGTCTAGTGCAGAAATGACCCCAGACTGCTCTTCCCTCATAAGAATTCCTGGGTGGGGGTATGGCTGGGTGCATATTGATATGGCTCCCCAAGCAAGCAACACATGGGCCAGAAAGTTCAATCATACCAAACTTAGAAGAAAGGGAACACTAAATTATTGGTTTGTCTGCCACGGTCAGAAGTCTGTTGCTCTGATTGTTCAAAATATTTTGATCATACAGCCTCTAAATATAGCCTCAGTGATGACTTGCAGAATTCCAGAACTGTTACATAGCACACAGAGTATGCATGTAATGTAAGCTCTGGAAGATTACAAAAAGGGTTAGAGTAAAAGGAAGACAAGCCAAATAAGGAGCAAATGTTGAACAGCAGAGGAAGGGATTGGCAAAACCATCTCCAAGTATTCCTTGCCTAAGAAAACCCTATGAAATTTATGGGGTCAGCTTAGATCAACAAACAACTTGAAGGCACATGCATGCACATTAATGCCTTACATGATGCAGTCCTTCACCATTCAGAAAGAGCCATAAATAGAAACATAGTTTCAAATCTGTGTAAAAAGCATCATACTTCAAGACCTGGCAAAAGGCAGTATTATAATACATGGTATGCAACAGCCTTCCAAGTGTCACAAGAATATAGCAGAATTCAAAATGATCACTGGAATTCATTAAAACAAAGGTGACTGTTTTGAGCAAGAGGAGGAGTTAAGAGTAGGAAAGACAGGCATACACTATATATTCTTATAAGAACTGGCTTGTATGAGGCTAACATTTTTTAAAAAAATGCTGAAATTTAATGATAATGTTATTATTTCATTACATTTGGGTTTTCCAGGTCTTAGACATAGACCAAATAATGCCATGATAATTTAGTAGCAGTTAACAGAACAAGTTAACTCCTCTGTAATTATATATTTACAAATATTTTAAATAATCAAACCTATCAAGCATTGCTTGGCCTGTAAATTGGAAACAACCCAGTGGAAAGGATGATAGGAGCTAGGAACTATTTTAAAAATACCTAATTAAGGGTCCAGTAGCACAGATTGGAGAAGAGGTAAACTAATGAAAGGACTAATGATCTGCAGAAATGAAAGCTGTGAATAAATAAATTCAATAAAAAGGGTCTTGCCCACGGGTGTGGCACTGCAAAACAATTATTTAGAATACAGCGATATATAATATAGTAAATAGAAATATTATTTTGCTTCCACTTCTGCCTTATTTCAGAAGAACAATGCCACAGCAATGCCAATACTATTATGTAGAATAGAATATTACTCAAGACCTGAGTACAGAAATAACAGACCACCTCAGTGACTATCGTACCTGGATATGGCAACTCTCATTTTATATTTGCTGCTTGGGCCCAGTGAACCAGAGGCTAATATTATCAATGGCAGTTATAAAAACAGCTCCTCATGATGCCATTGTTCTGCAGCAGAGAAATTTCTGGCTGGTAGTGTCATCTGGCTGGAAAGTCATTTGGAGAAATGCTCCAAAGAATTTCAGAACAAAATCCTTTGATTGTGTGATTGTTGAAAAAGGATGGATTATTCTTTTAAAAAAAATGGGTGTATTGCAGCATTTGATTGTCCTGTACTCGGAAAGCTATCATCAGGACAGTATACAGAGAAATACAGTGGTTTCCAGTTGTCAAGAGGGTCAGGCAAGGCTGCATTTTATCACCCTATCTGTTTAACTTGTTTGCTGAACACAGCAGAATTACAGACTCAAGAGGAAAGAAGCATGAAAATTAGAGGGAGAAACATCAACAATTTAAGATATGCAAATGACACCATACTACCTGCAGAAAATAGCAAAGACTGGAACGATTACTGAAGAACGTCAAGGAAGCAAAAACAATGGCAGATTTACAGTTGAACATTAAGAAAACAAGAATAATGACCACAGATGAGTTACATAACATTAAAGTAGATGATGAAGACACTGAAATTGAAATTCAGAGTTTTCTGTACCTTGGCTCAGTCATTATTCAGCTTGCAGTAAAGAAATCAGAAGAAGACAGAGCCATTTCTGCACTAAACTGTTATAGTGCTATTATTCCAGTTTTGACATCCTGTGGAATTCTGGAGTTTGTAGTTTACTAAGGCCAAAGAGCTCTCAGGCTGAGAATTCTCAGTGCCCCTCCCTAAACTGCAAAGCCCAGAATTCCATGGGATGTTGAAAGTGGAATAATAGCACTTTAACTGTGTAGTATGAAAATGGCCTAGGACTTTGAAGGGCAGCTGTGAAGAAACTAGACAAGATCCTAAGGTGTAAAGGTATATCATTGAATACTAACGTTAGGATTGTCAGTGCAATCCTATTTCCAATTTCTACGTATGGTTGTGAAAGCTGGACAGTGAAGAAAACTGATAGGAAGAAAATCGACTCATTTGCAATGTGGTGCCGGAGAAGAGTTCGACACATACTGCAGACTGCTAAAAGGACAAATAAATGGATCCTAGAGCAAATCAAGCTTGTACTTTCCCCAGAAGTTAAGATGATTAAACTAAGACTGTCACACTTGGAACGTATAATGAGAGACATGACTCACTAGAAAAGGCAATAATGCTCAGTGAGGAAGAAAGCAGTTGGAAAAGAGGGAGACTGCATTACAGTTGGACAGGCACCATCAGGGAAGCTGCAGTCCTGAGTCTGCAACCCCTGAGTCTGCAAGTTGATGATCAGGTGACTTGGAGTTCTCTCATTTGTAGGGTCACCATAAGGTGAAATTGGCTTGATGCCTGTTAGCAACAACAAATGTCACCACTGTCTGGCACTGAAAACACAAGAGAATCTCAAGGCAAACAGTATAATTTGTGCAGGGCTAAAGATGTAACATTTAGGAACAGTAGCAAGCCTTTAGATCTGTATGCATATGAGTATTCCAGATAAATTGCTTTTAATTTTTTTATTGAAAAAAGAACTAAAGGAAAGCAAAGCTTTTTTAAAAATGCGGTAGACTTCCAAACCAAAATATGGAAATTGTAATAACAGCACTTCTACAATTGCCTTTTCAACACAGTGAACATGCGTATTGCAGACGATTTCATTACAGTTTAATTCCTGTCTCCACTGCATCTAGCCCATTGGTCTCATGGTCTCACACTCTTTTTCTTTTCACAGCATCCACTCACTCAGAGCTTGGGTAAATTAGTTTTCTGGATGACTACAATCTGACATTGGATTCTGGGAGTTACAAACAAAAATAATATTTTCACACAATGAGCTCAGTAAGAGGTTATTACTTCTGGAGTTTAAATTGTTACATCAATGGCAGGCAACTCTGGTGGGTTTAGGAGCCAGTTTTGTCCCCAGAATCCATCACAAGCTACACATCCCCATCCACACCCATTTTGGTGACAAACTTCTATATGCCATTTGAATAAGAGGCAGAAATCATGTGGCCAGATTTTCTTTGACAGTAATTCCCAGCTTCCCTCACTATTAGCTGTGCTGAGTGAGGCTGCTAATAGTTGCTGTCCATCAACATCTGGTGAATCCCATGAGGGCCCCCCCCAACCGATTTAAAAATGGAATTTGTTTCTGGGTGTTGGCAAAATGAAGAGGCACAATTTGATGCCCTATATCAGATTAGAGGAGGTATCTTGTTGCTTACCCCTGAATTATACTCAAGTGTATTACTAACAGAGCAAACTTATGAAGTGTGGGGAAGAAAACAATCTGTGGGGGAAGAATTGCCCCTTCCTAAGTTCTGTTTAGATTGTGCAGTCAGATTTAAAGGTCAGAGATTCTTTTCAGAAAGTGAAAGAAAGCTTCATTTAAAAAAAAACAAGTTAAAAACACAAGTTCATGCACTTATGGATGAAATGGAATACTAATTCCTTTTTAAGTGTATTTAAATGTTCAGATATGTTCAAACCATGCCTAAGTGGTTAAACTAGTGATAATGACCTCAGCATACTGCTGCAGGCTTTCTTTGGTTCTTTAGTCTACTAAAATTAAGATTCTAAATACTGTTTACAAATTTCTGCACATCTGAGTTTGTAAAGATGTTGCCAGTTTTCTGTTCAAGCCATTCTCAGTTTGAGAGATATAGGTTTCATTCTGCCCAGGACGCTCAAATGCAGTGTTGGAACTTTTCAGAGATTTCTTTCTTTTTCTGAAAAGATTCTCTGACCTCAGAAGCCAGTCCTCTGAGCAACTTGTGCATACCTCATAGAAAAGGAAATCTCCTCTTCATGTGCTCACAGACCCCTTCTTTCTTATTATCATTTAATATATTGTAGGACTAAGGCCTTGCAGCGAAAACAGCTTCTATAGGTAAGATTATACTTTCCCCCAAATTAAGCCCACCATCTCTTGAAATGAGGAATAAAATAAATGCAAACACAACCCAAGGGTTTTCAAGGCTCAGTGTATCTAATGCTCAACACCTGTTTTTAGCTAACCATTCTGACATACAGCCTTAACTTAGTGCTAATGGAAGCAAGTAAACCTGACAGACCAACACTTATCATTTCTTTAAACTTTAATCCATCCTTTAAACTTTAATCGAAATGTTTTTCCTACTAATCTAAACATGTTGCTCTTTTCAGTCCTTAATTTTGTTACTGTAACGTAACATTTACCCTCAGCTTTGATTCCCAAACAGGTTTTCTTTTCCAAAGTCTTACCGTTTATATATAGTTCCTTCTTGTGCACCACAGGAAAATAGTCCCTTGAGTTCATGCAGCTCAGTTGAAATGATGGGGCTGGGAGATGGATGATGAGCAGAATGGAGGAGAAAGAAATCTGAGCAGGCACAGAAGAAAAATACTGAAACGCATACAAGTGGTGTTGGCTGCTAAAAATAAAATGTGCGCTCAGCAACATGGTTCAATTTATAGAATGCTGTCCTTCCATGATATTTATTTAATCTGTTATGGCTGGTGCAATATTTAACAGAGCTAGAGCAGAACAGCTGATTCATGTCTCAGTAAAGGACAATAACATTATCTAGATGGAGTTTGTAATGGGGTTATTTTTCTTACTGTTGGGAAGAAATTTCATAGCTCTTCAGCATCTTTCTCTTTATATTATCCGTACAAAATCTGCTTTTTGAGGTGCTAAATATCACCCAGACATTTCTGCCTTTTTTTTTTCTTTTCTTTTTTTTGCATTAACAGGTAATGGTAACAGGACAGAAGTCTTTATCCGTATTAGATGTTAATTTACAGCATTGAACATTTTAAAAAGTTGGTCACTTGCATGAACCCCAGTGGCATACGAAGATGAACTGGTAGCTAAGAGGCAATATGTTAGTGTGAATGAAAATGCCCATATTTTGAAAGATGCCCATACTCTTTGACTGATGTCAAAGTAATAAATACTACTGCTATCAGCATGATATTAAACCAGCACAAAAATTTAAATGTGTCAATTTAGTATTACTCAGGGATCCTCTAGCCTGAAAGATCTGCAGTTAGATGCCTCTTTCAGAATAATATCAAATTTATAAAAAAGAGGCATGAAGCTGTATTACAAGTATCCAATTATGGGGATGTGAACACTCAAATACTGTAAAAATCCTATGGAGGGCCAAAGATCCAGTGCACATTCTTGATAAAACAGGTTAAAGAATTTACAATAAATGAATGTAAATAAATTATTGACACCAGTAACACTAAGGCAGATAGTATAATTAGACTGCAGTAATGCTTTGAAAAGAGCCAACATGGTATAGTGATTTGAGCACTGGGTTACAGCCCTGGAGACCGGCATTCAGTTCCCTGCTCGGCCACGGAAACCCATTGGGTGACCTTGGGCACGTCACTCACTCGAACCCCATTATAGATTTGCTTTAGGGTCACCGTAAATTGGAAACAATCTGAAGGCACACCACAACAATCTGAAGGCACACCACCACAACAACAATAAAGGAAGACCAACATGGATTTATTAAAGGGAAGGTGATTAGTGACCCCCTTAGAAATATTTTAAATGTAATGCACCAAGCAAAAGAAAATAAAAAGAGGTTAGGAATCATTAAATGAGATGTCTGTAAGGCATTTGACTCAGTAAATCATAAATAAGTATACATAATGTTTGTAAAGAGTTTGATATAGGGGAGAATGTTAGTAATACCATCTGAGAATTATGCGGAGATAAGATGGACAGATCTTGGTGAACGGAGATAGTGCAAAGAAAATAAAATAGAGAACTGAATGAGACAAGGTTGCCAATTATCCCCTTTATGATTTATTTTGGCTATGGAATTATTTGCTAACAGTATAAGAGAGACTATTGATATGATTGAATATAACATCGGAAAGGAGGAAATAAAGATTAATTTATATGCAGTTGATGCAATAATAGTGACAGAACAACTCCAAAAAAAATAGTTGAATTGATTAAAATTTTTAAGAAGTATTCAGGGCTAAAAATAAATAAGGAAAAATCTGATGAGATGTTCATTAACACCAAACGGCAAGATCTAAAAGATATACAGAAGGTTAGTAGTTTAAGGCTAAGAGTAAAAAAAAAAAAGAAAAGTAAAAAAAGTAAATAAGATATCTTGGAGTAAATGTAATGAAAAATGTGAGTAATATAATTCAGGGTATTCATACTCAAGTATGGAAAAAATAAATAATGTGGAAAAATAGTCAATGGAACATGTTGACAAAAATAAGAGTATTAAAAATGATTATCCTGCTGAGGTTGTTATATTTATTTCAGAACATTCTGAAGCCCATTCCTGTTAAGGTACTGGAATGAGATAGTTAAGGGATGGGTATCAAGAAATAAAAAATCAAAAATTAATAGTTTATTATACACACACCAAGGAAAAAGAGGATGAAGGTTCCCTAGTTTAGATATTATGAGGCTTTTCACTGAAGAGGTTATTAGATTTCAAACTTGACTCTAAAAGATGGGCAAGAATAGAAAAATATTTAAGTAATATGGAATTTAGGTCACTGTTTGAAAGAAAATTAGGAGGAAAGTTGGATAATGTAACAAAGGGCCTGCTGAGGTCCACTTGAATGGTTTGAAAGAAACGGAAGAAGAAACTCTATGCACAAAATTATAAATGGTACACAACAGAATATCTGAATACGGAAGGAGATCAAGAAATAAATAGAGTAATTAAAAATGAAAGAATAAAGGTTATCAAGTAATAGGAACTCGGGGAAACCCTTTAAGATTGAAAAGGTATTTGATAAAATTGGGAAACAATTGTGACTTCACTTTGGATTCATAAGAGGATGCTAGAAGTAAGGGTGTATGGGGACAGTCATTCCCTCCTGGAACATTTAATGAGAAGAAAGACTGGAAGGGAAAAATATGGGGTGGGTAATATAGAACTTTATTAGAAAGCCAATTTAAAGAGGAATATGGATTATCAGAATTATAGGAAAGAGATATCAAGCAGTAAACAAATCCAAGGGTGGCAAAATGAAAGTATTAAGATTAAAAATACTAAAATGAGGGAGCAACAGCTAAAATTAATTGGGAGATGGCACAGAACAGTTGTCATATATAATAAAAATTATGCTAAGTGTTGGCATGGATGTGGAAGTGGAAGTAAAGACACATACATATATACGTATGTGGGGTGCCTTCAGGTCACTTCAAGTCTGATGAGATTTGTTCAGAGAGAGTCTGCCTTTGCCTTCCTCTGAGGCTGAGGGAAAGTGACCTGCCCAAGGTCACCCATTTGAATCCTAATCTCCAGAAGCCTTTAAGAAACAAAAAATATTAAATATTAATATTTAATATTATTTCCCTTTTAAAGTTTTATTTATTACATGTTTACATTGCCTTTATCCACCCCCCACCCCCCACCCCCACAGCATCCAATAAACATAAAACACGAAAAACAGTGAAAGTCAGTAGCATCCATGTCAGTGGGAGAGTGAATCCACTCCAGGTTTTAGTACTATTTTTTTTAGGAGTTAATGAAATTTACCCCAAATAATTTCAGCATCTTGGGCAGCTCCTTCAAAATTCGGGCCATTTCCACACTACACTGCCATAGTGTTTCCGCACTACTGAGGCCAAAGAGCTCTCCGGCTGAGAATTCTAAATGTCCCTCCCTAAACTACAAGCCCCAGAATTCCACAGGATGTAAAAAGTGGAATAATAGCCGTATAACATTGTAGGGCAGAAATGGCCTCAGGCTAAGACTGAAGTGGATTCACTGCCCCTCTGACGCAGGAGACACCAGCTGCTAGTGTAAACAATTAATTACAGCCACCTCTCTGATCAAGAAACACTATAAAAAGTCAGTTTAAAGAATTTTGTCATCACACCCTTCCAAAAATCAGAGCGAGGTGGAATGGGTAACAACTCAGAGAAGAGTTAATTCCACAGCCTAGGTACAACACAGGAAAAAGTTTTCTATCATGTACCGATCAAGCAGAGTGTTGGTATTCTCAAGAGTAGAACGTTTGCCATTGTTGATTAAATATTAATATTTAATATTAAATCTTAAGTCTTGAGTGTCCATAGCAGCAAATTATATTTATGGTAGGGGGGCTGGTAAAGAAAAGGTAAAGAACCACTGAGACCATTAAGTTAATGGTTAAGACCATTTGAAACACTTAAAAGAGCTGCTAAGGATAATTCTAAAGGCGTAACATCTAAGATCTATTCCATCCTATTAGAAACAAAGTTTCTACAGGGCTCAGACAGGTTTGGATATAAACAATGACACTTGGTCTTATTTATGGAAAAATCTACCATTTAGGAATATCTCTTCTAATATGAAAGAACATAGAATCATTAATCAACTGCAGGGACTTAACACCAATCAAACTATGGCCATTTCCACACTAAACTGTTATAGCACTATTACTCCACTTTCAACATCCTATGGAATCCTGGGGTTTGCAGTTTCAGGAGGGGCTGGCCACACTATTAACAGTCTAGTGCAGAATCGGCCTATGATATTTGGGTAGTCCTTTGACTGGTTATTGCTGGAGAAATTGTGGGGCAACTATTTATATACATGGTGGGAATGCCCATGGGTAACAGGATACTGGACCAAAGTTTTCTGAATGATGAGCTAAATAACAAATCAAACAGTTAATGTTGACACTAAAATTAGCCTGCTCTCTTTATTTGATAATCAATGCAGATCACTAAAACATGAAGAACTAATTAGCTTTTTGTGTTTAGCTGCAAGGCTTGACATTGCTTTAAAGTGCAAAACTCTTGAGTTGCTTATCAGTAGAATTTTGGATGAAATGTCTTTGGAATATCACTTTGTTAGAAAAAGGACCTTCTTTGAGTTATGAATAGTGATCAGACAGACACACATTTTTTGCAGTTTGTTTTCCTTTTATTGATTTTATTAACCATCCAATTGACTTTGTAGTCCATCCTAAATTGCCTGTGAACATGGGGAACGACGTTATTACTAGGAAAGACTCAAGGTAGTTTGCTATATATGATGAGGATGTCAACATTGTGCACTCTTCCTATACCTTGAAAACTGATGTTTAAAACATGCCATTCAGAATTTTATCTTTAATGATTGTATAAATAAAGAACAATAAAAGTAAAAGAGAGAGAGACTTGTGCAATGGCCATGTACTGGTCTTCTCTAATTTTTTGGACTGCTTCAGAGAGGTTATGGGGGCTAAAACAATAAATATAATGGTTAATAGCATCTTTGAATTATAGGGCCTCTTACAACTGAAGCCATTGTAATACTTTGATACAACTTTATTGCACAAGTCTACCCTATGGAATTTTGTGATTTGTATTTAATGCATTACTTAGATTTCTCTGCCAGAAACATCTAGTGCCTCGTCAAACTAAAATTCTAGGATTCCATACGACCCAACCATGGCAGTTAAGGTATCAAAGTGTTATAATTGTATAGTGTGAAAGATATCTTACAGAATGTTTAACATTTTTTTAAGTTGGTGACGTATGAAGAAATACTATCACATCTGATTTGTCTTTTGTGCAATGATGTGCTGTATTAAGTAGTCCTCAGATTGGGTCAGCTATGAAATTTTGCTTACATAGTTCCCTTGTAAATATAGCATGGGGCCAAATAGCTAAGCCTATCTTCTAGGATATCTGTAAATAATTTGCTATTTTTGTTTGTAAGAGTTACAGGTATGTATGATTTCACTAACTCAGATATTACACTAACTCATATCAGGATAATCTGACATTTTTTTCAGGACAGAAAACATCTGAATTATAGCTAAGTAATATTAGCAGACTTTGTCTGAATTACTCTCAGAAATTTTATTGAATTTGCTGTTGAATACATCAGTTCTAGGCACCCTATCCAGTTTCAGGTGTTGAATTGCTCAGTTTAACTCTTCAGATGATATTACTTTTTTACCTAAAATATTTTTGTGTTCCATCACAAAAAAAATCAAACTTTTTCCAGGTAGTCTGAAATGTGGGATTTATTGGGACATGATAAGAAGCACACCTTTCCAACAGTTGTTACAGGACTCTTAAGCTACTAATTCTTTCATACTGATACTTGAGTTTTGGTACAACCACTAGCAATGCTTACCTTTTGGTTACCAGCATTTTCATTGCAAAATGAAACTCTTTCATACATTACATTCCTATAAAGGCTTGCTCTCATAAATATTAGGATGACATGAGAGCTTTTGATGAACTTGACATTTACGCTCTCTAAGAATGGGCACCAAGGTAAAGCTATTCATATATGCACACACATATTGTGCACATCTTCATTTTCGGCCTGGGTCCCATTTCACCTAACTATGCTTAGGGGAAAAGGTATGGGGCTGATGGAATTCTGCCACCTAAGCTGCTTCTTGCTTATGCACTGGTACATGTCATCCACTTGCGTGACATATATCAAACATCATATCTGACTGGCTTAATAAAAAAAATGGTGAGACAGAAAAATCAGAAGAATCTTGTATAGCAAGAGAGGTGGCAAATGCCTGGCATACAGTACAATTAATAGAGAACGGGGGGAAAAAGATACCCGATGTCTTGATGTAAAACTTACTTGGAATTAAATCCCAGGGAAACGAGCAGGAACTGAATGCACTGTAAACTGCAGCCTAGGGAGTCTACTCAGAAATAATACCAACTGATATTTCAGGTTCCTGAAGCCACTTTCTACACCATATTTTCTTACTGAAATGTAACTTGTATTTCATTTAATGCAATTTACAATAATAGAGTTGGAAGAGACAAGTGCCATCCTGTCCAATCCCTTGCCATCCAGGTATACACAATCAAAATACTCCTGACGGACAGCCATCCAGCTTCTATTTAAAAACTGCCAAAGAAGGAGACTCCAACCACAATCCAAGACAGCATATTTCATTATCAAACAGCATATATCAGGAAGTTTTTCTCAATATTTAGGTGGAATCTCTTTTCCTGTAGGTTGACTCCATTGCTCCCGTGTCCTAGTTTCTATCCCATCTTCCATACAACATGTCTTCAAACTGTTAAATGTGCATGGTTTCCACGCTTAACTTATTCCTTAGTAAATCAGAATACAGCGCTGCCCTCCATTTGCAACTCATAAATTCTGGATGTGTTACAATAAACAGTTCTAGAGCCTCTCTTTTTAATTCAGCACCAAAGAAGCCAAAATGTATTTGTTATTGCGTGCCTTCAAGTCATTTCTAACTTACGGTGATCCTAAAGCAAACCAATCATGGGGTCTTCTGTGGCTGAAAGTATGTGACTTACCCAAGGTCATTCTGTGGGTTTCCATAGCCAAGTGGCAAATTAAACACTGGTCTCCAGGGTCTGTAGTCCAATGCTCAAACCAATAGCAGTTACACCACTACAACCAGGCTGTCTGTAATGTATTATTTTGACCTCATTTGTGTACAGTTATTTTTGTAATGTATTTTACCCAGCAAACACAGGGTTAAATGCATTCCAGGGGCTGAAGAATGCCTAATTCTATACTAGATTTACTAGATTTAGGTTACCTACACAGTAGTCAGAGTGCTGGAATGAGACTTGAATGACATAGATTATAATCTCAATTGCCATGAAAACCCAGCTGATGACATCAGGTCTGGCCTGATAGGACTGAGCTCATTGCAGGAAAGGTGACATATAAATGCAACTAGTAAGTAAAAAGAATAAGAATCATACCTTAATGTGATTATTATCAGATAGGTATTTGTAACCTAACCAAAAGTAAACATTACATTATATCATTAATGATTACTAGGATTAATCAACAGTAATGGCAATAACCAACTAATTACTAATAGGTATTTGTTAATAATAACATGTTATTGTAAACATGTATTGTGATGGTCAACTTAGAAGAAAACAGACTAAAATATATTATGGACCAAAAGACTCGTTATGGGAATCACAATTTCATACTTTATCAGCAGGCTTTTTTTTAAACCTGGCAACTGACAATTGATAACCAAAAATGCTGGGAGGGAGGGCAAGTGTTATACATGTGAAAAGCTAAACACTCTCTTCACTTTTTCTTTTGCTGTGGTTACAGCCACAGAGTTTAATGCAAACCAGACAACTGTTTTTCCTCTAATCTCTTTGAGCCTTAGCCATTTTGCCCATTGTCTCCCATGAATAATTAGAAACTGAAACTGAATAGTATTCATATCATCTTCTTGCAGAGGACAGTCTCAAGTACAGACATAGGAAAGCAGAAGTGAAATCAGTGTCCCAAAAGAGTGGCTGCATCCAGCTGCCTAATGTGTCATTGATCATCAATTTGCGAAGGAGCAACAGGATAAATATCAGCATGGAGAACAGCCAGCGTGGAGTAGTGTTTTCAGCACTGAACTAGGACTACTCTAGGAGACCAGGGTTCAAATTGCCACTTGGCAATGGAAATTCACTGGGCACGTTACATTCTCAGACATAGAAGAAAGCAATGGCAAACTCACTCTGAACAAATCTTGCAAGGAAACTCCAGGACAAGATTGCCATGTTAAAAATAACTTGAAGGCACACAGCAACAGCAAAAGAAGATACGCCTTGAGTGCCACATCTCTCTCCCTTCTCCTCATCCCACTGCCATCTTCCTTTTACATTTTGCGTAGACGAATACTGCCAATAGTGCTTGCCAATTTCACCATAAAGTAAAGCCAAGTTCAGCTGATTTTCATCACAAAGAAACCTGCTTTTCTCTCCCTTTCCTCAGTGTGGTTTCTGTTACCCTGTTTCTCTGGGGTCCTGGGAAGGACGCCCAAATGACAAAATATTAACACAAAATTGGGGAAATTCAGCTCAGAGCACTGCTTTAGCTCTACAAGAGGCAGGGTAACTAGCAGGACCTTTTGCCCTATGTTTACAGAGTCAGAGCAGTGAGCCAAACAAATTCAGAGTAAACCAATTAATGCTTTATTGAGAAGTAAACAAATAAGACAACAATCACACCACTAACTAAATAAGAAATAGGAAAATAGAAATGAATTTAGGAATAAGCAATACAACCTGATCACGTAGTCCTGAGCAGCTGCAGAGAATGAGACTTAGTAGAATTCCTGGGGAGCTCGCTATGCAAACTGGCAGCAAGGCGGTGTAAAACTCAAAAAGCGGCTCAGCTGAACTATCAAAACTAGGGGTTTTTATAACAAAGTTGTGCCTGTGATTTATGTCATAAACTTTGAGAACAAAGTTAACTTTGAAATGCACCAAAAGGCTTAGAAGTGGATCAAAACATATCAATCATGCAGCCCAAGTGTCAATCAATAGACACTTTTTATGGTCTTTGTTATTTATGGGCGCGAATCAGGTATCTTGTGAGATGAAAGGAATACACCATCCAGATCCAGAGCCACAGCCAAGGCTTTGAAATGCTCGCCTGAGAGAGGGGAAGTTGGAATTCCTGTCATTAACCAGCTGCTCCTTGTGTCTGTGTTCTTTTTCTCAGGATCCTGGCAAACATAGCCAGGGCAAATTATTTGATATCACAAAGGGATATCTAGTGCTATCAAAGTTCATGCCTAAATCACAGTTACACTTCCTTATTGACTCCTTTTCCCCAGTCAGTCAGTCCATTTGGCCAATTTTCTCCCACCACTTTGCAGTGACGTATTTAAGTCTTTTATTCCAAGTCTCAAGTTAAGTCTCAAGTCTAGTTTCAAATCCTTGCAAGATACTTTCAAGTCAAGTCTCAAGTCTAGGAGCCAGTTTATGAAGTGGGAAATAGGATCTTTCTTTCTTCCCATTACGAAGTCTCAAAAACTTTAGAAAGAAGGATCCTTCCCAGCGCTCTGGGGTCAAGTCTTGCCTTCTGCTCTTAGGAAAAGTCTCAGAAGGCTCCTCTAATATGTAGTGCGGACAGGCTGCCAAGCAGACCTCAAGCCTGTTGCCTAGCATATTTGCTGTTCCCCTCTGAGAATCGGCCCAAGCTTTGGGCTTGAGACAGATCATCATGTGACCAGTAAGCAAGGAGTTGGAAGCATTATTCAAAGTTGCAAGGTTTTCAGATGAGTGTATTATATTACTGAACCAAGGGCAGTCACAAAAAAAAAAAACTACAAGTCACAAGTCAAGTCAGTGGGACATTTATTGCCAAGTCAAGTCCAAGTTGAGTCACTGAAGTGACTTGAGTCCAATTTCAGTCTGCCAGCATTTCCGCCCTGCATTCTCATAGTGCTATTATTCCGCTTTCAACATCCTATGGCATCGTGGGGTCCTAAGGCCCCTCCCTAAAGTGCACACCCCAGGATTCCATAGGATGTCGAAAGCGGAATAATAGCACTATGGGAACGCAGGGCGAAAATAGCCTACGTCAACTGCCAATTTGTGGACAGAGAGTTCGGGCCCCATGCGCTCTTTTTTTCTGGGAGTCCAAGGGACGACCTCATCAGACTGGAGAACCAGGCCCCTGACAAAATGAATTTCATCATGGATAAAGGCAGACTACATCTGGGCTGGAAAAACCAGGTGCGCAAATACAGGGCGCCTGACACCTGGTTTCTGTACGCCTCTGCAACAAGCCCTCCTTGGCTTCCAGCGGCGCTGCGGGCTGAACTGCCTAAGCCGCCTGGGGAGAGAGGGAAACCGAAGGCTTGTCTCTGTGAACAGAGCTCCCTCTTCTCCCCACTGGCAGGGCCCACTCAGACGGGGAAGCAGGGAAAATGACCTGCAATGGGCGGCGGCGGCCCCTCCGTTTTGCGAGTCCTCCCCGGCAGGGGTTCTTCCAAGCAGCCAGCTGGAAGAAACAGCGGCCTCCACCGGCTTCCCTGCGCCCCCTCCCGCGACTACCGCGGCGGACCCGCTTCCGCCCTTCGTAAAATGGCAGGGCACAGGAGGCGTCGCGGAAGAAAGGGGCAGCTGCTCCGCGCAACCCCCCAAAGTCTGTCCTGCTCAGTGGCGGTTAATACCGTTCCTCCGCCGCTCCGGGCGGCACGGCGCCCTCCCTTTCAGCCCCAAAGGACGCACACCTCCCGAGCGCCCGCTCCTCCGACAGGAGCATTTTCGAGAGGCTGCACTATAACCATAGAGATCAGTAAACAAACCGAGCAGACGGAACCTAACCTGCGGGCCGGAAGCTGCGCCAAATGGCCGGCCCGATGGCGCGTGCGCGTTGGGGACTGGCGGCGTTCGCAGCCGGCTTCGCCGTGCGAGGGGAGAGGGGCGCCCTGTGCGCGCCTCGGGCCGAGGAGGAGCTTGACATCGCGGAGCCGGCCGCTGGGCCGGCCGCAAGCGCAGGTGACTGAGCCGGGGGGCGACGGCGCGCCGTTCTGCCTGCAGACGGGGCGGCCGGATCCTCCCGCAGGGGGGGGGAGGAGAGGCCCGCCGCGCCGCCGCCGGTTGCCACGGCCGGGCCTGCTGGAGGCTGCGAGGGAGGGGAACGGGTGTGGGCCGGGGGGCCGGGGGCGCCGGGGGCGGGGGCCCCGCGGGGCGCATGTGGAGGACCGCGGGAGGGAGGCCGGCCCGCGTTCACGGGGAGTTGGCTGGCAGGGGTTGTGGGCGGGGCAGGGGAGTGTTGCGAAGCGTCCCGTGAACGAGGGAGCGGGGCTGCTGCGGCTCCTACTCCCCCTCCCCTGCCTGCGGAAGATGCTCCCCTGGCTGGGAGCGGGGGAGGCTTTTACGTGCGACCACGTGCATCCCGCTGGGTCAGGTTGTCGGCCCGTCTCAGTCTGGAGTGTGGCCCCCTCCGTTGGCCAGCGGTTCTCTGTAGTTTGGGCCAGAGGAAGACCTCGTCAGCCCTTCGTGGGGATGCCAGAGGCTAGACTCCTGGGTGGAAAGCAGGAGGTCTGCCTGGGGAAAAATTTTTCCCTTAACTGTTTGATTGATTGCCCTAGTTGGTAATACAACCATCCCTCCACATTTGCTAGGGTTAGGGGCCCAGGCTCCCCTGAAAATGAAAAAACCACGAATAACTCTAGGCCCTCCCAAACCATATTTAGCGTAAAAAAAAGTATGATCGTTGTATTCAGTCCACCATGGATCCCTTGGCGGCATCAGGGTTCCTTCACAAGGCAGCAGTGGGTGGCTGGTGGGGCCTACTGCCACCTCCACGGCTGCCCCACACCATTTTTAAGAGGGACTTACTAGCCTCCCTCACAGTTTCTCAGTCTCACAAGGCTTGCAATCCCTATTGAAAATGGTGGAGGGAGGCAGCAGAGGGGACGGCAAATCATCTGTGAATACTCAAATCTGCAGATGTGGAGGGCTGACTGTAATGAAAGCCTCTCTTCTCACTTTTATCTATTTTCATTTGTCAGTGGAAATAGTTGTCAGTGTTCCAGTGTATGTAGATGAAAAGCTATGTGTCTTGTATCTTTAGAGTTGAACTGATCCCTTCCCTTCCGTTGTCAGTGAAGCCTTTGGCAAGAAGTAATAAGTGGACATTTTAAAATCTAGGGACTTCAGAGGGGGTTGGTTAACAAGAAATGATGCTACAGTATTTAGTGTGATGAGCCCTCCATATTCATTGTCAGTGCTTCAGAGAGTAATTTCACTGTATGATTCACTGCCAGGCTTTAAAGTGAATGATTCAAAAGTCTGAGACGTTGCTTATAAGTATTCCGGGTGATATTCGGAAGGCCTTAAGTTGCACTCCTGTACACACAAAGCTGTATTTAGTCAATACTTCTGTGCAAATATTGTATTAATGTTATGTTACTGGAAGTAGGAATGACAAGGATATAGTTTGAAACAAATATATAAACAAATCTTGTAAAGAAAGCTCCATCATTGATTTGCTTTTGGTGTTGTGTGTCTTCAAGTTGTTTCTGAATTATGGTGACTCTGAGGCAAACCTGTCACAGGTTGTTCTTGGCAAGATTTGTGGAGGGGGTTGTCTTTGCCACCCTCTGAGACAGAAGGAGTGTGACTTAAGGTCACCCAGTGGGTTTCCATAGCCAAGTGGAGATTTGAACTCTAGTCTTCAGAGATGTAGCCCCAACTCAAACCACTATGCCGTGCTGACTCTCCTGAAAAAAAAGTTTGGTACCACAAAGTGGCAATGCCTTAACTATATATGTTATATGTACTATATATGTATATGTACTCTATATGTATAACTCTATGTACAAGCTATTGGGACCTCTTTTACCTTTATCAAAGGGAACGTTAACCTTGTCTTCTTTCATACAACGCTAAGGTTTCTTTTAGGGTTGCCATAAATTGGAAAATGACTTGATGGTGTGCAACATAAATGGTATAAATATATATCCCCAGACCTTTCAAAGTATTCTGGCTCATATTCTGTCATTTTTCTCCTTTCACATTTCATTGCTATTCCTAATTGCCAGTTTCTTTTCAACCTCTCTCTTTTTATATTTAAATTGCTTCTTGCTATAACTGCTTCCTTCTTTAATCCCCTTCTATTTTGTTACATGATGATGATTAAAAATCTTTCACCTCATTTTTTAATTTTCTTCCAAACCCTCTCTGGCCTTTTTCCTTCAAAGGCAATTAACCACCTCTTTCCCCCACCATCCTGAAAAAAACACAAATCCTGTATGCCAGGCAGTTCTACTCCTTCCACTTCGGGCAGGTAAATGGGCAAGCATGTGTACACACAAATATGGAGCCTCTCCAGAGCGAAACTGGAAGTAGTGGCCGTTATTATAGTCATGATGTGCTTGCTCTCACTAGATTACTCACAGTAATTTGCAAGTAAAATAAAAAATTATGTGCCCAACTATGTATGCAGACTAAAAGACCTGCACATGACAAAACAATGGTGTATATAATAAAGTACTAGCATATAGAAACATACAGGAAAAGAACTAAAAGAAAATGAACAATTTGATCCAAAATGAAGCTGAATCTAAAAACCGTAACCAGAAGGGCTACTGAGGAACCCTTTGCCTTGAGGGGATGGGAGAAGCAGATGTTACTTTGGATTGCCCACTTCTCAGGGGTGGTCTCTCCCTCCTCAGCTGCCACAAGAAAGGATCTATCTTCCATGCCCTAATGTACTGAAAGATGAGTTCATTATCAGAAATTCAAAGTAGAAAAGAAACAACCAAAAGGAAGGGGAACAGGTCAGCAAGCAGTATGCCAGCTCACAAGAAAAACAGAGTACACTTGTTTCCAGAATAGAAATATTTCCATTCATGCAGGCAACTGAATTCAACTGCTACATGAAGGCTTTTTTCTTCTTTCCCCCAGTCTTGTTGTTTGTGTCTCATGCCCTTCAGATTTTAAGTTTTAGTTCAGTCCTAGTTAGGACTTTTATGGGAGAATGTCTGCAGGCTATATTTCAGAGGAAGGAACTGGCAAAGCCACCTCTAAATATTCTTCCCTAAGAAAACCCAGTGAAATTCATGGGGTCACCATAAGTTGACAGGAGGCTTGAAGGCACATGCACACATATACACCTCAGTTAATAAAGCAGACGACTTCTTTAACAGAAAATTTGGCACCAGAACCAGAAATAACATGGAAAGAATAGGGATAGGTTCCTGCACCACTTAAAAGAAGAGCAGTGCAACACAGATCTGCTTTTTTAACACTCTGAAGATCGGTGCTAAAGCAGGCACATCTGCTTTCCACTTTCTCCCTGTTAACACTCTTCACACACACTCAGTAGAGGATTCTCAAGGCAGTTTCTGTTTACCTTGCTTGTTGTTGGCAAGCGCCCTCAGCTACTGTAGAATCAGCTGGAGTAGAATCCTCTTCTTTCTCAGCTCAAATTTTATTGCATTGTTTGCTCTGTACCGGCTGCTGTAGCCCACCACCAGTGTCAGTTTTTCTCCAGCCCTCCTTCACCATCCTCCCAGTGCCAATGGTGCTTAAAAATATTCTGGATAGATAGAGGATAAGGAAGGAAAGATAGATCCTGGGTAGGCATTAAAAGACTTTGTAAAAAGGAGCTTCTTTGTCAGAGGCTTTCTTAACTGAGGTATGCCTGTAATTATTTCTGGAAGCCTTTTTTGGTTAGACACAAAACTTTATATAGTGCTCCACATCCCTCTTCTTGCATAGTGAGTGGAGAGCCTCTGATAAATGCTTCTTTTGGTTAGGAGTAAACCTGTAATTAATTCTCCTCTTCTCCTTCTCTGCTCTTTGTTTTTTCATTTATAGGACGGACAATTGAAACAAAAGTTGCATTTTTTAGCATAGCTAATTGAGCACCAGGTATCCCAACAAAGTGGAAAGGAAAGGAAAAAGAGACCTCACCATGTTTGTAGTCAATTGATTCCATTGCTGAGCTTCTCTGTCAAGAAGTTCCATCTAATGTTCAATAAAACCTATCCTCTTGTAGACCTGATTCTACCCTCTGGAGGAGCAGAAAACAAACTTACCCTCTCTTTTCTGTGACAGGCCTTTAGGTGTTTAAAGAATGCAATCAAGTCCCCCCTCAGTCCTCTCTTCACCAAGTTGAGCATGGGCATGCCCAACTCCTTCAACTATTCCTCATATTTTTGTCCTGCATTTGTTGTGTGCCTTCAAATAATTTTTCATTTATGGCAACCCTAAGATGAACCTGCCACAAGGTTTTCTTGGCAAAATTTGTTCCCTTTGTCTTCTTCTGAGGCTGAGGTAGTGTGACTTTCCGTGGCTGAGACATTCAGACCTTCATCTCTACAGCCATAAGCCAATGCTCAAACCATTACACCATGCTGTTCTCCATGGCACTTATCAGCCTTGTTGTCCCAACTTGTTTATATTTTTCTTAAGATGAGGTGTCCAGAACTGAACTTAGTACTCCAGATGAGGACTGATCAGTACAGAAGTTGAGGGAGTATCACTTCCCGCAACTTAGAAGCTATGCTTGTGTTAATGCGAGCTAAGATAGCATTTGCCATCTTTGCTGCAGCATCATACTGCTGACTTATGTTCATTGTATAATCAACAAATAATCCTAAGGTCCTTTTCACATATAGTACAGCTGAGCAATGTATGCTCCATCCTGTACATGTGTGTTTTGGTTTTGTGGCCTGATTTGTAGACTTTTGCATATGTCTTTGTGGAATTTAATTTTATTAGTTTCAGTCCAATTTTCCAGTTTACCAAGGTCCTTTTGAATTCTGTTCCTATTTCCCAATGAGTTGGCTACCCCCTCCCCCCAGTTTAGTATCTTCTGCAAATTTGATAAGGGTTCCTGCCACCTGCTGTTGACAAAAATGAGTAATGGCCCTAGAACAGAATCCTGAGGCACTCCACTCAACCTTCTTTCAGTTTGAATCACACCCACTGATGACAACTCTTTGAGCACAGTTTTCCAACCAGTTATGGATCTGTCTAACAGTATTTCCATCTATTCAGTATTTAATCCGTTTGCTCATCCACATATTGTGGGAGACCTTTTTAAATGCTTTGCCTAAATCAAGATAAATTACATTCATAGCATTCCTACTATTATTAAACTAGTGATGTAATTTAAAAAAAATGAGTTTGGCAGGATTTTTTTTTGACAAACTCAAGCTGGCTCCTGCTGATCATTGCACTGCCATTTCTGTAATTCTCCAAGATTTCTCATAAATGAAGGCAAGTGGTTCAGCAAGTATGTTAGGAAGTATGAGTCTCATTGCAAAGCTATCGTAAGCCACCTAGCCACAGATCTCCTAAATTGTAAGGGATAATTGATATTAGTGTGGTGAGATACAGATGTTTGCTTAAATTATATACAGTCATCCCTCCACATTCACTAGGGTTAGGGGCACAGGACCCCAATGAAAGTGGAAAAACCATGAATAACTCTAAACCCTCCCAAACCATATTTAACACACAAAAATAAGTATGGTTACCATATTCAACCATCCAAGATTCCTTTGAGGCATGAGGATTCCTTCACAAGGCAGAAGTGGGTTTCTGGTGGGGCTTCCTGCCCCCTCTGCTGCTGCTCCACACCATTTTTAAGAGGGACTTACAAGTTTCATTCACAGTTTCTCAGTCTCACAAGGCTTGCAGTCCCTATTAAAAATGGCATAGGGAGGCAGCAGAGGTGACAGCAAATAATCTGTGAATAATCGGATCTGCAAAAGTGAAACCTGCAAATGTGGAGGGCTTACTACACAAAATCAACAGCCTCAAATCACTTGATGATATGAAATAAGCTGTGAGATAGAAAAAGAATAAACTCTGATCTTAGCTGTTGTTGATTGGTTGCTTTCTGATAGGGAGCATGGGTGCCCAGCCACAATTATGCTAAAGCCATGCATTTCTTTGTAGGAGAAGTGAAGAAACTAAGTCAGATAGGGTTCTTAGTGCTGTTTCGAGGACCCTTCCCGACCTCTCCTTTGGATTTTGGGGGATACTTGTAGTAAAACACTCCCTTTTCTATCGAGGGTATATGGTACACTTTAAGTTTTAAAATACTTATTTTAAAATGGATGTGGGAGAATGGGTTGTGCAGCCCTTTGGGTTCCTGCAGAGTGTGATGTGGCCCTCCAGTACCTGGTATTGAGGCCATGTGTGCTTTGTGTTTATCTACTGACATTTATACCTAGGAAAGCCAAAAATCCACATTACTGACTCCAATTTTTCTCTCATTTTTTCTTAAGTTAATGAGTATTATTACTATCAAATCCATCATAATTCCTTTAGTAGCTAGAACAACAGAAGTGAAGCTAACTTGCTTCTTACCAAAATAATTGGGCAGAATACTGTCTGACTACATTGGTCTGTGTTTTTCTGAAAGGGCAAAGTATGAAGAGGAGAGGGGAGATAAGAACATTTTTCTATTGAGGGCCCTTGAGCAATACACAGTTCAGTTGGGATCCCATATGCATTAAGTAATTGGATTATTTGCTCTTAATTGCAAAGGAAGTAACATAAATAAAAATATTGTTGCTGGTATGTCACTCTTTTCTGAAGTCTGGTCCTTTGGTTGGAATAATGATATAACTGTTCTTGGAGATGAAGGCAGGTGAAGACACATACCTGTAACTTCTGCCAAGGATTATTTATGCTGAATCAGAAAAAGAATGCACACTGTTGTTAGAAACTGACTGAAGTGCATTTTAGCACTTATTTGGTCTTGGAGACCAGCTGCTAGATTTTCTGAAAAATGAAAGCTGGGACTTTAGGCTAGCTAGTAACCTAAAATGGCAGATAGTATTGTTAGAACCTCTTCAGCACCAATTCTAGCCAGAATATGGAGTCCAGAATATGTAATAAATAAATTGATGGTCTGCTTAAGTACAAGATGGCTTCACGTATGTGTGTCTGTCTGTACAGTGGACCCTCTGCATTTGCTAGGATTAGGGGTGAGGACCCCCACAAAAGTAGAAAAAGTGAATATGAAAATGTGTCTGTGGGAAGAGGGCCAAGACATGGTAGGGAAAACATGTATGCAGGGTCCAAAAAAAAGAGGGAAGGAGGGTGAGTCAGTGTGGTGATACCACACTTCCTGTCTCTTGCCCATCTCCTTCCTTGTGAGTATGTGGATGCACTGGGAGAGAGTTTGTGATGATGAGAAATCAGGATGCCAGCTGTCCTTAGCTGACTAGGCTCAGGGGAAGGAGGAAGGAGAGTGACCTTGTCAGAATCGCTGAGAGAGAAGGCCTCCCCAGAAAAGGAGTGCCTGTGGTGGGGGCCAGGGATTGAAGAAACTTGCAAATAGCGAAACCCATGAAAGTCAAATTTGCAAATGTGGAAGGCCAATTGTATATGTTTATAAATAAAATAAGACACTGAGGCTGAGTCAGTTTCTCTCAAAAGTCTTTACAGCTACTCAGATAGGACATTGGGTTTGTTTGTTTTTGTTTTAATAATAGAAAGATGCATCCTCACTAAAATCACCCTCTTTATCACAAAACAGGAAGGCAGATGACAGAATATACTCAGTGGTAGTCTTAGTTGGGGTAGAGAAAAATACAAACATTACAATTAAAGCTCTAGAAACCAGTTCGTGTGACTTACCAGGCGCTTGATAAATTTGGTGTTTTTGCTGTCCTAGACCAAGCATTAAAACTGTGCATACCTGAAAGCTTTGGTGGACAGTTATATGTAGACAGTGGTTGGTCACAAGTAGTCTTTGCCCGTGGCCAGAAGGATATTAGAGAGAAGCCAACCAGACCCCACATGCAGTTACACAATCTGGGAGCTTCCGTTGAGAAGGCTTGCTCCTGTGTTCTCACCAATTGTACCAGTAATAGTGATGGGACTGTGAGAAGGCCTTCCTCCCACAGATCGTAAAGCTTAGGCAGGCTCAAATAGGAAGATATGGTCTTTCATGTCATTTGCACCCAAATCGTGTAAGGTTTTTAAAAGTCACAACCAGCAATCTGAATTCTGCCTGGAAGTGGACCAGGAGCTTGGCCCTGGCACTTTTGACTCATCAGTATTTCCAAACAGTTTCCAAAGGCTGCCCCTTGTCAAGTGTATTACAGTAGTCCAAAGGGGATATTATCATGGTGTATGTCATTGTTACTTCATGTACCATCTCAAGGGGCAAGTGCAGCTAGCACACTAGTTTTAACTGTGAAAATGCACTCTTTGCCACTGCCAAAATCTAGGCATTCAGGATCAGATCTGAGTCCAAGCGCACACTCAAACTGCAAATTTGAGATTCAAGGGGAGCGTAATCCCGTCTAGCATAGACTGAATCCCAGTTACCTGATCTGCCTTAGGAATGACAAGGAACACCTCTTTCTTGTCTGAATTAAGTTTCAGTTTGTTTGCACTCATCAAATTCTGGAATCAAATACACATTATAGTACCTAATATTTTGAAGGTTAACGTGTTATTAAAACCTGAACTGTATCTATGGAGTCTAGTAGAAGATTGGCTGGAGAGGAAATATGGCAAGATATTATGATATAGGACCATAGCAGCAAGACTATTATATGCACAGAAATGGAATAATACAGAAGTTCCAATAAAACAAGATTGGTTGATAAAATTGATGGAACTAGGCTGAAAGACAAATTAACAATATTGTTAAGAGAAAAATCAGTGGCAACTTTCACCAAGGCCTAGGAATTATCAACAAGAGCTTCCCAAGAAAAACATACTGTAATATTACCACTGGATTTGATAATTAGTATTTTTGGGAAAAGTAGTGGTGGAAACATCAGAATGATATTTGCAGTTAGAGAAATTCTTACTTTTTAATAGACTCAACAACAGTCTGCGTTAGGAAAGTAGACTACCTTTGTTATCTTATTATTTATGTTAGTTTTTAGTCTTAGTGTGACTGCTTAGGCTTAGTTTTTAGCGTTAGTATTTAGTATTAGTTAGTATTACCTTCATTTGTATTTTGTTTCTTTTTTCTGTGTCTGTAGTTTCATTTGTTTTGTTCTGTATGCATTGCATGCTCTCAATAAAGTATGTATACAAAGGAAAAGATTTTTCTTGTCCTCATTCAGTCTATTACCAACAGCAGACACTGGTGTAGCACAGAGACAGCTTCCTTGGAATTAAATAAGAAGGAGAGATAGAGTTGGGTGTTATCAGCATACTGGTGACACCCAGCCTCAAAACTGGATAACCTCTCCAAGCGATTTCATGCAGACATTAAATAGTATGAGGTGCCCCACAGCTAAATGCCATGGGATCGAACAGGAATCCCCAAGTGCCACCTTTTGAGCTCATCCCTTCAATTTTTTCTTAAGATATTTTAAAAAATTGAATTATGACGTACTTTCAGAATTATGAATAAAACATCTAAGATTATGATATTCATACATTAATGCTTGGCATTTACACCCCAAAATGATGATTTCCAGAGATACTTAGGTTTTGTTGGAAAGTGAACAGAAGACTACAAAATACCTTCAGGTATTTTGTCAGGGAATGCAGCCCCTCAGATTCTGCAAGTGTATCTCTTGTACATCATGGTGGCAAGTCTTTTGCACAGTGCAGTCTCAGTCTTCTCTTCTTCTGCTTCCCACATGATATTCTTGTAGACAAATTGGTAAATGCTTTCCACAATGATCCTTATGTGGTTGGGTATTCTCATTTTATGATACAGGGGCAACTTTATAAGCCATGGTTTGTTTTATCCATTGTTTGTAGATTAAGCTGCGAATTACATGGTGGACAACCATGAAGTACAAATTATTCTTAGTTTTCTTTCTAACCATATGTATCATTAGAAACCATGACAACTTCAGGAAAAGAGAACTTCCGCCTGAAGAGCTATAAAAACAAGTCTCTGAATCCTGATGAAATGCGTCGCCGGCGTGAGGAAGAGGGCCTTCAACTACGGAAGCAGAAACGAGAGGAGCAGGTACACTGGAATTCTTTCATACACAGTGAAAATGAGAAATCCTGTAATCAGCTGTGGAGTCTGCTGGTTTGGATATTACCTGTTTGACTATAGGAAGCCTCAGGTGGGAGTAGGCCAGAGAACTTCCAGAAAATTTCAGTTGCCTGTTTGATCTTCCTAAGCTTCTATCCTACTCATTGCATTCTTTTAGCTGCGGAAGAATGACTCTTCTTTAGAAAGAAATTTTTTATTGGCTCTCTCTGGTGAGTTTTTCAGTTTAGTGATATAACCAAAATGTTATTGCCATTATTCTTAGGTACAATGTATGTAACACACAATTAAATTCTAGACTGGACTGTCAGCTTTTTATGTATTACTGGGAAGGCTAGATGTGTTTTCTCATGTGTTGGCTTGGCCAGATCCTGAATCTGAAAACAGACATGAAGAACTAAGTGTTACTGTCATTCTGTCTCAGCGAGAGGTTGATGATTTAAATATATTCTCCCTCACTAAAAGCATCTGGCCTAGTTATATACTACATCTGTTCTCTAATGGGCAGCACCAGCATAAAGGGTGGAATTTATTCTAGGTGTGCTATACAACAGACTTCCTAACTGAGCAGACTTCTGATATGATGTTTCCTTGCAACACGGTTTGAAACCACTATGCTGCTTGACATAGGGATTTTCTCTTTTAAAACTACCCTTTCTATTGCTACTGTAGTTAGAAACATATTCCCTTCCCATTTCCCAGTAGAGAAGGGAGAAGAGAGGAACATCCTCTTAAGTGGGTTGCTTCTCCTCCTAGCTCTGATAAGCAGGAAAAAGAAAACACATCCCAGGATCCCGACTTTGGGGAACAACCATCAGAAGGTCAGTCTACTGCTCCAAGAGAACTTTTTTTTTGCTGTGCTTCAACTGTCACACAGCCACACCAGACTTACCAGTTTTTGTTTGCTTCCTCTTCACTTCTCTCTCTTTTACCCCCCCATTCTGTTAAAAAAAAAGCCTTTTAAAAGCCTTCCAGCTCTTCAACTTTTCTGAAGTCTTTTTGCTTTATTTCAACCATCCACTGCCTTTCTTCCTTCTTCCCTTCACCACTTCTCCGAGAGCACAGAATGACTTGGACTTGATGCCCAACTGGTGCTCAGTTCCCTTGGTTTTCAAATGAATCTGGAGAAGAGCCTACTTACCTGTTTGCAGGAGATCCAGCATTTGGGGGTGATGACTAACACGAAGTCGAGGTAGTATCTGTCCCCAAGGAAGGCCATTGGGAGCACCACGTCCTCAATCAAGAATGCACCTGCTTTGAGCCTCTCTGCTGGCTCACTTGTAGGGACTTACAGAGTCCACAGTGCATTGCCTGCCTTGAGCCCACCTCCACATGAGATCTCTTGAGTGGCTGCTGCTTCCACTCCTAGAGGCCATCACAACTAGGAACCTGTATGGAATCAAGATTCCTTGACAGGTGCTTCTTTCCCTCAGTTAGTGAACCTCCCACACCATCATTAGGGGGAAGCCCTTTTGGGAGCCACCAGTTACTCTAAGAGGTGGGTGATATTGGCACCCACCCACAATGCCAGCATCTCCTTAGAATTTGAGGGGATTATAGCTCAAAAGTGGCCTGTGAGAGGGGGATAATGGTAGGATCTTTTCATCTGTGTATACCAGTGCTAACTGTAAAGAGGACTCCAGTTAAAAGTTAAATCAGGAAATCAAGAATAAATCAAGAAATCAGACACTCTCAAGAACCATACAAGGCTATTGGAAAGTGGGGCATGAAAAGTTGGATAGAGAGAGAGATTAGAGTGAAGAGGGTGCTAATTACGAGTCCTGAAGAAGGAGGGCAAAGTGGAGGGGCTCAGGCAGCATCCGAGGGTAGCACAGAAAAGCAGCAGTCTGAGCACGACATCCAATGTACTACGAGTGGGTGAAGTTCAAGTTTTTATACCCTGTTTCCTACCCTAAAGGCGTGCATTGGCAAAGCCATAATGGCTTTCCTGTAGAACTGACAAAGATGTCTGATATGGGCTGATTGCGATAAAACATTGATGGGAGTCATAAAAATCTCTTTAATGTTTGGGCTGGTAGGGGTTATAGGGAAGATCTCCCTTGGGCAAGATTAAGGGATGGTTTCTGATTCTAACCAATCTGGTCAGTTTGCCTTTCATTCTATTTGGGAGAGCACAAAGCCTGAGTTGTTGAAGGGATTAGCATAAATGCATTAGCTTTGGGGTTTCCCACCAAATCATCTCTGAACTTATGACCTGACCGGGTCAGCTTGACCTGGCAATACGCTTTCTGGTCAGCATGACCTCCATCATGTTTTAAAACCATAAATATATTCAGTTATGAAAATAGCCCACATCCTGCAGGATGGGGGTGTAGAGTATGTTAACACACCCAAGGTCCAGATCAGCAGAGATGGGAGTCTGAGAGGCTGGGAAGCCCACTGCAGACCACCCTTGGCCCAAGGCAGATGGAACCAAAATGAGGACAGCATCAATTGACTGGAGCACAGGGCAGTCAGACTACCACTGCTATTCTTTGCAAGCACTATCGAAGGCAAGGCAGTCCTGGTCAAGACAGACAACATGACCACCTAAATCATAAGGGAGGAACAAAGTCACAGTTTCAAATGAAGGCTGCTGAGAAGTTTCCGAGCTGGACAGAAGCCCGCCTGGTGTCCATGGAGTGGAGCATCTCCAGGACATGTTACATTCACAGTCAAACTGGCTGAGCTGGATTGATATCAATCACGGTGAGTGGAGCCCACATCTGGAGGTATTTGAGCTGATCACAAGAAGGTTCAGCCACCCACACATGGATCTGTTCATGTCACCAGCCAGCTTCAAAGTGGAGAGATTCATATTGAGATACCAACCAAACAGAGCTGAAGGCATGGATGTGTCTCTATCCCTCAGTCATAGGCAGTTCTGTACATGTTCCCTCTGGTGGCACTGCTCTCCAGGACAACAAGGAAGATCCTCCATGATCTTGGTCACCCCAGCATGGCGTAGGAAGGCCTGGTTCTCTTGAGATCATGCACATGGCCTCAGACTCCCATTTCCCTCTTAGCTCATCTAGTCCTACTCATACAGTGACAGATCTGCCACCCTGACCTGGATTAACTATGTTTCCATGCTTGGAATTTGAACAGAGCATTCTGAACCACTCCACCTACCCTGAGAAGATAGTCAGTAGCATCTTGGCCTTCATTTAACAGAATATATGAATATCTTCAGGGTTTCAGATGGGGGTAGGCGTAAGTATATTGACTTCCTCAACTTTTCATTTCCTTTCTTGCTGGAGTTCCTCCAAGACAGCATCTCAGTCAGAAAGGATGTTCGTCCCTTCTCTTCTTCGAAAAGGAACATTGGTCTTATCTGTGAGATATTCATTTCTAGTAGATAAGGGACAGATGTCCTGCCCATCCTGTCGGGCGCTGATGGGAGCACGGCATATTTGTACATAGTTTGTCCTAATAAGAGAGTGTGTTGTGTTACCATTTTGCTCCTTTTCTCCTTATCTGTTCCTAGCAGAGTTCACTATGAGAAATAATAGTAAATGGGAAGTTTTCTCTTTTCTGGAGCAGTTTTCTCTGTTTGGCTGTAATAGTGACTTTCCTTCTGGTGGTTGCTCCCCCATGTGTAGATAGTAGAAGGTCTTTTATTTTTCCCACCTATCTCAGTGAGTGGAAGTAGCAACCCAGTCAAGAAAGTTTTCTTCCCTTATCTACTGGAAATGAATGTCTCACAGGTAAGCCAATGTTATTTTCTTCTTTTTCATTCTCCCCTGATTTCATTGGATTTCTATACTTGGATTATCTGCTAAAAACAGATATTTCTGTTATTCCAGTTTGTGACTATAACGTGAGACTTGATAAAGTGTGACAGTATTATCTAAATGAAGACATGGTACTAGCTTTAACTTCAATATATCTTTCTCTAGTTGTTTAAACGTAGAAATGTTGCCACAGCTGATGAAGAAGCAGAGGAGGAAGTTATGTCAGATGGCGGGTTCCATGAAACTCAAATGAATAACATGGAAATGACTTCTGTAAGTGGCGAAAAGTCTTGGCAGCTCCATTCAGGATTCTTTTTCTGTAGCACTAAATGTAATTTCTAAGGCTGCAAACTCGAAAGAAGTTAACCTCAAATCTCTTGAATATTATGATGCTGAGTATGTTTGGTAAGAAGGTGCTGCAGTTTTGCCTTGAAAAGGAACACATTAAATTCAGCAACAGATTGTCCTATCAAATCTCCTCCATTCCAATTCCACTTTTCCAAGGACTATGAAAAAGCTTGTCATGGCTTTTTGGTGCACCTCTGGATGTGTTGCTTCCATACTTCGTTATGTGGATGCCCAGATACCTTGGTGTGTTTGCTTTTTCTTTATAAAGTTACTGAAGGCAGTCCAAAAGTACTGTATTTGCTGGCATATTAGATGCACCAGCATATAAGACGCACCCCACTTTTCAAGGAGTATTTTTCAGGGGAAAAAAATTTTAGTTCTCTGTTGAGCAAAATGGACAGGAAAGGAAGGGAAGGAGTGTTGCACCAGGAGAGGAGGGGAATGAAAAGAGTGCTGTACCACTACCCCTCTCTTCCTGTTTGCTTGAGCAGAAACTCCCAGCAGAGTCAAAATGCAAAATGAAAGGAGGGGAAGGTAAGGAGAAACTGTAGAAACATCTATCTATGTTCCTATAGATCAAGGCTTCCACTATCCCCTCCCTTCCTGTTTTGCCTAGGCAGGGAAAACTCCTTTCACTCCCCTTCCCTTCCTTATGTTTTTAGTGTTACCATATTTGCTGGTGTATAAGACACACCCCATTTTCAGAGGGTATTTTTTAGGAAAAAAGTGGGTCTTATATGCCAGTAAATATGGTAATAGATATCCTTGACCCTTACTCACCAAGGTGGGATATTTTAGATCCCAGAGTCATGTTTTGTTGTAGAATCCTCACAGAACTTGGCCTGTGCTGTAGGTATTCTAAAACATTTTCATTTGCAGTAGTGAATGACTGTTTTCTCAGATCTCAGCCACTTGCTATGTACCTTTGTGTACAAACATCTGGGACAAAAAGAGCTCAACTAATATATGGATTCTTGTCATTGCTGTACTTTTTTTTTTTTGTCTGAGGCAAAGTAACATACTGGCATGAAAAGGTGTCTTACACCTTTACTGCACCATCATGCAGTAAGATGGGAATGATGTGTTCTGGTTAGCTCCATCAGCATGTCTTCCATTTGAGTGACATTTGAATTGATTGGGATCAGAAAATGCTCCACAATACAAGAATTGTTTGGGCTTGGGTTTGTTGTCTAATTTTATTTATCTTTATTCCACCTTATGTTTTCTGCTTCTGAGTGTTGGAATGTAATACACTGATTCTGCCCACACAAACCCTTCTTTGGACATGGGGCATCTTGATACCCCACAATAGACTGAAATTTTCATTAAAAATTACCCCAAAACTCACCCAGTGCAATTTTTTAGTCCAAATGCATGGTGGAATAACCTGTTGATATAATTGCAGTTTCACTTCTGTTGATTTCTGTGGGATTTACCCATTCCTAAGGTATTGTAACTTAAGCCTACTGACGCTAGGAGTAGGGAAGACACAAGATAAGACTTTGCTGCCATTTTATACCATTTTGTTCATATCATCTGATTGTGCTACTGACAAAATTAGTCTGCTTCAGCAAAATAAAAAAAAAGAGTTGCTTGGCACCTTTAATGGATTTATGCTTTCTTGTATTTTTAAAGAATGTTCTAAAGTGTGCAGTAGTCATTACTGTTCAATAAAAGAACCTTTGACTTCTTTTTTAAGGATAAGTGTTCAAGAGATTTAGAAAAAAATAAAGCAGAATTAGATATAACTTACTTGATTTAATCTGGAGTATGTTGATAATTTGATTAAATTTGCAAAGAGAAATGTAATCGTAATGGAATGAAATGGGGTCCTGAGGAGGCCTGGTAATTTTGTTTCTAATCCTTGGCTCTTGCAGTTTTTAACTATAGTTCAGTTCCAGGCATCAACTTTTTATTATGTTTTGGGTTCCACATATTTTGTCTGACCTAAGTGGATAGCCAGACCTATTTGTCCAGCTGTCCTTTATGGAAACATTTTGGCTAGAAGATGCTAAATTCACAACTCTTGGGCAATATCACTTTCTTCCCTTAGTTCTAGGAGATCAAGACTTTATGCTGTAACCAGTGGTCTGCAGGGAGGTTTCCAAAACCACAGGGCATGATCTTCCAACTTTGCTAATCATTTTGGCTTAACACTTTCTCTCTACCCTTTTTCTGTCTCCCTACCCTTTTTCAAGCTGAATTAAAGGTGAGGGAATCTGTCAGGCCTTGTGCTAAATCACAAGGAGATTTCCAGAGCAGTGAAACAGCTCAGACATAGCTGTCTGAGGATCTTGAGAAATTTTTTTTATAAATGCATTCATTGGTGGGGAGTATTTCTTTGGAACTGTAATTTTGTGTCTGCATGCTCTACAAAGATTTACATATTTATTTTATGTAGATGCAGTTAAATACACAAGAACAGGCTAGCCTTGCTTTTTCTTCAATCATTTATAATAACCCTAGTCTGGGTTATTGAGAAAAATGCGTCTTCACTGCATAGCAATAATATTATCATCCATGAAAAATTCAGTTAATAAAAGTGAAACAATAAAAGTTTCTATTTTAATAGATAAATAATGTTTTAAAAATAAGCACACACCAGGTTTGATATTCTTTATCTGCTCATTTTCTCTGGGAAGACTAAGGGTTGTACTTTTCAATTGGTTTATTATATTAATGGATTGAAGGACTTTCCTGAGTGCAGCTGGCAGTTATAAAGATGTTAGTATTTACAAAACAACAACAACAAAAACAAACAGTGATTTAACCTTAGAAGCGTCCACATAATGAATTGATTAAAATTTCTTTAATAAGAAAAGTGTCCTAATGGGTGCACAGTTCTGTTTATTTTTAGGTAATATTTATTTTTTGAAAAAAGTAATTTTCATTTTTAGATGATTTTTATGTACAGTTGGCCTTCCCCATTTGCTCGTTTGATTTTCATGAATTTGATTATTTGCAAGCTTCTTCAACTGCTGCTCCCCCCACCACCTCAGGCAATTCTTTTCCAGAGGAACCTTCCCTCTTGATGGCTCTGATCAGGCTGTGCAACCCTTTAAAAACTCACCTCTTGTCCTCTTCCACCTGCACCAGCTGCTGCCTGGCCAGCTAAGAATGACTCAGCGCCTGATTTCTCAGCACTGCAAACCCTCTCCTGGTGTTCCCATACATACCCAAAGAAGAAGATGGGCAAAAGAGAGAAAGTCTAGCGCCACCATGCCAATCCCCCCTTCCCTCTCCTCTCTCTGACCTGGTTTGGACCTGTGTGCCTACTCCCCCCACCATCTCACTGCCCTTTCCCTCAGACTTTAAGAATTCCCTCAGACACACTGTAAATATTTGTGATTTTTCCACTTTTGTGAAGGTCCTGTGCTCCAACCCCAGCAAATGTGGAGAGCCAACTATAGTTTTTAGATTGTTTACACACTTTCAAATCCTTTGGTAGTTTCAGGAATTTTAATGCCCTTTATATAAATTGTGGAGTACAGTAGAAAACTTCCATATCATTTCTTTAGCTTATATGGTTGCTGTCAGCAGAGGATATGGTAACTAATGTCTTGTATTAAACCATTATTTTACTCTCCAATCTGAGGCCAATCTTACTTCCTCTGTCTCTCCTTTGGAATTGTAGAGTGCCGTGATCACATCTGACATGACTGAAATGATTTTCTCCAATAGTCCAGAACAGCAGCTCTCTGCTACCCAGAAATTCCGAAAACTTCTCTCAAAAGGTGAGTGATAGATGCATTTACGAAAACAATATGCTTGTATTATTTATATTCTGAGATTTTAATCCCCTAGTTCTCAGTAATCCCCAGAATATCCTACTGTGATCAGTAGCTACTCCATATTTAACCACTGTTGCTTCTGCTAGTTTTTTGGTCTTTCATTACCGACACACACAATGCCTCCAACCACCCTCAAACCAGTATCAGTTCCAGCTAGGGACTAGTTTTAATGGTATTGCTGGGCTGCATGGTTGGGATGGGATATCTAGTAGTACTTCTGACCTTTGCTATGGGGGCAGTTCAGGAAGGTGATGCTCATGGGCTCCTCTTAGGCACAGGGTGTTGACAAATGTCAAGAGGTACACAACCATTTTACCTCACAGGTTTTATCTTATACTGTCTCACACACTCACAAATACAGTCCTTCTCATGCAGGAATTCACTACTGAAGCACCCCTGCCTATGCTTAAAGACCCCACAAGAATGAGAGTCTACTACCTTCTGAGGCAGTCCGTTGTATTATCAAAGTCTCTAACAATCCTCTTTCCTCATAGAGGAGGGATTGATGACACCTCTGTCCATTTTCCTCTCCATGTCCTTCCCTAGTGAAAGAGCATTCTGTAGAAAGATCTCTGAGAAGACGGTGGGGAGCCTTCTTTCTGCTCCCTCCTCTGTTTAGTCCAATAAAGTTCCCCCTTTGCTCACTGCTATATAACTCATAATCTTCCCCCTGCCAAAAACAAACAAAAAACAGGCACAAAAATAATACATCTAAAAATATAGATGCACTCCTGGCCCCGCTGAAACCTGAACTTTCAGGCTCAGGGTTGAATCCAGGAGCACATCCACACTGCAGACCTGCATTTTCAGGGATAGTATAACCCCATCCAGCCTAGTCTGAATCCCTATTCTGCTTCTCCACTGACAGGGAACACCACCATCTTGTCTGGATTAAGTTTCAGTTAGTTTGCCCTCATCCAGTCCATTACTGATGACAAGCACTGGTTTAGGACCAAAACAGCTTCCTTGGATTGTGGTGGAAAGGAGTAATAAAGCTTGGATGTCATCTGCCTGCTGATGGCACTAAACCTCAGAACTCTGGACAGCTTCTCCCAGTGGTTTATGTATATGTTAAATAGCATGAGAGACAGAACTAGGCCCTGGAGGACTGTAGAGACCCCCAACACCACTTTCTGGGTTCATCCCTCAAGGAAAGAAAAAATACACTGTAAAACAGTGCCCTCAAATCCCAGCCCAGCAAAGTGGCCCAGAAGGCCATGGTACTGAAAACTGCTGAGGGTCCCTCAGAACCAACAGGGACCCACCCTCCTGGCATGCATCATCTACCAAGGCAACTAAATCTCTGTTCCATATGCAGAGCTGAAACCACATTGAAATAGATACTTGATAACCCATCTTTTCCAGAAACCCACGGAGCTGGGAGGTTACCACATACTCCAGAACAGTGCCCCAAAATGGAATGTTAGAGACTGGCTGATAATTATACAGTGGTACTATTACTTCCCTTGATCTAGACACTATAATCCTATGATGCAGCTTAGAATTGCATTGGCTTTTTTAGCTGCCACGTCATACTGTTGGTTCATGTTCAGCTTGCAGTCTACTAAAACTCCTAGATTGCTTTTAAGTGTAATATGGTTAAGCCAGGCGTCATCCATCCTATACTGGTGGATTTCATTTTCTTTCTGCCCATTTTCTCCTTATGGAAGTTTACTTTGTTAGTTCTGGCCCAGCTCTCTAATTTGTTAATGTCGTTTTGAATTTTGATCCTGTCCTCTGGGCTATTAGCTGCCCCTTCTGAGTTGATATCATCTGCAAATTTGATAAGTGAGTCCTCTGTTCCATCACCTAAGTCATCTATAAAGATGTCGGATAGCATTGGGCTCAAGACAGAACCTTGTGGCGCTCTACTAGTCACTTCTGTCCAAGATGAAATGGAAGCATTGGTGAGCACCCATTGGGTTTGGTCAATCAACTGATTACAAATCCACCTAACAGTAGTATTGTATAGCTCATATTTTACAAGCTTAATTGGAAGAATATAATGGGAGACTTTCTCAACGGCCTTAGTGAGATCAAGACATACTACAACCACAGCATTCCCTACATTTACCAAGCTTAAAACTCTGTCCAAAAAAAAAGATGAGATTAGTCTTGTATGACTTGATATTTTTGTTTGTAAAGATGTCTTCTGCTTCATGCATTGGAACAGTTACTACCTTTTTGCTCTGTAGTACCAGGGCATTAAATAGGAAGAACTTTTTTCAGGCAGAGAAATACTTTGGTGATCAGGGCATAGGAACAGAGGGCATGGATATTGATATCAGTTGTCCAAATGTTATTGATATCAGTTGTCCAAATGTTAAATTATTTATTCCATTGTTGTTTAAATGTACAACTTCACTAAAAGGATTGAAAAGAGCTATTCTGCTATCTTCATTTTTTTGTATCTATGAACAGAACCAAATCCTCCTATAGATGAAGTCATTAGTACGCCAGGAGTGGTGGCCAGGTTTGTGGAGTTCCTGAAACGGAAAGAAAACTGCACTTTACAGGTGCGTCATATGTGTGAGAGGTCGTGTTACTTTACATAAAGATCTCTGGATTCATAAGGCTTAGCTTTTGCACTTAATTTTGAAAATGTCCTATATACAATTCTAATACACTGCTTCTAATGTAAAAGTAAATACAAACATACTAATCTCTTTCCTGTTTCTCAATAGCCACATTTTTGTTCAGTTGCAGTTGACACACCTGTATTCACTGTTACAGTGATGTGAATATTGCAGGTGTCTGAGAGTGTTTTACCTGTTGAGTTCATGACAGAGACATGATTCAAAACAGGGAAAATAAGGAAATCCAGAGTCATAGATTTTTAGATACTATTTTCTACCAGTTTGAATTGCCTTTATAAACTACTTTGAGGAGGGGATTTTAATTGCTACTGCTATTATTCACTTGATGTCCTTTTCTTAAGTAGTGCTTCTTTTTAAAAGATCAGAGAACAGTATTTTTAACACAGATAGAGTGAGGGGCATTATTTAGCTTTTTTTCAATTTGAAATGTCAGGAAAAATAGCATTGGACTTTGAGTAGAATTTGTATGTCCTTGCAGGCATAACTACTGCTTACAGACTGTCATCCAGCCTGTGTAACTTCTAAGATGTTGTTTTTACTAACAAAATTAGGTGCAGAAAGCAAATACAGGTGTGAAATAGGAAGCTTGTTGCCACCTCTAGCTCCCATGTGCCTTAGTACCCTCCAGCCCAAGGCTAGTGTAGACTTTACACCTTTGTCAAATGATTGTTGAAGAATGGCTTCTTCTGTCTCTTTTACAGTTTGAAGCTGCATGGGTACTGACTAACATTGCCTCTGGGAACTCCCTTCAGACTCGGATTGTGATCCAAGCAGGTGCTGTTCCTATCTTCATAGAACTACTCAGCTCAGAATTTGAAGATGTGCAAGAACAGGTTAGTTTCTTAACAGGCAAATCTCTGAGACTTCCGTATAGAAAGAATAACCTTCTGTGATTGGACAGGATAGACCAGGGAAAAAGAAATATATGTGTAACTCCTTGTGTCCTATCTAGGTCAGGGCAGCACAGTTGATAACTCAAACAAACAAATGGAATAGCTCACAGCTCATTGCTTACTTTTATTTGGTAAGCACAAGGTCATAGATAGAGTCCAACACAAAGTAAATGGTTCTGAAGTCAGTCAATACAATCCAAGGTCAGGTGCTCAGTTCAGGAATATAACCAGCAGCCAGAAAGGTCAGATAAGCTCTGACAGCTCCTGGAACGGAAAGGCAGTTCCTATATAAGTTAGGAGCTTAATGCAGCTATTGCCTAACTAATTGCTGTCTTCTGTAAATCCTTTTGAGATCAGTACACATTCTCTCTTTGCTGTCTGTGCTCAACAACAGTGGGTATTGGTAAGTTGTCTTCTGTTTCTGAAGGGGCAGGACTCTTTGCTGGAGCTGGCACTGCACTCTGCTCTGTTTGTGGCACTGTAACCTCCTCCCTTTCAGCAGGTCCTGGCATGTCCCCTGTTTCAGACTCTTAGTCAGAGTCAGTATTCCGGGAGCAGGGCGCGACACCTTGTTGGTCATTATTAGGAGAATGTTCATTTCAAAAATTAGTAAAGACAAATTTTCTGTAAATTAGCTTTGAGGCTATATTGACTTCTTATGACATTTTTATAGACAAAGCATTTTTCCCCACAGTGAAACCTTTTCCTTGCAGACATATTTCCCATCCTGCTGGCAAAGGCATGCCTTACCCTCCAGATGAATAAGACACAGGCTGATCTAGAAGAATCATCAACAGAGAGACTCCCAGATGGTCCAGCTTTCCCACAGACCAATGACTGCATCTTTCCCAGATTTTCTTGAAGTGGTCTGTAAAGTAGAATGAGATACAGGGGTTTTTTTTTTAAAGTAACTGAGCATTATAATATAAGAACCACTTACAGAATTCTGGAAAAAATGAACTCCACTCCTTTTGATAAGGAGGATGAATGGATGGCTTGTGCCAGTAGATTTACTCCTCAGCTGCTCTTTCCCTCAGGATTTCTAATTACCAAGCATCCATGGTGACATGTCAGTTTCTGTAGGAGAGGGCTGCCCATTTTCCAACAAGTTGGCTGAGACCATGCTCATGCTTCAACTGGTCTGTCAGATTACTGCATCAAGACATTTAGCAGATTGCATTATGAAAATTGCAGCAGGAGTTACTACCATGTGTTGCCATGCCTGGCTTAGATTGTCAAGGCTATCTTCTGAGATTAAGGCAGCGATACAAGATTTTCCTTTGATAAGTAGGGGCTATTTAACATCAAAATAGATGAAAAGATGGACCAGACACAAAACTTAAAGCTTTGGCTAAGAAGAAGGGAGTATCTGTTTCCTCCAAATCCTCTTCACTTTGGTACAGACAGTTTTGGTATCGCCACTCATTCCTGTCTTCACATTGTTATCCTCCAACATCAAGAACTCCACACTCACATCCTCACAGGTCTTCATCAGTCTGAACTATTCCGTAGTCATCCAGACTGTCTTATCCTGCCACCTTCCTATGTTGGATGATTCTCGGCGCCTTTGAAATTACCACCATTCCATCATCAGATCATCCCATTTTTGGTTCCTGCCTGGCAATGTTTTATGGAAAATAGGATGATATAACCACAGATTTTTGAGTGTTTGCTACAATGCATATTGGATATGAAATAGTTCATCAGCCTACCAGCTGCTTGTTTTGGGCAACAATGCCTTTGTCTTAATTGCTGGAAGATAGAGAGGCTCTCCTACATAAAGGCACCATCAAGCAAGTTCAGAGTTCCCAGAAATGCCACAGTTTGTACTCCAGGTATTTTATAATCCCAAAGTCAGTTGGGAGAATTCTGTCAATTTTGGATCTTTGCAACCTTGATGACTTTCTTGTCCTCAAACATTTCCATGTAGCTACTATTCTACTCTTGTTATGAACAGGGGATTGGTTTGCCAGAATCAAGCTAAAAGATGCATATTTTCACATCAGTATCTAACAACACAGGAAATTCCTCCACTTCATGTTAAGCAAGTCCATTTTTCAATATTGAGTTCTGCCCTTTGCTCTTACATCTGCACCATAAATCTTTACAAAGTGGCTTGTGGTGGTGGCTATAAATCTTTGCATCCTGGACATGGTTGCATTCTCCTATTTGGATTTCGGGTGATTGGCTGCTCGTAGGGTGGACATGATGCTGACCTTTGCACAGCATCCACATAATGTGTCATTGCTTAAAGATCTAGGCCTCATCATAAATCAGGAGAATTTGGTTTTAGAATCCATATAGAGATTGATGGTTATTGGCATTTATCTCAATGTGATGGTAGGTTGTCCATATTTACCTCAGTGCAGGTCACAGATGATTGCCACTTCAGCATATCGCATGATCCAGCAAGCACGGGTATGAGCCTGAGACATTCGGACATTATTGGTCTGATGGCTTCATCTGTTAACCCCATTTACACTCTTGAGAATGAAGGCCCTCCAGTGATGGTTCCTCTGATTGTTCAGCATCAGCAAAGATGATCCCATGTACCATCTGCACTTGCCAGATTGGATTCAAGATTTGCTTTGATGGTGGACGTCCACCACTTGCCTTGAAAGAAGAATACCTTTCAATAACCTACAACCAGCCCTGATTCTTACAAAGGATGCTTCAATGACAGACTGGGGTGACTGTGTCAATTTTCTGAAGTCAGAGGGCATTGGACCAGCCAGGAATCAAGGTATCACATCAGTGTTCTAGAGATGCTGGCTGTATGTAAGGCACTATGTGTGTTCGAGATGATCCATACCATCAGACAGTGCCCCAATACACAAACAGAGAGGGACAAGTTCCCACAGGCTGTTACAGCTCACCTTAATTCTGTGAAACTGGTGCATCCCAAAGGGGCATTTGGGCAGTTATGGTTAATTTTCCAAGAGGTTGCAGTCTGCTTGCCCACACCTTAAGTAGGTCAGCCTTACTATCTCATGAGTGGAGATTGAAGGTCTGTTGCCCTGTCCCTGTTCAAGAGGTGAGATTGCCCATCCGTTGATCTGTTTGCCTAAACAACCAATACACAGTGGCTGCTGGCTCCTCCACCGACCAAGTCTCTGACTCACTTCCTTTCAACAGATGCTCTACCCCCCTGAGGACCTGGGGCTATATGCGGAAGAATGGAAAACTAAGCCTCCATTCAGCTCATGAGAACATTTAAAAGAAAAACACTCACCAAAATAGAATAGAACACTGATGAGCACACAAGCAGGCCTCCTCCCAGCTCACACAAACAGCCTTACCCCAACAGACATACCAACCTTCACCTAACAAACTCTCTCAAAATATTCTCTGAGGCTGAGGAAGTTTAATCCAACAGACACAAGCTCAACTTGTGCTGTCTTTTCCACCGTGCCTGTGCAAAACACCTGTTGTCCTTTCTTTTTAGCCATCATAAAATGTCTCCCTTGGGCCTGCTAATGCCAGACCAGTGGCTTCTGCTTCCACACCGTCATTGCTGTCAAAAGACACTGCAAAATAGAATTTCCCTTGACAGTCCACCACTCTCTCAAATGATGAACCTTCTCTGCCATCAAGAAGGCAAAACAAATCTGGGAGCCTATCAAAATGTAGATCACTACAGAGCCAGCCTGTGAGGCTAGGGAGGCCACAGTGAGTCTCACCTAATTCAGGGCAGGTGGAACAAGGAGCAACTAAAGCACAGCATTAACTGTCTGGAGCTCAGAGTGGTCAGACTAGCCCTGTTGGCCTCTGCAGAAATGATTCAGGGAAGACAGTCCTAACCAGGATCAGCAACATAACCACAGTGGGACTGAATGGGACATGCTGAAAGGCTGCAGCAACTCTGACAAGGTACTGGCCTTCAAGTGAACACCAGCTGGATATATGAGTACACCTATAGGTTGTTGTGCAGATGGTGCAAATAGAAGCAGTTCTTCTCCATCCCATTCCTGCTGGAGTTCCTGGAGGAAGGCATCAGACCTAACATGGTCAAGAGGCAAGTCACTGCCATCATATCAGAAGCAAGCAGCAGAGGTGGTGCCACGATCACATCTTATCTTGGGATCTGCAAAATGCTGAAGACACTGACAGTGGCCCCCTTTGAATCCTTGAGGGAGTCATCCCGAAAGCATCTTTTCTGGAAAGTGCTGCTTCTCACCACTGTCATATCAACTCACAGAGTGCCAGACCTAAGTGTGCTGTTGGCGTACAAATAACTCTGCAACATCAGACCTGACACCATGGTCCAGCTGGACCCCACCTTCATCCCCAAGGTCAACTCTATATTCCACAAAGCACAAGAGGTGATCCTCCATTCTTTCCGTAAGCTACCACAGAACTCAAACAGGTCTGGCACACTCTGGACCCACATAGGGCCATCTAAAGCTACTTGAAGAGGACAGAAGACAAGCAGATACTGGACCTTTGAAGCTCTGTTCATCTCATTTCATTCATCACTGGACGGCATGTTAGCGTGCTTCACCAGAAGTGCAGCCATGACAGCAGCATTGTCCACTAGCACCCCCTGATGGAGCTGTGCAGAGGAGCCACCTAGAAGTCCCCCTCCACCTTCTTGCAGCAAGTGTTGGATTCCTAAAACAGCAGGATGCCAGCACCACCACCCTGTTTAAGGAAGGCTCTGGCAAGTCCAAGCCTTCTAGGATGTTTCTCCCTTCTCTGCTGGGAAAAAGAGCATTGATCTTACCTGTGATTAACCCCTCTAATTTATCTTTGGAGTATCTTTCTCTTTAGCTGGTTAGTGACCAACGTCCAGGGGGTTACTCCCCGTGTGTGGTAATAGCATAAGATGTTTCTTTGTCCTGCCTACTAGGAGCAAGAGGGAGGAGCCAACCAAATCTAGGATATTCCTCCCTCCTCTGCTGAAAATGAATGTATCACACATAAGACCAATGTTCATTTTAGCACAAGTTCTGTGCTAGCATTTCTGTTGATCTGATCAGACAGTTGTGTCTTATGTGTGATCTCAGTACTCAGACAGAGGTATAGCCTTGATTATATGCAGAAGTGTTAAAAATTTCCTGTATATGGTAGCCTTCCACTTTGGTGAGGGTTCAGGCTCAGAACCCTTGTGAAAGTGGGAAAACTGTGAATAACTGCCCCCCATGATCCCTTTCCCATTCCCTTTTGCATACTGGGGCCAGAGGGGAAAAGGAAGGCTCATGCAAGGCCCCCCCCCCTTGCCGCCCTTCCCTTGCCTATTCCCGTGATGCAAGTTCTCAGCGTGAGAGGCAAAGGAATAGGAGGGGAAGCTCCAGAGTGGAGAAAGAAGGTGCATGCTTGCCTTCCCACCTCCTATTTCCTTGCCTTTTGTCTGGGTGCTTGCCTACCTTCTCTGTGCTGGGCAAAACACAAGGGAATGGAGGGGAGAAACACATGCACACCTCGCAGATAATCAAATTTGCCAAGGTCAAACCTGCTAATTTGGAGGCAGGATTGTATTACTACTTTTTTCTGAAATAACTGTGTACGTTGTGAGTAAAGGGTCCTCAATACAATTTCTACCCCTTCTGTTTTTGGTATCATTACAAGATGTCTTAATGGTTCCTTGTTTTAATGTTTTTGAATACCTTTAGTTCTTGTTTCTATAGGAGGAGGTTGCAAAACAAAAGTCTGTCTGAGATAATGTGTTTAACGCTGTCTATTTTCCTTCACTTTCAGGCTGTCTGGGCTCTTGGCAATATTGCAGGCGACAGTACTATGTGTAGAGACTACGTGCTTGACTGCAACATCTTACCCCCTTTATTACAGTAAGTTTTATAAGCAACAATAAGATTCATTAGCAAGCTCAACATAGTAAGAAGATGATGCTTGCCAGAACTTCACAGATAATGGATTCTAAGTTTTAGTGCATTGGATGCAACTTTCTCATTTGAAACAAAGCTGATCTGGGTTTGGTTTGTGACTGGATGGGAGACCACTTGGGAATCTTTTACACACCATTTTGAGATCCATTTGGAGGATAGGTGGAGCATAAAGATTTATCGTTATTGTTAGCAAAGTAGTACTACTAACAGTAATCATGAATCCCACAAACCAGATAAGAGCGTGTGTGTGTGTGTGTGTGTGTGTGTGTGCATGCATGCATGCATATTCATGTTATAAGCAGTGGGCAGAGTGAGGCCTGCAGGCTGCGTACAGTGCCCTAGGGCCATTTTTGTGGCTCCCAGGGCCCACTTGAGATAAACAAAAAACCTTTTTACAAAATTTTTCAAAACATTTTTTTTTTGCCCGCAAATGACCTCTGAGGAGTATAGAGTACACAGGAAGTGAACTTCTGCTCACTTGTTGCTTAAAAAAGTCCTCTCTTGGGCATAAAAATGTCCCATGAAGACCCAGTGACTAGTGAAAATGCAGCCCGTGTCCCTTAGAGGGCCTTAAGCAAAATGAGGGGAGGTGTGAGTTGACATGGTGGGGGTGCTGCCCTCCTGGGAGGTTAATGTGGCCCCCTAGCCTTCTCCAGTTGCCCATTCCTACTTTAGAGCATTGACAGCTCCTTGTCATTGTCTGGCTGTATTGCATTGGCTTTGGAGCTGATGTCCGTTGTTGCAGCTTCTTTTCATATAGAAAAACATATAAAGGAGAAGTATTTCATCATTTTCCATCCATTATTAATAATACAAGTAGTTTGTCTTATTTCTGCAAATAAGTGATGTCAATGTGCTTTTTACTTCTTCGTTAAGACCCATATGGTCCCATCACTGCAACATTTCTTACTATCTGCTCATGTCATTATATGAAATGATAGAATTTCCTCATGAACCTGTTGGGACTCATCAAGAAATGTATGGTTTTAAACATTTCTGGCAAGGATAGTTTTATATTTTTAAGAGTTTTATTTTATTAAAATGTATTTTCAGATTACTTTCCAAGCAGAATCGTCTTACCATGACTCGGAATGCTGTGTGGGCACTCTCTAATCTCTGCAGAGGGAAGAATCCTCCTCCAGATTTTGTTAAGGTAGGAAACAACGTTTGGAAGCAGTTAGGAAAAAGCATTGTTTCTTCAACATAAAAAGAAATGCATTTACGTTACTCCTTTTAGTAACGTGTGTGTGGCTGGAGGCTCCTAAGGGTGAAAGAAGTCAGTTTTCATCTGCAGAAGAGCACAGTATAGTAGTCTGTAGTGGACTTTTTCTGATGGCACTTTGAGGTGGGTAGTTCCAATGATCACTAGGTATACCGCTTTCCCGCTGTCATTTAGATACAGCAGGGCTTTCCAAATGGTGTATCGTGACACATTAGTGTGTCACATGTATATGTGTCACCTCCCTGGACTGAGAACGAGCCCTCCACTCGAGCCCTGGAAATGTATGCTATATGTTATAAATAAATCATATATTTTTAAAAATATAAATGAAAGGTTTTCATGAGATATGTTGTATCCCTATACATTTCATTGTTACAATTTATGTATGTGCCCAGATCTCTTATAAGGGAGTTAGTTTAACCTCCAGTTTGCTAGTAAAATTGAATTACTGCATCATGAAATGATTCATGTCTAAAAAGTATGTCACCAACAAGAAAAGTTTGGAAAGCTCTGAGATACAGAGTAGCAGTTACCTTCCATACAGCTCGAGGGTGTTGCGTATTTTCTGCATACAGATATTACTGTCTTCTGTCCATCCTTGCATATGACACAGCTAAAGGGGTGAGAAAGGAATGGTAAAGTTCACTGAGGCACCATTTTGAAATGTTTTGTAATCTGTTTTCCAAAATCTGTTTAATTTTCATAATAGCACTTATTTATGTGAATATGATTCTTGATTCCTATTATGACTTTTAAAAATATATTAAGATAAATTATATAGTAGGAATGTTTCAGTTGGAAAAAAGTAGCTAAAATGGTGACGATGAGAAGGGCAGTGGGACTACTTTCTTTAATTAGTTGCTTTACTCCCTTTTTAAGAAGCAAGGGAGTAAAGTTTCTTACAGAATGGAGGACATTTCTGGAGAAGTACAGTGGTGTCAGCACTGTCTAAAACTGTTTTTTCGAGGCGAGGAATTTGTGTGAGTGAAGTAGGATCCATTTTGTTTCAAAGGTTTCATGGGCTCAGTGCTGTCCCCTAACTGATGCCAAGGAGGCCTTAGAAGTCCCAAATTGTTGTCAGGATGCAGAGAAGATTGGATGTGAGTGAATGAACTCAGTTCAGACAGAACAGAAGTGCTGTTGGAAAACTAGCTGGTATTGAAATCTCACAGCCTCTTCTGGATATGAATGCACTCCCTCTGAAATACCAGGTTTGTAGCTTGAGGATATTCATGGACAAAGCGCTGTTTCTAGAAGGCCAAGTGGCAATGGTGGCCATGGGTGCCTTTGTCCGTATTCAGCTGGTATGTCAGCTGTGCCTTTCTTCAGAAGGGCACATCTGGCCACACAGGTTCATGCTTTAATCACCTCCTGCTTAGACTATTTTAATGCAGCCTATGTCAGGCTGTCCTTCAAAAATTGCTCAGAAGCTGTAGCTGCTGAAATACATGGTAACCAGACTCTTGTGAGGCACGTGTATTAAGAGACTGTATAAAACTGGTCTTACAATAACTGAGTTCAATTCGTGGTGTTCATTTTGACCTACGGATCAGTAAGTGGCTTAGGGCTACACTGCCTCTTCCTATATTAGCCTTTCTGAAATATGTGATATTCAGAGGAAGATATGAGATATTCAGCATGTCCTAAGGCTCCATGAGGCTAGGCTGGGGGTGTGGCTTTCTTTGTAGCAGAACCTGTGTCTCTAATTCCCCAAACTGTCTTGTCCAGTATCTGTAACTTTTCCTCATATTCCCCAATCCAATCTTTATTTAGAGTTATTAACATACAGAGGTTGGGTTCCTGAGGGAATACGCTGCCCTCCTCTTTGCTGCTAAGTCTCATCTCCATAGCAACTGGCCTATTCAAGACAGACACAGTCGACTGAGGCCCAAGCGCTCTCCAGCTGAGAATTCTAAAGGCTTCTCCCTAAACTACAACCCCCCGAGTTCTATAGAATCTTTGTAGGAAGCACACCATATGAGGTCTTCACCTAACACAGACAGACAGATAAATTTTGACTTTTATATATTAGATCTTTAATGTTTTAAATGTTTTTGTCAGATGTACATTACCTCAGGTGCACTGGTGGTTTCCGAGGTCTTATGAGTCTTATAGATAGATAGACTTATTTTAGGTTGGTAAGTGTGTATGGTTGCATCCCAAATGCTTAATTGTGCGGTGATATACATTCATGTACATTCCAGTCTAAATGGTGGCTAGAAGAGGCAATAATGAAACATGTCTTTTCATATTTTAATTACCTGGGGGAGATTGCTTTGAGGTTGTGTACTTTGTGCCTTCCTCCGTGTGGGTTCTGCACCTCTGTGTAGCTACATCTACAGCCATTTTGGACTTAAGTGCTTTGGTGAAAAGCCATCTTCATCTTGTATGTGGATGCTCAAAGGGTTATGGCCATTTGGCTATAGGAGCAGGAGCACAAAATGTTCACTTTGTTCCACTACCTCAGAATGCTAGCCGGGTTAATTTTTCTGTTTTACTTCTTTGTCTTCTAAATTATGTAGGTGTTGTTATTAATAATTTGTTTATATCCTGTCTTTCAACCAGAAATGGGACTGAAGGTTGCTTAGAAAAATTTAAACAAAAAAATAAAATAAATACATTTGAACCACACACTTTTAAAAGCCCTTGCAATGAGCTTCTAGAAGTATCTCAGAATAAAAAAGTTTTCGGTTGATAAAGGGACAGGAATAAAAGAGCCTTCCTAGCCTCCTTAAGAGAAATTTCCAAAGCCTGGGAGCAATTATTAAGAAGGCTGTCTCCCTGTTTTCACCCATTGTGCTTAGAAAAGTGGTGGGACAAAGTGAAGGGAGTTTTTATAATGTATGTGTGTGTGTTTCAGTTTATATTTTATTTTCCTTCAGTTCTTCTGCACTTCAGGATGCAACTGCTTCTTTTTGCAAACAAGAGTATGATTCTGAAGGCTCAATTTTACAATTACTCAGCATGTGCCGGCATGTCCCCTGCCCCACAGTTTATGTATATTCTCTCTGGGTTAAGGGCACCTTGTTGATTCCTGCCTGTGTTGTCAACACTATGCAAGCATGCCACACTTAATGTTCATGTCTACAGATTATTTTCTGGGTGCGTGCTCTGCCAGAGGTGAAACTGAAACTAAGTTCTCTAGAGCTGCTCAGCTTTACCATTCTGCTTTACTGGTCTTGTCTGTATTAACAGCTGATTCTTTCACTTCTGACTGAGCAACATTATCATCATCAAATATTAATCCCTTTAATATACCCATGATATTACCTTATGTGGGAATTGGCGTTTCCTGTTTACTGACTGTTGACACCACCTCTTTGGAACAACCAGATGAGTGCTTGGAATTCCATGCACTTCTGTCCACAAAGCCTGGTATTGGAGAGCCGGCAAGTCCAAGTCCAAACTGCCACCATCTCTTTTAGTCCCAAATGAGCTGGTGAAGAAAAGGAAAGATAAGAGACTCAACTCCACACTTTCTTTATATAAGTGCCTCTGTAACCAACCAGTGCTACCTTCTGTTTTCCCACAATTGAAGAAGATGCCTTCTTTGCTCTGTATTTGGTTCCAGAAAGGATGCATTCTTGTCTCTGGGTTCAGCTTATACTCTCGAGAGATGATCCCTAGCCCTATGATATCTATTATTATCAGCTGTGGGACCATTCAACAACACGTTATGAAATCTCCTTCACTTCATTACTAGGAATATTGTAAATACCCTGTTCCAGTGACATGTCCACGTCTCATAACTGCCCCAAGCCACTACCATGCCATGCCAAAATGTGGCCATGGCCTCTCTGTCTTAGACCAGAGTCTACCTTAGGCAAGTGTTGGTCTAGACATGCCTTACTGGTCATGTAGCAACCATCTCCAGATATTCTCTTTGCCACTTGTATTTACTGTGAGCTGATTTCAGCACTGAGTTGAGTTGGAGATGTCTGTGATTGTTATCCTAGTAAAATCAGCAGAAAACCATGTTATCCCACCCCTCTGAACCAAAATTGCATCTTTACAACTATGTTTTAAAATAATACCAATGTCATCTTTGGGTCCATTACAGTCCCTCAAGCCAGACCCAATCAGAAAGGAGAGATGTAGCAGAAATGGGAGATTTTAGATGTCCTTATATTTGTTGAAAGTCAACCTCTGCCAAGAATATAAGATCCAACAAATTCCTCAGTTGTCTTTCAGACCTCCACATATTTTCATTTTGCAGATGAGCAGGTTTCTTTGCCCCCAACAGGATGTAAATCCTTGCTTCTTTGGACACTTCCAATCCTGTGTCTATAATCTAGAGCAATGGTTCTCAACCTGTGGGTCCCCAGATGTTTTGGACTTCAGCTCCCAGAAGCCCTGAGCATTGACCATAGTGGCTGGGGCTTCTGGGAGCTGAAGTCCACAAACATCTGGGGACCCACAGGTTGAGAACCACTGATCTAGAGGTTTTTAGTGGTGAGGAGGAGGAGGAAAACTACATTAGTTATTGCTTTGGTATAGGTGAGAACTCAATGTTCTCCCCACCCAGCAATGCTTCTGCAAAGTCTGTTGCCAACAAGAAGGCCCCTTGGAAATGCAGCTCATTCTCGGGCTGACAGGAGGATCTATCCACTACGCCTGGTTTTGATCCTTGTGCCAGCTTACGCAGGAGCCGTCCTTGAGCTAGATGAAAATCCGTTTAACCGGCTCCCATCCCTCTCCAGCCAGTTTTATTTTTCTCCTGCATACCAGCACGACATGTATCGGTCCCTCTTCAGTTCTTTAGGGGAAAATACTTTCTGTTAACAGGAGTGAGAAGGAATATGGCTACAGAGAGGAATGGGAGTGTTAACTCTGTAAATTCTGAGGATTCAGTCCGTAGCACCACAGAATTGTTGGGCTTGGACAAAGAAATAAGTAATTCTGTCTAGAAAACCGCCATTAGGCGGCTCACAGACGATGACTGCGGAACTACTGGCCGGAAACTAAAGCTGCAGCGAGTTGCGGAGGAAGATCGCTCTGCGGAGCTCCGAAACATATTCCTGACCTTCAGTGAGAGTGAGGCAGATGAACTCAAAACTGTGGCCAATAAAAGGGCACTGGAAGATTAGAGGTTGAAGGATAAGAAAACTGACAAAAAGGTAAAGAAGTCAGAGAAGTCTGGGAGAAAAAAGCTCCCCAAACCAGCAAAGAGTACGGAGGAACTTACCGGTGAGAGTTGCCCACCATCTTGGAAACAAGAATTCCAAGATGGTGCCGCGTGCTGCAGGCAGACCCTCGGAGGGTAACACCCGGCAGTCAGCTAGTGCACCCATGACCACTGACGCAGGCCCGAACACTGCAGGTGGGGTGGACACTCAGAGGGCTGCTGCAACGGTTCGGTCAGAGCCACGTGTGGCCGAACATGATTTCTTAATGCCGGAGCAGTTGGGCCTAGCTCCAGAATTGAGACAGTTTCTGCCAGGATGGCTAGCAGGTGCGCCAACACCAGAACCACAGAAAGAGTCTGGTAAGACATGGTTGGGTGGCCTGGGGAGCCCAAGGCCACACCCCATGGATGCATTGCGGGCGGAAATGCAGCAATTCATTAAAGAGGCTGTGGCTGCACAATTTCAGACATATGCAACTAAGCAGCACTTACCAATGAACTGTGATATGACCAATGAACTTGCCATGTACAGGATGATGAATTTATTTAAACAGTCTGATTTACAGCATCAATTTAATCCTAATCAAATCAGTTTGCAGCAACAAATGATTTTAAATTATTGCGATTACACTGAGGTCCAGAATGAAATGCCACAACCTAAAAAAAGGAGAGTAGAATAAGAAGAAAGGCCAAGTACTAGCAGCATGGGAGTTGCAGTTACTAAGGACAAGTCTAATACTCCAAAAGGGAAGAATATTGGAGAAATGCAGAAATCAGCAGAGCAAATAGATTTAAGAAAAGTTATACAGCAGGAAGTAGATGACAGTGAGGAAGATGTAGCACAGGATGAAGCAATTGACATGGATGAGAAGGAATTCCAGTACTCAAATGATGAGGAGGATGAAAAAACAGAAACAGATAGAATGTTTGAGGCAGAGGCCTTCAAGGGTATTTTAAGAAGGGTGCTACAAACACTAGGATTGGAGAATTGTAAGCATGAAGGTGGAAAAGTAGTAAGGAAAGTAAGTTAGCATCTGTGATTAGGAAAAGAGAATCTAGAAGAATGGAAGTTCCTTTACCAGATTTGTTTAAGGATGTCATTATGAGTGAGTGGGCTTCTCAAGGAAGTCCCCAGAAAGGTTTAACATACAGTCAGAAGTTATACACTTTTGCTAAGGATGATGTTGAGTTCCTCAAAGTGCCTCCTGTGGACGCTCCGATTGCAGGCTTGGTTTCGGGGGCCATTGTTCCCAGGAAGGGGTACACCCAGTTGAAGGAGATAGATGAGCGCAGGGCTGAGACATCACTTAGAAAAGCACATGAAACAGCATCCGCGGCAATAAAGGCATCCACTGCCGCTTCCATGTTCGCTAGAGCAGGAGTGTGGTGGTCTCAGGACATACTGGAGGCCCAAGATCTCAGCATGAATGAGCTCCTGAAGGCGGTGGAGCGAATTCAGAAAGTGTTGAAGTATGTCGCAGATGCTGGTTTAGATGCTGCGGCGTTGGCAGCAAGGAACATAAATTTGCTGACAATCGCAAGACAATCCTTGTGGTTGAGACACTGGGAGGCAGACCAGAAATCACATAATAATTTGGCAGGGGGAATTGCTGTTCGGTGCAAAAGCCTTGGAAGAGGTCTTAGTGAAGACAAAGGAGAAAAAACAGGTCATGCCCACTCTGCGAAAGAGGAGGGTGGATAGAAGGAACTTTGAAGCTCCAGTTATTCCTTTCGTGGAGGAAGATCTTACGGTTTCTCCAGGAGAAGCTCTGAATACAGAGCAGGGAGATATCAATGGAATAGGCAAAGACCACAGTTCACCAAACAGTACCAGTACAACAAGCAAGGTCAAGGGAAGCTTGGAAGCAATTCCAAGCAAGGAAAGGCACAGTATTGACAACCAACAGCAGAAAGTGGGGGGAAGATTTCTGGCCATTAGAAACAGATGGTCTTGGATAACATCAGACCATTGAGTTTTAAGTGTGGTAACTCAAGGTTACAAAATGTATTTCCATACGAGACCGAACGACAGATTTCTTCCATCTCCAGTTCTGAAGGAGCAAAGCAAACAACAGGTTGTTTATCAGGAAATAATTCATTTACTAAAAATAGGGGCAATAGAGAAGGTCCCAGAACATCAAAAGTACACAGGGGTATTTTCTGTGTTCTTTGTGGTTCACAAACCAAATGGCAAGCACAGGCCGGTATTGAATCCGAGGTATCTCAACAGGTTTGTGGAATATCGAAAATTCGAAATAGAAACATAGCAAACAATCAAAGAGAATTTGCTGTTGGGGGACTACATGGCATCTATAAATCTCAAAGAGGCATATCTCCATGTTCCCATGTGTTCCGACGACAGGAGATACCTGAGATTCAACTACCAGGATTATCACTACCAATTCAAGGCCTTGCCTTTTGGCCTAGTGTCAATACCACGTGTCTTCACAAAGGTGCTGATTCCGTTGGTAGCTTTCCTACGGCTGCAGGGGGTGCAGCTTTATCCATATTGGGATGACATCTTACTAAAGGCACACTCAGAGGCCAAGTTAAGGAAGGACTTGGGTTTAACAGTCCAGACTGACAGATTATGGGTTCCTTCTCAATTTACGAGAAGAACATGTTGACCCCAACAAAGGTACTGACACATTTAGGGTCAAGAATAGACACATCGAAAGGGAGGCTGTATCTTTCCAAAGAAAGGTTAGAGAAGGTGCAGCAGGAGGCTCGCAGGTTGACTCAGAGCAAGTCTGCAGACTCAATGCGGTTGGCGAAAGTTTTGGGGCTCCTCATTTCCACAACACAGTTGGTTCAGTGGGGAAGTTTCCATTCAAAACCACTACAGAGATTATTGATGAAGCATCAGCTGGCAATAGGTGGAGGTGCCACAGCATATTCAGACCGAGATGACTTGGTGGCTGAAAGGAAGAAATGTGGAGACAGGAGTTCCTTTACAGAAGCAGGACATGGTCCATATGACAACAGACGCCAGCCTCTCAGGTTGGGGAGCCCACTGCAAAGGCTATTCAGTACAGTGCTGTTGGACTTCCTTGGACAGGCGTTTCAACATCAATTACCTAGAGTTGAAGGCCATTTGTCTGGCGCTCCAGAGATGTTTGCATCTCGTGAAAGACCGTCATGTGAAAGTTTTCACGGACAACATGACAGTCAAGGCATACATTTGCAAACATGGCGGATTACATTCTGTGCCACTGGTAATGGAGTCAGCACGTCTTCTCAAGTGAATGTAAGATCAATCACAGCTGTGCACTTGAAAGGGGAGTTGAATATACAGGCGGACTACCTGAGCAGAAACTGGCTGCATCCAGGGGAATGGTCTCTCAACATGGAGGTTTTCCAAGACATAGACAGCATTTTTGGTCCATTACAAATGGACTTGTTTGCTGCTGGAGAAAATACCAAATTAAAAAGGTATTTTTCTATCAATGGAGACAAAGGTCCGGAAGCACACGATGCACTGTCGGTAACGTGGCCTCCAGGGACACACTACGCATTTCCCCCAATTCAAATTGTGCAGAAAGTGCTTGCAAAGGTCTGCATAGAGAAGGCATCGGTGGTGTTGGTAGCACCACACTGGCCAAGGAGACCATGGTTTTCGTTGCTGCTGCAATTAGCCCAAGGACCTCCATGGAGGTTACCGCTGAGGCCGGACTTTCTAACTCGGGGCCCAGTGAGCCATCCAGACCCCGAATGGCTGAGTCTGGCAGCATGGAAATTGAAAGGTGGTTTTTAACTCAGCATGGATATGCAGAGAGTGTGGTCAAAACTATTCTGGATTCACGAAGGGAGACCACACAGAGAATATATGACAGGACATGGAAAATTTTTCGGAAATGGTGTGAGGGGAACGAGGTCTCTCAAACAGACGTGGGAGTGCCACAGGTATTGCAGTTCCTGCAAGACGGATTGGAGAAAGGATTACCTCCTAACACCTTGAAGAGACAGGTGGCAGCATTATCAGCAATTCTACCTGAGGATGGAGACTCCTATACTAAGCATCAAACGGTTTCTCAGAGGGGCAACCTTGTCATCTTTTCCAACCGTGCACAGGTTCCCGTCTTGGGACTTGAACCTGGTGTTGAATGCTTTGACCGGGCCGCCTTATGAACCACTGAGGGAGTCATCTGTGAGGCTGCTGTCTTTGAAGACTGCTTTTCTCCTAGCTATCACTTCGGCTAGACGTGTGTCAGAGTTGGCAGCTTTGTCAATCAATGAGCACTTGTGCAAGTTTGAACAAGACAAGTTAACTTTGGGATTCAACCCTTCCTTCTTGCCAAAGTGCCTGCCTTCAACATCCCATCAGCAGGTGATCCATTTGCGAACTTTCTGTCCGAAACCAGTGCATCCGTTGGAGAAGAGGTGGCACACATTGGATGTAAGGAGAGCAGTAAAAGCCTACATAAAAAGAACAAAAGATTTCTGCCGCTCGGATGCATTACTGCTGTCTTTTCAACCAAAGACTCTTGGTCAGCAGGCTAGTAAATTGGTCATTGTGGCCTGGATTAAGTCTTGCATTTTCATCTGCTATGATTATGTGAAGCAGCCACGTCCAGTAAATGTGTGGCCGCATTCTACTAGATCAGTGGCAATTTCAGTGGCCTATGACTCGTCCTGCTCACTGGAAGATGTTTGCAGTGCAGCAGAGTGGAAAGAGGCAACTACCTTCATTAAACATTACAAACTGGATAAATACAGGTCTGCCCAGGCAGTGTTTGGCCGCTGAGTGCTGCAAGCAGTGATATAGTTAGGATCCTGCCTATATGTCAGCTTGGGAAGATCCCGGCTTAGTGGATTGATCCTCCTGTCAGCCCGAGAATGAAGAGTTGGTACTTATGTGAATGATCATTCTGGGATGGCAGGAGGGGCAATCCACACCCACCACTACATTGAAAACATGTCTGATAGGTAGTGAGGGGAAGATAGGAAACAGAATCAGCTACGCTAGGGAAAGGAAACTGGCTGGAGAGGGATGGGAACCAGTTAAACGGATTTTCATCTAGCTCAAGGACGGCTCCTGCATAAGCTGGCACGAGGATCAAAGCCAGGCGTAGTGGATTGCTCCTCCTGTCATCCCAGAATGATCGTTCACGTAAGTACCAACTCTTCATTCCCCCCACATGTCCATTGTTTCCTTTCTTGATTCCTACTTATTTTTCAGCGAAGAATGTGAAAATATGTTCCAGAGTAGGAATTCTCATCTTTTCGTCTGAACTGAACTACCTAATACACAGTGCAGGATTGACATTCTCACATTCACTTCTGAAGGTCCTAGTCATCAATCCGTCTCAGATAGAATGTGTGTACACACTATGTAGTCTTCAAGATTAATGTCTTGTTGTGTGAATTCCCAGTGAAATTGCTGCTTGTAAGAGCTATTCTTGAAATGTGATTAAGGCCTTCAGGGTGTTCAGGTTCTTGCTTTGAAGCTAAGTTAATTCAAATGGTCAGGGAGCATAACCACCATCCTTTATATCAACAAAGTGGCATGAAGAACAGAACCTTACTCTAGCCTTCAGTCTGCAGTTGTGAGATTGTTCTGTAACCAGGCATATTCCAGTGGCAGTGCGTCTTGCTGAGGGCAATAACTCATTAGAACATTTCCAAAGCTTTTAATATTGGTCACTCAAGCAGATGGGCACTTTTACCTTCCATCACTGTATGGCATACCAAATGGTGGATATGCTTGTGGTATTCCATAACAAGAAGTGTTAACAGCACAGCCTGTCTAAAGAGGGTGTCTAACTGCACTTTTTGCATCTTCAGAGGAGGCACAAACTCATTAGGGAGTGCATATCTCAGCAACTAGAGTGGACCCTACATGATCCCACCTCTCTCACTTAGGATGAGAATGAGACATACTGCATCATGATCCACGTATGGTGTCTAAGATGACCTTGGCTTCTTGATGTGAATTTTGCCACTTACTAGAGGCAATTTCCACAAGGACTGTTGTTTCCATTGCCTTTCTCAAGGGATTGCCAGAAGTTTCCCACACTGCTGTTTCCTCACAGCCTTCTGTGTTTGTTTGGCACTGTGTATTTGATGTTCAAGCACAGCCAGATATTCCCTTCAGACAGGCTGTGCTAAGATCTCCAACTTGTTAACACATACTTCCCTCTCATCTCTTGTCAGTAAGCCCATTAATCTCCTACATCTGGATCTACACATGTAGTATGGGAGTGGGGTTGCCAGAAAAATGTTTCCCTAATTTTACAAACATAGCTCTTCAGCAGTGGGGTCCATACATACAGCTGTACAGACAGCTACTTCAAGAACCCCTTTTATGGGAAGTAAACTCTTTTATTAGCATGAAATGAAGAAATGAAATAACATATATCTTCCTGCATAGAAGTGCTTAAAACAGCGGCTTCTAATTCATTATTTTGTTTTTCAATGGAGGATGTGAAAAATAGTCACTCAGCTGGGATCATTATAATTCTGAAACAGAGTTGGGAATGAGGTGATTATTGATCAGTCTGTGTTTACTTTGGGATATCCAAAAAGGGGGAAACGGCTTCATTTTGTGACTTAAAAATCAGTCTGTTTTTACTTGCTGTAAAAGTTACATTCTCTCTTGAGAGTTGATTTTCTTGAGAAACTTCATTTTAATAAAAGGCATACTCTGAAATCTGTCCAGTATTGGATTTTTTTGGCAATCTGTGAGGGGAGTAGTGAAGCACTGTTGTACAAAGACCTACTGTCTCTCGTCTGGTTGGCAGCCTGCTTAGACATTGGAACATTCAGGAAGTTGATCAGATTTCTGTACTGCTTTTGAATAATCAAGTTGAAGGGCAACTATTAATGGAAAAACATGCACTGGAGATGCAGACACAACACCTTCATAGTCACGTAGATATTTTCTATGACAGCTGGTTTCCCTTTATTGATTACATGAAACAACAGACTTAACTGTGCTCTCCTTCCTGCTCACAGAGAGCTTTGTGAGAACAGAGAACATCTGGTAGTGTTCTGATACCTACATGGTGCTTGTTGCTATGTATATAATATTAAATTGTGGGATGAACTTTTTAATTTCTTTATTAAAAACTTTTTGAAAGTTTTTAATCTATTGCTCTTGTACATTGTTTATTATGAACATTTTTTTATATTGTTGATTTGTGTACTAAGAAAACTTTCAGTAGAAGTGTGTGGTAGGGTAAAAAGCATACTCTCTGGATTCTATTAACTTTTTCAACACTCTCATTTCTTTACAGGTGTCTCCCTGTTTAAGCGTGCTCTCATGGCTGCTATTTGTCAATGACACAGATGTTCTAGCTGATGCATGTTGGGCACTCTCATACTTGTCTGATGGACCCAATGACAAAATACAGGCTGTGATTGATGCTGGAGTATGTAGGAGACTTGTGGAGCTGCTGATGTAAGAACTTTAGATCAACCAAATGTGTTCTCTTCACTTTCCATAAAGTCAGTCATTGCCTTTCCTTGCATTGATGTAAGATGGGGCTTAGTTATTTAGTCATCATTTCTAACTTAAATGAAAGGAGTAAGTAGATTAAAATGAGATCAACACCTCATTTTCTAAATAGCTTTAAGCAAGTAGGTTGCTTGGCTTTAGAACATCTCTTAACATTGTCTGTTGCTTTCTAAGCTGCTACAGAAGAAGTGAGTAAATGACCTTGATGAAACACTTCTTAAGGATATCATTGAGGTTAAGATCTTGTTTGGATGTGATGATGGCCCCTTTACTGCCCTAAATACCTCTTTGGTTCCTTGTGGCCAGCATTATGTTTATCCCAGGTCCATAAAGTGTCTGTATGTACCATGGATTCATCTCATCACTAGACTCTGGTAGCATACGATCAGGAATTCAACACTAATAATAACCCTCACTCTTTTAAACTTGTGCTGAATAATGCTGGTGTTTTAGTTGAATGAGAAGCAGCTATCTTTTTTCCCATTCTTCAGTAGAGAAACAAGTACATTTGTGCTAGCATTTCCATTTTTAATACAAGCCTTATCAATGATCTAACCCCAGAGGAAAACCGTTCCAGGCTACTAATCAATTACAAGTTTGTCTTGCCCTTCTTCCTAGGGTGTTTTACAAGGTCATTTCTCTGGTTAATTTTAAATTTATTGTAAATGTATAGGGAGATACTTGCCTATAGTCATATCACTCTGCCATCATACATCCAAGTATTGGAACTAGATCTAAGTGGGGAAGGGGGACAGATTTCTAAAAACAGCTGCAGAATCGCATTCAGAATGGCAGTTGTGCCAACATGCAGGGAATATAGTATCTTTAGTTATATGGAGAGTACAAAGTGCACAAAACTCATAAATAATGTTTTCAGATTTTGAAATGTGACATAGAGAGTTTAACCTTTTTTTGTATAATGAGAGTATCTCATATCAGAGGTCTAGGCTTCTGGAATTAATCTGGACAGATCATGTATTGCACAGTATTAAAAAAGATTCCAAACTGAGTTATTAAAAAATTATTCTGGGAACTGATCATCTGCTATTAAAAGCAGGATCACCTGGTAGAAATAAAAAAGTGTATCACTTTTACGTATTTGCAGCAGTTGGAAGACAAACACTGACTTGTAAATCAACAGTCTATCTTTATATATAAGCTTAATAAGTAAACCATAGATTAGTTGTGGTTATGCAGAAACGTACACATGTAAATTTTATTGCAGTTCTGTAAAAAAGCTGTACAAAGTAGACAAGTGCAAGCTTACCTTCAGAATACAAGAAATGAAAAATTAAGGAAGTTCTGGGCCAAGGAGAGAGTCAGCATTTGGTTTTCATTTATGTCAGGTTTCCAAAGAAAGAAGCATGATATTGTTACAGCAAGCATATTTCTTTGTGTTAAGTGAACTCTCTAGTTTTGTTTTCTCTCCATGTTCTGTTGCGTTTAAAAAGCAGTGTTAAAGTGTGTGTGTGTGTGTGTGCGCGCATGTGTGCAGGCCCAGCCTTTTCATTGATGAACATGTGGAAACTGAACATCTGCTTCTTGGATAAACCGTGCCAGCATTCAATGTTTTACACAGATTAAAAATAATACCACCCACTGAGAATCTTCAGAACAAACAAAGGCTTGCATTTTCATTATCATACGTAAACTGGATTTTCAGTTCTTATATGTCAGAATTTGTGTAGCATACTAGGGATGTGCTATACCAGTTGAGTCAGTGTAACATAAATGTTATCATTGGATCAGTGAGTGTATTGTAGTTGGTTCTCGCAATAAATTCAGCCCAAGCATTTACCATTGAGTTTACTTGAATGGCTCCAGTGTCACATTAGGCCACTTTTCCCTCTGCAGTCTTCTTTTGGCTTCTTTGTCCGTGAGCTAAGGATAAGTGTTGATATAGTGTGACCATTAGGAAACATAAGTATAAATCATTAGAGAAGCAAAGGAGGATGTAAGTTCCTAGTGCAGTTGCCAAAGGCAAATTGTTGGTGCTCCACCTATTTAGGAGTTTCTTTCCAGTAGAAGTTGCAAGCATCTGACATAAGGAGAGCTCATTATACCATTCCTTCGCTTACAGCTAGCAAGAAAAAATCTTGCAGGTAGCAGAAAAAAAAGCCTTCCTATATCATGTTGTCACCAATGACATTGCATAACTAACATTAAGACACAGCTACAGCATCTGAGCAAAGAATATTTTCCTGGATTCGTTATAATTTGTACAACCTGGTAATACTTTTGTTAGTAGTGTTTCATGTTTGCCATCTGAGGAGGCTCTTCATTCATTCTGTTAAACTGAAGCCTTTTCTGTTTTAGGCATAATGACTACAAAGTGGTATCTCCTGCCTTGCGAGCAGTTGGGAACATTGTTACAGGGGATGATATCCAGACTCAGGTATGCTGCTCACTGAAATTATTTTTCCTGATTTCAAGTTTAGCTAATAGTTTAGTTTGTAACTTGCAGTCTCTGAGTCCTCAAGTTTGCATCTATTCATTTTTTAGCTATACATTTGAAATCATGAAATGCTTTGGTTCATTCATTGACTAGTTAGATAGCTTCCAAAAATGTCATTATGTATAAAGTTAGTTAAACATTTTAAGTATAATCCTCCTGTAAATATAGCCTTTCAGGTCCTTTTTTCTTCTACATCAGAAAATGCAACAATATCAAGTATCATATCATCTCGTAGTTAACACTAGAGTACGTACTTGCAGAGAAATTAAGTATAATGGGAATAGGAGGGACTCTGGAGCTTCAAGGGGCCACACAGCATTCATGATTTTTGACCAAAGATAAGCCACGGGAAATGAGAAAGGAGTGGAAGACCCTCAGTATCAGCAACATATTGGGACCCAAATTTGACTCTGAAACAAGTCATTACAAACTAATCTTATTTCTTTTTTTGATAGAATAGATGTGGGCAGAAAAGGAAGGAGACTAGCGTATATGTCAAAAACAAAAGCAGTTATATAGAAATCCATGAGAGTGATCAGAATGGACCAGTTGAGAGAACTTCAGTAAAAATAAATGGAGAAAGAAATAAGACCAACATTGTGGTAGGAGTTGACCAAACCCAGAAGAGATGGTGTATGGTGCTTTTCAAAAACAGATCTCAGAAATGTCAACGGGGCAAAAGTTAGTAGTTACAGGGGACTTCAGTTACCCTGATATCTGCTGGGAAAGGCTGCTAATCATAGGCTCTCCAACACATTCCTGATGTGCCTTGCAGATAATTTCCTTTTTCAAAAGGTGGAGAGAAGAACAAGGGGATCAGCAATCCCAGACTTGATCCTAACCAACAAGGAGGAAGTGACCACTGGAATCAGAGTAATCAGAAAATGACCCTGTAACGCTAGTATTCACAATTGTAGGACAGGGCAAAGAAGAGTATAGTCTAACCTTGACTTTGAAATTCATAACAGCTGATTTTATCAATTTCAAGGAAACAGTGTGTGGAATCTTATGGCTAGAAGTGCTAAGGAAAAAGACACCCAGCAAGGATGAGAGTTCTTGAAGAAGGAGCTGCAAAAAGCACAATCACACACATCCCATGGAAGAATTAAAATGAGAAACATCTGAAAATGCCAATGTAGCTGCAGAGTAAACTCGAGGAGGAAGTGAAAAGAAAAAGATCATGTTTATAGAATGGAAGGAAGGATGACTCACTACCAACAAATACAGATGTGTAGCCCAAGCTTGCAGGAGCAGTGTTAAGTAAAGCCAAAGCTTAAAGTGAGCTGTGACTGGCTAGGCATGCAAGGAGCAACAAAAAGGGGTTTTTATAAATAGATTGGAAGCAACAGAGTGACAAAAGAAACAGTGGGACTGCTGATCAGCAAGTTGGTAGAATACTGACAGATCACAGTGAAAAGGCAGAACTGCTCAAGACCTATTTTGTACCATTTTTCCCCCAAAGAGAACTGTGTGCTTCCATGCAGTAACAGAGACATTGGAAAGGATTATAAGTCAAGTTTAATAAGGAGTTAGTCAGGAATCATCTAACTAACCTAAATGAGTTAAAATCTGCAAAATCAGACGAACTGCATGCTAGAGTACTGAAGGAACTTGCAGATGTACTCTCTGAACCATTTGTCATCGCTGCTGAGAAATCTGTGAGAACAAGTTAGGTGCCAGAGGATTGGATAAGGGTGAAAATGATCCCTCTTTTCAAAAACGACAGAAAAGAAGATCCAAGAAACCACAGCTCTATAAGCCTAACCGCAGTACCTGGAAAAATATTAGAATGAATTACATAGGAGTCCATTTGCCAGTACTTTGATATCAGTGCAGTGATTAGTAGGAGCCAGCATGGGTTTGACAAGAAAAAATCCTGCAAAACTAATCTTACATCTTTTTAAATCAGATTATTAATTTAGTAAATGGAGGGGAATGCTGTGGATGTCATTTGCCTGGATTTCAGCAAAGCATATGATAAGGTTCTCCATAATGTTTTGATTAGCAAACTGATTAAATATGGAATAGATGGGAACACTGTCAGATGGAATCATATTTGGCCAGAAAACTGTGCTCAGAGGGTAGTTGTCGATGGCTGCATATCAAACTGTAAGGAGGTGTCAGATGGAGTGTCTTGGGGTTCCATCCCAGGGCCGCTACTCTTCAACATTTTTAACGTTGACTTAGATGCCGGAGTGGGAGGAATTCTTACTAGGTTTGCAGATGGCACAAAACTGAAAGGGGTGGCTAAGAGAGAGGAACAGACTTTAAAAGGACCTAGATAAACTAGAAAATTGGGCAGAAATTAATAAAATGGAAATTAAATAGAGACAAAGGCAAAATTCATCTTTTAGGCTACAAAAACCAAATGCACAAAGAAATACATGGCCCAGAAGTGCTATATACAAAAAATTATCTTGGAGTTATTATTGATTGTAAGTTGCGCATGAGCCAACAGTGTGATATTGCAGCAAATAAGGCAGATGCTGTTCTAGCTTGCATTAACAGAAGCATAGTTGCTTCTATTAAGTTCAAGTTGGTTGTCCTGTTGGAAGAGAAGGTACAGAAGTTTGAGGCCCGTGTATCTATTTTTCAGCATATTAGAGAGCGTGAGGTTTTCTTGGGCAGAGCAGGACACACTTTCCTAGATGATGGACACACAGGGGATGTTGCAGAGGAGGAAGCCAGTTCCCAAACATAGGAGGCAGACATTTGGAGGAATGTGACACATGGAAGTAGACAGATCATGGATCTTTCTGTGAGTTTGATGCTACAGAATCATTTCAGAGATCTCTCCCTTATCAGTGAGGACAAGGAACAGTGACAAGGCCAACAGTGTCAGCACCTTGGAAGCTACAGAACATGGAAAGGTCCCTGCCAATCCCCAGAGGATGCATGTGGTGGTGGTAGGAGCCCAAGCTGCAGCTGGTGGGGCCAATAGGATATCTTGAGAGGTTTGCTGTCTTCTCCCCGGGGCAAGGATCCGTGAGGTAACAGAATGGCTGACAAAGCTCACCAAGCCCACTGACGGTTACTTCTTCCTTTTGGCCCACAAAGGAACCAATGACGACTCTGCAAGGCACAGCCTTCAGCAGATCACAAGAGAGTATGAGGCTCTGAGTAGGAAGCTGGAGGACTTAGATGCACAGCTTGCCATTTTATCTTTTCTCCCAGCTGAGGGACGTGGCCAAGCAAGGAAGAGAAGAGTAGTGGAGGTGAACAACTGGCTCCACAGATGGTGCCACTGGGAACAATTTGCCTTGTGGATCATGCTGTGCAGTTTCATGAAGATGGATTTCTGGCAGGTGATGGGTTGTACCTCACAGAAATTGGCAAGAAGGTTTTTCCTAAGAATCTCACAGACCTGATCAGGAGGGCTTTAAATTAAGTTCCGTAGGGGAAGGAGACATTGGTCTCAACAGGAGGAATTCATCAAATGCTGGAGATAATAGCTCATATATTTTAGGCAACTAGTAAAAGAATCCAAAAGTGAAAGGAAAGAAACCTTAAATAAGCAGCTAGGGAGATAATAAATAAGGAAATAAGATGACCTTGACACAGCAAAGCAAGTATGATGTAATAAGCATCACTGAAACCTGGTGGAATGAGTCTCATGATTGGAATATAGCAATAGAGTGATATGGTCTATTTCAGTTAAAACAGACCAAACAAGAAAGGAGGAGGAGCAGCACTATATGTCAAGGTTATTTACACCTGTGTAGAAAGCCATGACGTAAATCAGTGGTTCTCAACCTGTGGGTCCCCAGATGTTTGTGGACTTCAGCTCCCAGAAGCCCCAGCCACTATGGTCAATGCTCAGGGCTTCTGGGAGCTGAAGTCCAAAAACATCTGGGGACCCACAGGTTGAGAACCACTGACGTAAATCCTGGAAAGCAGGTTGGGAACATCTAGGTAAAAATTAAGGGGGAGAGAAAAAACAACAATGTAATTGTGGGGTTCTACTACAGACTCCCAAACAAGACATAAGACTTAAGATGATACCTTCCTGGAACAGATGACTAAACATTCAGAAAGGAGAGATGTAATAGTAATGGGAGATTTCAAGTGTCCCTATATTTCTTAGAAGTCAAACTCTGCCAAGAATATACAGTCCGACAAATTCCTCATTTGTCTTGCAGACCTCCCCATATTTTCCCATCCCCATTCTTGAGTGTGACAGTATGACAGGCAGAAATTTCAATTATTAAACAAGGTAGCTTATTGGTATCTGCATTTGTAAATATAGAAAAGTGTTTAAGAAGTTCTTAGCATGATGATCACTAGAATCTTTTAATTCTGTACAACAGTCATAAATCCTCTAGAGTTGTAGGTTTCCAAAAATGGATATTGGTAAACATGGAGATTGAGGGAGAAATTAAAATTAATTCATTAAAAGTAATTTATTTTAAGCAAACTGTCCTGAAGTAAAACTTTCAAATGAGAGATTGTGCATTTGTTATGAAAATGTCTAGCACATTATTCATTTGCACACAAGAAAAGGGAATCCTGCTGAAACTGGAAAATGATCAACCTGATCATGATTCAGGTTGATCCCTTAGGACATCTTGAGTTCTCCCAGTCAGTCTTTAGAAGTGTCTTGCTGAATCAAATCAGAGGCTTTTTGAGTTCAGCATTTTACTGCCACAGTGGCCAGATGTTGGAAGCAAAGCGTGATCACTAATACCTTACTTCAACACAAAAGAAAAACTAATCAACCAAAAGTTTCAACTGGACACGAGGATATATTTCAGAGTTTCAGTTTGGACCCGTTTACCATTGCCTCCACAGAACATAAGATAGATTGATTGATTGATTGATTACATTTTACTCATCTTAATTCCATGGAGCTCAAACCAATATACACTGTTTATCTTCACAAAGAACCTGTGAGGCAAGTCAGGCTGAGAGAGTGTGACTGGCCCAACATCACTCACTGAGTTCCATGGTTTGGTGAGGCCTAGAATACAGATTATCCCAGTCCTAGTCCAATACTGTGACCAATAATGACCAACACATTTGCTGTCGGTCATCATCATCCTTAAGGTAAACCTTTCTGTAGCTAAAGATAGTTAGCAACGTCTCTCTGCGCAAAGCAGCTTCTCCATTATTTTAATCTGACATACTTTAGAACCTTGGACATTTTACTGCTGCTCTTTGGCTCTTTACCAGTTTCTTTTCATCAGTGTCTTTGACATGACAAGCACAGTATTCTTCAGTGCCAGCATCTCTCTCTTATTCTATATTTCATGAAAACCAGTATGGTGTTTGCTACCTTTATAGTGAGAATGGCTCACTTAGCACATTTGGTGGGTGAAGTTTGGATTTGCTCTGGTCTTTCACCTACATGTTTTGTGAGGTGGACAGGTGGCCTTCCTATAGTAGCATTTTGCCATATGGTTCTTATTAAAGCAGAGGACCCACACACCCCTTGTAATTTATGAATATAAATTCCTACCTGAAAATATGTATAGGCAATTATAGTTCTTATCCATCTGAATTCAAATATTACATAGTATTTAAATTGTGACAAACAATAGGAAATGATCCTTTGTTAAGATACTATGTCAGTGACAGCTAACTGTATCAGTGGTATGGATTGCATCTAAGAACTGCAGAAAGACTTTATGAAACTGGAGGCATATTCTGTGCACATATTCAAAGAATGATGCCAGTTTCCCTTGCACATGGTGGGAATTAGATTTGCCCAAACTGTATTATTGCTCAGACTATTAAAAGACCATTGATTCTTAATCCAGCGGCCATGTTATGCACCACTATGTTGGAACAGAAAAATTTCATAGCCTAATTATGTTTGTGGCTGCAATAATGTTGTTGACAAAAAATGGTGAGCCCTCTGTCCTTGAAGGAATGGTTAATTAAATCATGGAAAGTGGCGTCCTAGTATATTAGAGAGGATGTTACTGAAAGTTGTTATGTAAAAATTATGCTTGCCTTCCAGCTTGTTTATCTGGAAATTTTCAGATGAATTTTTATTCCCTCTGTCAATATATTAAGCAACTCTGTATCCAGAAAAGAGCCTTCTGGAGAGGGAACCATGTTAGTCTTTTGCAGCAAGAACAATAGAAGTCTTATTGCTGTTGCTGTATGCCTTCAAATCGTTTCTGACTTATGATGACCCTAAGGCAGACCTCTCATGGGGTTTTCTTGGTGTGATTTGTTCAGAAGGGATTTCCCTTTGCCTTTCTCTGAGGCTGAGAGATTATGGCTTTCCCAAGGTCACCCAGTGGGTTTCCATGGTTGATTAGGGATTCAAATCCTGGACTCTGGAATCGTAGTCCAACATTCAAATCACTACATCAGACACACTTTCAGAGGGTCTTGTACTGTCCTGTCAACTAGCAAAGCTGTGTTTAAAACAGGTGTCCTCTTCATCACATGCATGAAGAATTTTCTTAGTGAGACACCAAGTGTTTCCCCTCTTAGGACATCTTTCTAAGCACATGTTGGCCTGTTAGCAACTGCTCACCACTCTCTAGTCAATCAGGTACTTACTATAGAGTGGTAAAACCTACCTCTTATTTCCTTAACTTGCTTAGAAGCACATCTAGTGAAATTGTATCAGAAACCTTGGTAGAGTCTGCCACTTGAAGGAGACTTGATACTTTTTAGCACAGTCATTTCCATGATTCCGCATCCAATTCCTCATGCACCTTATTCTGACAATGTTGTGCTGCGGGACATCTAGATCCATTGATCTGAAGAGGTCTAAGTTACCAAAAGAGTCCTTAATATGATTCATTCTTATTTGGTTTGGAATGTCTGTCCCTTCATCTTGCCAAATTATGAGATGAAAGCAGTATTTACCACTCAGTATTTTGCTTGATTTCTAGCTGTGCTTTCTTGTTTCTAATATGCATTTGAAAGATGTCTTATGTTGCTTTTTCTACTACTTGCAGTCAGTTGTGTGTTGTATTATCCCTCCTTCTCTCTAGGGAGATCACCTGCTATCTTATGCTTCTCTTTATTCCATCAAGATTTTGGGCTTTTGAGAAAGTCCTTTCTTAACTTTAGATCAGTGAAGGCTTCTTAATCATATCTTCTTATGCATCTTGTCTTTGCACTTGTGGTAAAAATGGTCTTCTTGGGCCTCTCAGAGGTGTAAGTATGCCGGTTATACCAAATCCAAATTTTGGATGCAGTCTAAAATCTCTCCCTCTCTCTGTCTCTCCCAAACACAGGTAATACTGAATTGTTCAGCCCTGCAGAGCTTATTACACTTATTAAGTAGTCCTAAAGAATCAATTAAAAAGGAAGCATGTTGGACAATATCAAATATCACAGCTGGAAACAGAGCACAGATTCAGGTAACCAAGTTGGTTGGTTCAGAAACTTGTTGACCTGTGCAAAACAAAATCCTAGGTCTGCAGCTGTGCATGAAGTTTCAACAAAAGAAATTGCCTGCTCTTATTTGTATTTTTAGAGTCTGGAGTTTGCAATAAAAGTTGTAAATTCAAGAACTAAACTGAAATGCTTTAGACAGATAACTCTTATTTTAAAGTTTCTCCCAAATACCAAAAGACTTCACAGCTAAATGCGCAACAGAACTAAATCTTGTTTTCCATGCTTAACCTGTGTTAAGCATTCTGCTACATTCTGCTAGACTTAAGATGACAACTTGCTGGTCTAAGCCAGTGGTGAGGATAATGTGGCCTTCCAGGTCTTGTTAAACTGCAGTTCCCAGCATGCTTCACAACTGGCTAGTCTGGCTAAGGTTGATGGGATTTACAGTCCTACAAAATCTGAAAGGTCACACTATTCCCTCTCTAACCTAGGTTTAAATATGGATTATGGTACATAAATCTAATGGCTGAGTAAGTGTTAAATTTGGGTATTGAAATGAGCTGTAAGAATAGAGTTCTAAACAATTATTCCTGAATTTTTATGTGGTATTAAAGCCATGCTTGTTTTTCAGACTGTCATAGATGCCAACATTTTCCCAGCTCTAATCAATATTTTACAAACTGCTGAGTTTCGAACAAGAAAAGAAGCAGCTTGGGCTATCACCAATGCAACATCTGGTGGTTCTGCTGAGCAGATCAAGTAAGTAGCAGAAAAGTCCTCAAAACCTGATTGACTTAAACATTACTTTCCAGGCTCTCAGACAAAATACTTCAGAATGATATCGTAATGTTCCTGTCTTCTCTGATACTTTGCTCCAACCAGGAGATGGCACCTTTGTTCACTCATGTTATTTGGTATGGTATTCACTTGCATTACGGGTTTATTTACACTATTTACATCATGTATTATAAATCTTAGATTAATATCAACCTTTTCTCCCATGAATGGAACTGGTAAGGCAATTTAAAATAATTTAATTTAATTTAAAATAAACGGTCTTGTAAGGTATCTTACAGTAAAATAATAAAATACTGTTAAATCATAAGATGTATATAAATCATAATTTAAAATCATACTAATAAAAGAGAGATTACTATTGTCTTTGTTAAGAAGCCCTTTAACAGCAAGAGAGCCTGAATAAAATGGTCTTTGCCAGCTAGTGGAAAGATAATAACAAGCGATTGAGCCTAGCCTCCCATGGTAAGGAGTTTCAGAGCTTGAGAGTTCCTAAGATTTCACTTTCTTGAAGAGATTCTCTGTACCACTCATTGAAACAGTAAGAAGGAATCACCGTTCATATCTGTGGTAAAGCGATATGAAGATAAGGAGAAAGATAGACGTGATGCACCTTGTTTGACCCACATTTAGTGATTTCAAAACTGTCTGCACTTTTAACAATGACTTAACAAGGATTTGCACAGGTGATGCTATTTTGCCAAGCTGAGTTTCCTGCCATGTTGATTCTCAATCTCTTATGGTTTTTCAGGTATCTGGTAGAACTTGGTTGTATCAAACCACTCTGTGATCTCCTTACGGTGATGGATTCAAAGATTGTGCAGGTAGCACTTAATGGACTTGAAAACATTCTGAGACTCGGTGAGCAAGAAGCCAGACGAAGTGGCACTGGCATTAACCCATACTGCGCACTCATTGAGGAAGCCTACGGTAAGGGAGAGTGGTGGTGGGTGGCTGTCATGGTAAAAAAGATCCTGTATTTTGGCTCTTTGCCTTATTTCCCACTACTACTTTTAATCAGATATAAGCAGATAACTCTTCCGCTTACCCTGTAGTGTCTGCTGCTACAGTGGGCAAAACTTGAAATCTAACCACATTTGTCTGGATTGCAGAATGTGGAATTTGCAAAGTAGGTTGTTTGTTTTAATGTTTCTGTACTGCATTTGCTGTGTGGCAAATCCTGGGATCCTGTTGCTCCCCTGACATCTTTGTCTACCCTTTCAAGGTCATTGCAGAAGAAGGTATGCAGTAGCTCCTCATACAAGCCCACCCCTGTGTGCAGCCAACTTGTTCACTGCCAGAACACATTCCTGTAGCCATTTTGTGGATGGAGGAGATAGATAGTATCCCGGCAGACCTTGCATTTTCCCAGGCCTCCATGAGATCCAAAGATCCAATCTTTGTGGTCCCAGCTGCAGCAATACCACCAGTTGCTTCTTGGACACCCTATACATTCCCATGGCCACTAACTGGCTGTGGAGGCATGCTCCAGCTGCTGGTGGGTTGATTGTGCATGTGGAAAGAGCAGGCAGAAGTACAGTGGGCAGAGTTCTGCCAAGTCAGGACAGGCTGTCAACCTCTGAGTTGTGGGAGAGCAACAGATTCCTATTGCAGCAGTGGGATCTTCAACACACCTTTGGAGTGTTCAGTGATTCATAATTAGTTTGATGAAAGTTTTTTAGTTTGTAGCACAGCTCTGGCAGCCTTGATCTTTTCTGTCTGTCTGTCTGTCTTTTTTCTCTTTGGGTTAAGGAAGAGCATGAAATAGGTAAAACTCCGTGCTCTAGATCTGAGGGAGTTTGTGTGTTACCCTTTCAGGGCTGGATAAGATTGAGTTCCTGCAGAGCCATGAGAACCAGGAAATCTACCAGAAGGCCTTTGATCTGATTGAGCACTACTTTGGAACAGAGGAGGAAGACAGCAGCATTGCTCCACAAGTCGATCTTGGCCAACAGCAGTACATCTTCCAGCAGTGTGAGGCTCCCATGGAAGGCTTCCAGCTCTGAGGTGTTCCTGTGTGCTGTATTGCGCTGCCCAGCTAGTAGAGCTGAGTAGTCTTGTTTTCCATAAACCTGTGTGAGCTCATTTGCTTGCTTTTTGCACAGAACCTCCCTAAACACAACTGGAAAACATTTGGCTCTTAGTTGTAGGATGCCACTTTGGTAAGGGCTTACCAGAACTGCTGTGCCCGTCTCTGAAGAGCTGAGGCATTTCTGTAAAGATATTGGTTTTCCCCTATGAAATATACACTAACATGGTGTAATCCTAGATTCTAAAACAAGGGTGGAGTTGCTGCGTTTGTGTATTTGTTTGTGTATGTGTGGCAGTGTTCTTTGCTGTCTACAGAAAGGCGTTGAGAGACTCTTCCTTCCCATGCACTCTTCTGGGGGCCTGCCACATTCAGTGGATTTAAGCAAAATATTTCAGTATTTCATACTCACACAGAATTTGAATTGTGATGGTTTCATGTGTGGCAATCTAGGCTCCTGTTAATATATATCCATATGAGCTCTCTGTTTCCTGCACTTATAGCCACCAGTGAATAAGCTTCTCCAGATTCTAGGAATACTGAACAGCTGATAGCAAACTGACTTCTGTGCTGCCATTTTGACTGCTTTGGGTTTGGAGTTCTCTTCTGTCTGCATAAGGAATGGGGAACTGCCCCATTTCTCTCTACCTTCCCACGGCACAGCCATATCTGTTGTTGAAGATGCGCTAAATTGTGTCAGAGATAGAAGAACAGTTGCTGCTCATCTACCACAGTATAAATTGGCTCTCTGCATTAAAAACTGATACATTCATATATTGAAGTTGGTCCTCATCAGTAGCATTACTGCTAAGAAACTCCCACTTGAGGTTTTGTACACAGTTCAGTCAGACCAGGTTCTGTGTATCACCTTTTGCTGTGAACTCTTAATAAGCTAAACTTGCAAGGACAATACTAGCTTCTTCGTTTGCATCTGGTTCTTCTTCGTGGTCTCTGTGACTCACACAGATGGGTCATCTGCACCTGCTCAGTGCTCTCTTTGGAACCTTCTAGAGCCTGCTGACAAGTAGCTTTTGCATCAGACCAGGAAAAACACTTTAACAAGTCACACAGATCCCTCTTATGGAATGAAAATCCTCCCAGTCAAGGTGTGCATTTCATTACCACTCTACAAGCACTTCAGTTGTGAAACCATCTGGCTAACATTTTCATTTGCCATCTTTCAGACTGCAGTGCAGCTGATCTCTGGCGAAGCATCAGCATTTCGGCTTCCCACAACAGCCATGTGTCACAGCACAGTTCCCATGTATTTGTAGAGTGCCCTATTAACTAGCACTAAGGTTGTGGCTCTCCATTATGCTTGGATTGAAGGCACTGGACATGAAGGAAAAATGTGTTGTTCTTCCATTCCCAGGTCAGCTGGCCCTGACAGTATAGTATTAACTTAATATATCAGCAGTATTGTTCCTATGTAAATGTTTGGATATTGCAAAGAGCTTGCACTTTCTCAGTTGAGTAGCATCTTTAGTGAATTCCGCCATTCAAAACAGAGGACAAGTAAGACTGTGCTCCTTAATCAATTTTGTTGTCAGAATAGTTGGACAAATCTTTCACGATACAATTAATAGAAGGTAATTGACATTGCCTGTAAAAATTCTGGCTTGGGAGACCTAGCCTCATCAATTCTCTGAGGAATAACCCCCATCCAGCATTTTGCATTTATTCCTGCGCTTTTACAAAGGGAGGCCTTCACAGCTGCCTGTTCTCCCCATTCTTTGGCAGGCCCCACCCTCTTATGTTACTTTTTTTAGTGCTGCTTTATACTGAGGGACTTTGGCAGCTTATCATTGTCAACCTTTGTTGAACTTTTAAGTGTTTGTAGTTTTAAGGTAAAAGATTATGAACTGAAATAGGAAGAATGTGCTTTTGCAATAAGCTAAATCTCTCCCTCTAGTAATTGCTTGGCAGGGTGAGGAGGAAGAATACAACAGAGCAAGTATGTTGGGATCCATGAGTTGAAGTCATGGCTATAAGGTAAGGTGATGCCATAATGCTGCCTATGTGAGCATCTCAGATTGCCATGGAAAGAAATGGCACCAAAACAGCAAATGGGAGGACAGGAGCTATGAACAGAAATAAAACAGTATGCAGGAATGGTAATGGGGTAATTAATTAAGCTTTTTGTCGATAAAGATGCAGTGCAGTCCAATTTTAAAAGTTAAGTTGATAATCCATTTTTTAAAAAAAGAACCTCAATGTTGCCTTTACATCCCATAGTTAACAATCATGTTTTTTTTAAAGTGTGGTAGAAGCACTAAAGAATAGCAATCTTGTTTCAGCTTCCAGATTGTTTTTTTGTGGCTGGGTTTTTAAAAGTGTACATTTCTGATGACATGTTTCTATAAGGTTTGTTTTAAATCATGTACTTTATTGAATAGCTTTTGGGGGGCAGGTAGGCAAACTACATATTTTGTAAGCCAACTTCAGTGAAGTGTGCATGTGATACTGAAATGTCTCGCATACACAAATACTGATAGTGTGTGCAAGCGTGTGCATACCTAGAGTATATATGCACATACACAATCCTCCAGTGTGTGTGCTGATGTGTATGTATATATGTATATTTACACACATTCTATATCTTTCTCACACTGAAAGTTTTTCTCCCAAGCTAGTGAGAACAACGTGACGCATTAGTGTTCCTGCTAGGAAATAATGACCATTCTCTCTCTAAAGGGGTGAATTAAATCATGAATACATTCAAATAAAGCAGTGTGCTGTGTCCCAATTTTTGTAAAAAGGAGTAAAACATTTTTTGTTCTTTTATATAATACAGTAGCAGGATATGTATACACATTTGAACAGCCTCTACAATCCAGACTTTTGTAACAAAGAGAGTGTTAGTAACAATGTATGATATTGAGCTGGTTGATAGTGAAAATGGAAAAATATGACAAGCCTAGAGAGACCCAACTAACAGCTGAAAACTATCAGTTCGTCGTGGATTTTTTTTTCCAAACAGATGATTAATTGTACAGACTGCTAGAAGACATTTTTTTAAAAAAACCTGTGTTTTTGTTGCTCAAGAAGGAGGTATAGGATCTGCACAGCCATTCCTACCAGTAAGAGCCACCCCCATTGATCCATGTTGGATCAGCAATCCATCCTCTGAATTTGACAGAAGAAAGCTTAGAAAGAACTGCTGCTGTATTTGCCTCCCTAAACTAGCATGTGGGTTTCAGGAGCTGTCATCTTGTCATAATGTGCACTGCTTCCTTGCAGCTATCGGTTGTGAATTATCCAAGGTTACCCTCTGGGTAAACTGCAAAAGGTAGAGTGGGAACAGAGCTGCTCACTTTCAATGGCAAGTTCATTACAATGAAATTTAATTCCATTTTCCACAATCTGTGCTTATCCTTGGCCTTCATTAATTGGAGGGAAGGATATTTAAATTCCACACACAGACATTTCTTGTTCTGAAACTCAATCACAGCTGATAGGAGGTGCTTAGGATTACCAATATCTGCAAGAAGGACTTGAGGATGAAACCACCCATTATTACAGGTTAGTGTAAAAACATCCCACAGTTTGTGGATGTCATCACAAGTGTACATATATCCACTTACTGTTGTTTTAAAGAATATTTGCACAACTGGATTGAAGTGTGGAACCATAAATCTGCACCGGAACTAAGACACTCATGCTACCACATTAACTGCTAACTGCTTAGAAGTTCAGCAGTTTGGACAGGCCTATCACATAGCAATGGGTGCTTTACAAGTTAAATGAATGTTAATATCTAGTAAGATACAGACTTAGCCTTTGGAAAAGAACAATAAGTTATTGGATGCTAGCAGAATACAGTAACTTCATCAGAAGACATTACTATAAAATAATTTATTCTTTCTTTAAGCTGGAACACAACAGGAATGAGCAAGTTATAAAAATGTATTCCTCAGGCAGCTGTTTTGTAATTGGGAAAAGAAAACTAGTCTTCAACTCAAGGCTTGGCAGAAGCACTTTGAGCTGCTTCCTCCCTCCAGCGAGCTTTCTTCTCCATGTTCAGGCTGGTCAGAGATTCATGTCTTCCAACAGCCTATAGACAATTTACAAACAATGCAAATTAAGAGAACATAGCTTTCATTAACAGTGAAATGACATGAATTTTTTCAAGCAAAACACGACAAACCAGAAAGCTACTGTAACTTCACAATAAAATTAAGACACATTTATTTCAGCGTAAACTGTCATGGGCTCTGCTCTACTGATGGAGTGAAGCCTCAGTGGACAGATTTGGGGTGGGAAGTCTACTACTGAAACTCAACTGCATGTAAATCATTCCAATGGTCATTAACATTATGCTTTCAAGAACATTTCACACTTTCTTCCATAATATTTTAATTAAATGATATTTGGCAATGGACTCTGGCAAGCCTGATATATACCAGAGGAGGAGAGTAACTCTGATTTGGTTATTCCTCCTCCTTGTTCAAGCAGACTTGTATTTAACAATTCTCTCAGTCGACAGTATGCTTCTCCTATTTCTTATGTCCCTACTCCAAAGGCATTAGGCCTGCACAGCACCTGGGGTGCGAATCTTGCAACTCCCAGCATTGCTTACGATTGGCTAGACTAGTTACAGTGGTGGCAGATGCAGTTCAACAACATCTGCAGGAGTCCCACTCCTCCCTTAAGTACAGGAGAAGAACTGGGAACTATGCAGCTTATGACCCACTGTCCCACTCCCTTCTGTTACTCCTCAAAAATGAAGGGAAATTACGGTTCTGGCCTTGCTTGGCGAAAGCAAAGCTGTCCAATTGTGGGAATAATGGACTGAATCCACTATCAATCCTAGCTCAAGTAAGCCCACAGATAGACATGCAACTTCTTGGTAAGTTACACTGATTTCAGTGGCTCTGCTCTAGTTGAGACTAAGATTGGATTTAGCCCAAAGACTTTAGACTGATGAATGAACTAATCAAAAGGAACCTGTGCCGTCAGCACAATTGTTCAAATGGGTGGGGTACTCATCTTGGATCAGTATCTTAACAGCCTGTGCTGTGAAGGAAAAGGATAAAGGAGACAAAGACTGGCTTAAGATTAGTGTTTAAATAACTCTGAGCATGGCCCATTAATCATTTGCACAGTTAGAATCATTTAAAAAAATCAAAATGACATGGTGTATTATCTTGCGATAAATTCTAGATTTGGATGAAAATGAAGAATTTTCAGATAATGCTTTAATTCTGGTGTCATAACAAACTATGGCTATTACTTTGAAGACAAGCATGCACAAGTTTGAACAACTGTCCTCTCTCTTTCTCTTCATCCATAGGCAGGACAAGATCAGAAGCTTCAATTCAGCAACAAACCATAGTTTTCCTTTGTGTCCAGCAGGGCAATATGGGGTTTGCTCACACCATAATTTACTCACCAACTAGGATCCCAAGCCTGATCCTTTTTGACAGAAAATTATGGAAAACAAATCATGATTTGACTTATTCACAAAAATGAACTTTTTACAACTAATGGAAGTGCAAATTTCTCATCTTCCCTCAGATGCATAAGGGAAGAATAAGCACACACTTCCAAGGCTTATATCTACTAATCATTTATATTGTCAAACCATATATTCTTGTACATCTGAATTAGCCACCATTAAGTTTCTATATAGGATTAAATCACATCTGGTCAGCTATGTCACCACCCACTTGGGCTGAACAAATAACAAAACAAAACCTCAGTATGTCTACCACCCCTTCCTCACAATCCATAGTCTCCCCCCCCCCGAGCTTTGCTCCTACCTCCTTTGCCACCCTGGCACTCCCCGCTGAAAAGGGAGACAACACATTCACTATAATAGGAATTTTGCCACCTTGTCTTCTCTACCTGTATTACAATTTTATCATTTAAAATGTATTACTAAACATGAAAGAGATTGTGGCAGTCTGTTAGCCTTTTTTCCTCCCATTCTTGTCAACATGTCAACTCTTTTGTACTCACCTGTTTCCCTGTAATAACCATAACTATGCAGCCCACGATTGTCAAGGCAATCATCAGGTAGCTAATCTGCACACGGATCTTGTTCTTGGCTGCATCTAGCATCTCAAACCTTTAAAGAACAAACATTATGTTATTCAGCCCTAGGTGCTTATACTCCCTCAGCTGTCTGCTAATAGGGAAAAAAAGTCAAAGAAAACCCTCTCTGTACGCAATTTTAAAGGAAAGGTGATCCTGTAGGAGAACAGCTAATACACACTAAGAGGAACAACCAAGTGTTTAGGAGTGTAACTTGCGCATGGCAAATGCCCACACCAAGGCAAAGAGAAAGCAACTCAGGTGTGAGGCAATCCTCCTCTAACATCAAACTCAGAATCCATCAACCTGCCCGGAGAGCAAGAAACAGATCTGAGCAGCATTGTTTCCTCCTTTTAGCTGCCTCTCTTATCTTTGACTTGTTTGCTATTTGAGTCACACACATACCAGTACGTAGGGTAGAAAAGCCACCACTATCTGATCTTGAAACCAAGTGTAGCCCCAAATGAATTATTCCCCACGCAACAAAAAGACTTGCTTTCTGACTCCTCATTGCATGAGAACTACTCTGGCTTATGCCAGACAAAAATCTTCACACATCACAGTGTGCAGGGTAGGGGGAAAATGCACCAACTGCAAGGAAATTAAAACAGCCATTTTGCAGGGTATGGATTTCCATGGTAAGTACGACTTGGTTTAAATCAACACAGAGCAAAGGAACAATATGCGAGTTCAAATGTCAGGCCAGAGAATGGGACAAAATCTGTCCTCCTTAGCTAAGGATTGCAACTGCAAAATGCAGATACACAATCACTTCTTTCCAAAATTGTTCCACCTATGCCTGTACAATTTTTAATCACTGTTTGCAAGACTGTAACAATTAATCAAAATAATCAGCAAAGTGCCTGGCAGAATGAACTGCAGTTAGAGGCCAGTTCCATCTAGCAGTGCACTTTCTTTGTCCCCCAGCACTGCTGCAAATAAGTAGAGGGTGCAAAGATCCTAAAAGAGTGCCCAGGAGATGTAATTTGACACAGCATGACTGCTACTGTAGCACGCAGATGAACGGAGCCTCCATAATCATTTTACAAAGACTATCGAATTAGTTACAAGTCTGACAAAGAGCAGACAATTGGGTCAAAGCAGCAGGGGACAGCAAGTCTCTCTGAAAGGCTTCTGTGCTCATCCCTCTGTATTTTTTTTGGCAGCGACAGTCCAACATACTAAGCTTGAAAATGTCTTTGTTTTGGAAAACCAATAAGGACAACAGCTTTTAAAAACATCTAGTCAGTATCTATTAAAACCTCAGACTTCAAGGAAAGCCTGTGCTTAAGAACATTAACATGTCAAACATTCTAAGCCAGGCTTGAAGACAGGAAAAAATTCGGGATCTTGGCTGCCTCTGTTTAACACACTCTTTTCAAAGCAAGAACGACAGGAAGCAAGCCATGGAAAAAATTGATTAATTTTATTGTTATGTTTTATTTTGTTGTATTTTTGTGTCCAATAGGGCAATATATGGTTTGCTCACATCATAATTTACTCAACCAACTAGGATCTCAAGCCTAATTCTTTTTGACAGAAAATTATGGAGAGCAAATCATGATTTTACTTATACACAAAAATGAACTTTATACAACAAAACAGAACAGCAATTTTCTCATCTTCCCTCATATGCATAAAAGGAAGAATAAGCACACATATCCAGTGGCTTGTATCTACTAATCATTTATACTGTCATACCATATATTCTTGTGAATTTGAATTCAGCCATCATTAAGTTTCTGTATAGGATTAAATCATACATCTGGTGAGATAAGTCTCTACCCACTTGGGCTGAGTAAAAGAAAAAAACTCAATCTGTCTACCATCTGTCAATAACCATAACTTATGCAGCCCATCTTGAGAGGACTCAGTCTGACTTATACAAGAAAACAGCAGTCAGTTTCATTATGCTTCTTAACCCATGTCTCCTATTTTCCCCTTCTTTTTTCTCCTTTGTGTTTTGCTAAAGTATTCTAAATACTGTGTCCAGTTCTGGGCACCTCATTTCAAGAAGGATATTGAGAAACTGGAATGTGTCCAGAGAAGGGCAACCAAAATGATGAAGGGTCTGGAAGCCATGCCCTACGAGGAGCAGCTTAGGGAGCTGGGTATTTTTAGTCTGCAGAACAGAAGGTTAAGAGGGGACGTGATAGCCATGTTTAAATATTTGAAAGGATGTCATATCAGGCTTGTTTTCCACTGCTCCAGAAACTAGGACAAGGAGCAATGGATTCAAACTACAGGAAAGGAGATTGCACCTGAACCTCAGGAAGAACTTCCTGAAGGTCAGGGCTGTCCGGCAGTGGAATATTCTGCCTCAGAATGTGGCGGAGTCTCGTTCTTTGGAGGTTTTTAAACAAAAGCTGGATCGCCATCTGTCGGGAGTGCTGTGATGTGTGTTCCTGCATGGCAGGGGGTTGGACTGGATGGCCCCTGTGGTCTTTTCCAACTCTATGATTCTATGAAATCACACACTATTCTGTACTGATTACAACTGCCCTTGTTCCCAAGTCTCCCAGAGCACAAGTTCTAAATGTCTTCAATAAAATAAGTTTAGAATCAATAAGAAAACACAGCCTATATTTCCATTTTTTCCAAATATGTCCACATCCACCGTCCACTCCCCTGGGAGGTTTTTGAAAAATCTTACACCTCACCATGTTAAAAGTCTCCTATATTTTCCCCACCCCAGGAAGGAGAAGTATGCTTTGCTTTTAATTGCAGTTATCCAATTCAATTCAGGAACATTTAAAATCAACAGTGAGAACTAAACTTACGACACACTTTCAGGTATGTCCTCTGCTTTCTTGTAACGGCCTGTCCATAGCAAGATTCTCTTATCCCAGTCAGAGGGCTTATGTCCTGGGACTTTGAAAGAGGGGCCTACAGAAGGCAAGGAAAATAAAATATACTATTTCCAAACCAAAGACTTCATTCAAATAAAAGCATCAAAAATAGTGATCTCTTGCAACATAGCTAATTAATTCAGACACAATGCTGTATTTGGTTTTCATCTGTACCTCTGAAAGATCAGAGAGTTCTCGATCAACCAAGAATAGGAATTTGTTACATCAGCAGCAAATTGCCTAGGTTTCAGACAGTAGATTGGAAAATTTCCCAACTGCACATTATCCAGCTCACTTAGGCTCCGTATGCCATGAGGATGACCTGCAAAATGTTATATTTAAAGAATCAAAGAAGCTAATGCAGAACAGATAGACAAGCACAATGAACCAGTATTTATTTGTTGATAAAATTAATCTACAGGACAACATTGAAAAATAAAGTGAATGTGTTTAAGCATGATAAAAGCAATCCCTCCAAACACACCAAAATTCATTCAGCAGGGTTGACCTGAAAAGGTGACCAGCTGTGCTGTTTTGAGAACCAATTTCAGCTTGCTCTAGTGAAGGTATTTTGGAACATAGGAAGAAACAGGATGCAAGTTCCCATGTGAAAAAAACTGGAGTGGTTCTCAAGTTTCAGTCATCCAGATGTCTTGGACTTCAGCTCAGTTTCCTGACCATTAGCCATGCTGACTAAGGTTTCTGAGGGCTAAAAAGCAGAACATCCAAAGTGCCAAAGGCTGAGAACCAGTGAACCACTGCAGCACAAAGGGAAGAAGATTCTTAAATGGGCACAGGGCCTTTCAATTATTCAAGCACAAGAATCCATCATTTTTGCTTCTGCTATAAAGCAATCCAGGCTACTCTCAAAAATGCATGTTTCTTGAAGAGAGAGAGTTTTGTTTTTACTTGGGATCATGACTATTAAGCCTGCATAGGAACCATGGCAAGAGGAGAGAAAAGCTATCGTTTTGAGCTGATCTGTTTCTACTGTCTTTATCCCACATATCCCATATGTCTTTAAAACGTCAACGCCGCCGCCGCTGCTGCTGCTGGAAAGAACTTGAGAAAGTTCTTGAGAGAACTTGGAGAGATTCAATCTCTTGAGAGATTCTCATTGACATGAGAGCATAAGAGTGCTGCTCCATAGACAGAGAAAGATGACATTAAGAGTCTGAGACTGTCTCTTGTCTCAGGGAAGACACAGTGGCCAAGAATTTCCCATGGTATTGGAAAAAAGCAATCTAGAACAGATTGTCAAACCAGTTTGTTGAGTTTTCAAAGTTCCCATCACTGTATTGGTACAGTGGTACAGTACAGGAAGTTGGGAGAGTTTGTTGAAAGACAAAGAGAAGTTGAAGAACCTGAAAGAGTTTGTCACTTGCTTGTTTGTACAGTCAGCCCTCCACATTTGCAGATTTGACTTTCGTGGATCTGATTATTTGTGAGTTTCTTCAACCTCTGCCCCTCTCCAATCTCAGGTGCTTCTTTTCTGGGGGAACCTTAAAGGGATGAACACCCCTTGAAAAACCTACCTCTGCTCCTCCTCCTCCTCTTCCACCAGCCACTGCCCAGCCAGCTAAGAATGGTTTGTGGCCCAATTTCTCAGCACCACAAACCCTCTCCTGATGCCACCACACACACCCAAGGAAGAGTGGGAGAAGAGGAGGTACAGGGCCACCATGCCACCCCACCCCCTTCTGCCTCCTTTCCCTGACAGGTTGGACCCTGGGTGCCTGTTCTCCCCACCATGCCTCAGCCCTCTTCCCACAGACACACACACGTTAATACCTGTGATTTTTCCACTCTTGCAAGGTCCACTTCTCCACCCCTAACTCTAGCTAATATGGAGGGTCAAATATCTTTCGTGTGGGTTTTTTGCTATGAACAAAATATTAAATGGAATTATCTTGTTGGTAACATTACTATAATTTTCACTGGATATTTCTGTATTTTTAACACAATGGAACACATTTGAGAACACATAGCATGCCACTGTAATGGGCATTTGCTATATAGCATCTGTAGTGAGTAGCAGAATACCTGTGGTAATAGACACATCTTCTGTTTTGCTCCTGTGTTTGTGGCTGTCATTGACACCAGGGAAAATATTTTGGGAACACTGAATTTCACAAAGAGAAAACCTCAGCAAAAGTTGCTTCTCCCATTTATAGTGCTACTCTAATCTCTGGAGGAAGCTGTTCCTGTCAGAATTATCTGAGCCATGCCATTCTTGAAGAATCTGAACATGTGAAAGTTTAGCTTCATTTACTAAAATGAATCTGGAAATATGAAAAACAGGACAGCAATATAGGCCTGCCCAATATGCATGCATTTATGTGAAGTACTGCAAGAACTATTCAAAAGCCGTGGAGAAAATGGAAAGAAGGGGAAGAAAAGGAGTAGAGTCTCAGAGAAAAGAGATTTAATAGCTGGGCATCCTACCTTGGACCACTAGAATCTCATCCAGCCAAGTTATTTGCAGGGTTATTTTTTTCTCTTCTAACTTTTATGAGCCTAGAAGAAATATTTAAGCAGCTTGATCCCACATCTAAAGATGTATTTAGTGCTCACTGGCATGATCACAACATGTAGATTCCCAGAACATGTGTACCCTGGTACAATCCCCAGAATGGCAACACAGCCAGCATGGTTATGCACCTACAAACTAGCAGACGAGAATTCAAGATGACTCTTGAGTAACCCGCATACTGTGTGAAATTTGTATGAAACAGATGAGTGTCTTTCTTTTTTCTTTTACTAAAAAGAAAGCCTCCAAATCCAGTGCTACCAGATGAGGCTCTGAAGGTTTTAGCATCCACATGGCAGTGGTGGAGGAAGGAAATTTAGAGGGGAAAGTAGTTGCACTCCTGATCTGGATTGGGCTGTACACATTTTCTTGTATGCAAACAAGGAAGATGGCTCAGCTGCATGTTACATATTTAATAATAATATATAATTATACTCCATGCTGTTAGGTTTGTACACAGCAGGCCCAGCCCCTTAGTCTACCAAAACAGTGGCAAGCAGTCCTATTCACAACACTTTTGGTATAATGGTGGCACTGGCAAAGCTGTAACCAGGGATTAAATAAGTGATTTCGTGCTATCTCAAATTCAGGTAAAATGGGCTGAGTTAATATCACATTAGCCACCTATACATTTTCATAATAATCAGTTAAAGTCTTAAAAGGGTTTTATTCGGTATCTTGCTTTAGTCATTAAAACTTTTATTCGATACCTTGCCTTAGTCATTAAGTAAGTAAGCTGATATCAGCAAGTGTCACATATTAGAGACTCACAAAATACAACAAACAGGACTCATTCAGAAGGAAAGGTACTCTTTTCCATCTATGTGTATGAAAATAATTGTGATATTCATTGTTCTTGTTCTGTCCTGTCAAGTCATTTCCGCCAAACCTAAGGCATGGAGTTTTCTGGGGCTGACAGTGTGTAACACACTCAAGGTCACCCAGTCGCTCTCCATGGCCAAGCAGGGAATCAAACCTGGTTTCCAGGGTCCGTAGTCCAATACTCAAACCACTACACCATGCTGATATTGATTATAACTTTTCCTTGCCACAAAATAACACTATCAAAGCAAAAACAAATGGAGTGAGTCATGCTGGTCAATGAGTAAAAATAAAATCCACAGACAATATTTTTATTAGGAGAAAAAAACACTCTTTGTACACAAATTTTTGAGTTCCCAAGAGCTTAACGTCTACCTGTAGAGAACAAACATCTAGGGAACCTCCTCCAAGTCCTGATTTATTTTTATTTTATTTTTTTTTTGGTGCCACTTATGGTGTTGAAGAGTTCTGGAGAAGTCATAGAATCATGGAGTTGGAAGGGGCCCCATGGGCCATCCAGTGCACTGCAGGATCTCCAGCAGATTCCTGTCAAGCCTCTTTCTGAAGATGTCTGGAGAAGAGAGACCCCCACCACCTCTCTAGGCAACTGATCCCACTGCTAAGCCACTCTTACTGCCAAGGAGTTCCTTCTAATATTCAACTGAAATCTACTCTCTTGTAACTTCAAACCATTTGAGCTGGTCCTACCGTCTAGGCAGCAGGGAACAGGTGTGCCCCTTTCTCTGTGACAGTCCTTGAAGTATTTAAAGAGAGCAATCATGTCACCCCTCAGTCGCCTCTTCACCAAGCTGAACATGACCAGCTCCTTCAGCCTTTCTTCATATGTTTTGTCCTCCATACCTCGTATCATCCTTGATGTCCTTCTCTGATGTCAAAAAACTTACGCATCCCTGTGGTATTCTGACTTCCTAATAAAGGTATTGCCTTACTGTGAGTTTTATTTTTACCTAAATTGATCAATCAGTCATAGTCAAAATAACATGATTAACACTATTGTAGAATTTATATGGAGAAATTTCCCCATTAGCACTATCACAGCACCAATCCTTATCTACCTCTAGTAGCTTTGAAACTACACAGATGTAGCAAAGGAAACTTCACTACAGAGAAAGCAAGCCAATCACTCCTTTCTCCTCTGAAGTAGACTATGGGCTGTTTCAGATTGTTTTAAAGAAGTGTCAGTTCCCACAGTACAGTTCTTTTTGTTTTATCACTTCTTACCTCTGCATCCACTGATTCCATTCTTTTCGCTGGTTGTTTGTAGCTACTTTTTTAATTTGCACTCCAAGGCTTTTTAAAACTGGAGCCCAGCAGGCAGAGATAGTCCTACCTTCTGAAGGGCAAATTTTCTTTTCATTTTTTTTCAAATTTAGAGTTAGAATTATAGTGCAAAAGTGCCATTTCACTGATGCACTGCAGTATTTTTAACTCTAAAAAAAAGTTTTTTTAAGAGAACATATTGTTCCAATATGTTTCAGAATTAAAAAGAAATCCAATTCAGGGCTGGGCTGGAAGAAATTGTTGCAGCTGGTGCTGAGCACTGTCAGAAAATAGTCTGGGACAATACAGAGACCATCTATTTGGATAATTTAAAAAACAAGAGCAACAAACATACCAACTTCCCAACACTTTTGCTTCATCTGTGGGAACCATGATCACAAAAAGATATAGAGCTAGTCACTACCATGCCTTAGAAAAGCATTTTTTAAAGGGTTATTGTTCCCTCCAAGTTATTTTCGAATTATAGTGACCTTAACATGAACCTATCACAGAGTGCACATGTGCATTAACCTCACAAGCACCCTTCTATCACATACTAAAATACAAGGTCTAATTGGGGATATGAAACAACTACTCAGAATGAGACACAATATTCAAAAGATGCTCAGTCCATCAAATACAAATATGCACACACATCTTGTGCTGCCTGGACTTACAATTATACTCTCAAATTTTCCCAGCTATAAAGGATAATTTAATTTAATTTAATTTAATTTAATTTAATTTAATTTAAAAAAATGTACACTGGCCAGTTACTGTCCCCAACAAACCCTTCATAAATTTGTTGTCAACAAGCCTGAGGCTGCAATCCTATGCACATTTTCTGGGGAGTAAAGCCCCTCTGCCATACCTCCAATTAAGCACAGGCAGAATTTGGCTGCAAGGGATAATGATAATGCTTGACTTACCTGAAGCTGCCTGTTTTGGCTTCTCTGCACTGTCCTCCTGGGGTTTACTGCAAAACCTTCTGTTTTCCATGTAGCGTGATCCTTTAGTTAGAGGCAGAACAGAAAACCGATTTTTGTCCAGAATTCTAAGAACTTTGCCTGGAGAAGAAATGGAAAAAGAGCTATGATGCATACAGACCTAAGGAAACAGCACTCCCAACGGATGTCAGATTCTTGAAATAAATCTAGCCTGGTGAGAGAATTTTAAGGCCACAAGCCTTGGAGTGCTTGTGAAGAAGCACCCTTGCAGTTTGGAGAGCGTGGCTTCAAGTCACCAGTTGACTTAAGGCAACCCCATGAACTTCACAGGTTTTTTTCCTTCAGCAAAGAATACTTGTAAGTGGCTTGCCACTGCCTTCCTTTGAATATGGCCTGCAGCCCTTGGAACCCACTCACATTAAACAGGATTATAGCGCTACGTTTCCCCCTTTAACAGCTCTGGCTGCATCCTACAGAACCCTGGGGTTTGAGGAGCACTGGAAGTGCTTTCCAGCTGTGAATTCTAACTATCCCACTCTAAACTAACAATCCCAGGATTCCACAGGGCAGAAACAGGGTAGTGGAAGGAGGGGAATCGCAGCTCTGTAAATGTTTAATTTGGATGGGTGCCTGATATTCCCTGGCAGGTGGTGGTCTGAAGGCACCAGATCCTGTCTGATCTTGGACGCCAAGCAGCATCAGCTCTGGTTAGTACTTGGATGGGAGACCGCCAACAAACAGCAGGTGCTACATTCCAGAAGAAGAAACTGACAAAACCACCTCCGAGTATTCTTTGACTAAGGGCCTTTCGGCACTAGACTGCTACAGTGTTATTGTTCCACTTTCAACATCCTAGGGAATCCTGGGGTTTGCAGTTTAGGGGGGCCATTTAAAATCCTCAGTAAACTACAAACCCTGGAATTCCACAGGTTGTTGAAAGTCGAAGCACAGCACCGTAACAGTGTAGTGCAGAACAGGCCCCAAGAAAACGCTGTGAAATTCACGGGGTCGCTACAAATCCACAGGCGACGTGAAGCCATGCCTTGGCGGTCTCCCTTCCAAGCACGAGCCAGGCCTGATCTTGCTTAGCTTCCAAAAGCAGACGGGCTCGGCTGTCTTCAGGATATTTAGTGCCAAGCTGGAGTCAGGGAGAGAGGCATTGTGAAATAACACAGGCCCAACATGTTGCCGCAAGGCTATTTCGCCACCCGCCGGGGTTCTTCATTTTCGCCCGCCCTCGGGCCGGCCACGGAGCCCCGCCAGCGCCGGCGGCAGCAAAGCCACTGACCAGGGCGAGAGACGCGCTTACCGGCCGCTGCGAGAGGCCCCGACATGGTCCCGAGAAGACGCGCCGCTTCCCTGCGGGCGCTCGACCTGCTTCCTTCCCAAGGACGGCTCACGGCAAAGGCAACGGCAACGGCAACGGCAACGGCAACGGCAACGGCAAAGGCGGGCGGGCGGGCGGGGGGGCTCCGTCGCGCGCGCTCTCTCCGCCTCCCGACCTGCGAAAGGGGGCGGAGCCACGCGGAAAGAAGAGGCGCCGAGAAGGGCGGTGGAATCGCGGGAAGCTGCGGCGAAAACCAGGAGTGGACCTCCAGAGGAGCCTTAAACGGCGGGGAGGGGGGAGGTTCGACTGTGGCAGGTATTTCCTGGCTGCAGGGATGGCATTTCATGTCTGCAAAACATATTTATTGATGTTTAAGGCGTTTTTAATATATTCTGTTCCCTACTTGGTAAAAAGATTGGTATTTTCAGATCAGAAATTCGCCAAATTGAAAGAGATAGATGTGGTAGGACAGAGCGATGAGAGAATGGGAGCTGAGTCCCTGGAGACCTCTGGGACTGGCATGTTGGGGCCTGGGCTTGAGAGGAGAGGCCCCCAGACTGGGGCCATTTCCGCACTAGCCTGTTACAGCGCTATGATTCCACTTCCAACATTCTATGGAATCCTGGGGTTGGTAGTTTAGAGAGGGGTCTGAGCCCTGAAGCCCCTCCCTAAACTGCAAGCCCCAGGATTCCAGAGGATGTTGAAAGTGGAATCATAGCTCTGTAACAGGCTAGTGTGGAAATGACCTGGAAAAACAATCCTAGGACTAGGATGACAGAGCCAGGACTGCAATGGTGGACCCTGGAGATTGAAATGACAGGGCTGGGGCTGGACTCATGGCCACCGACTGGAAGGGCGACCCCTGGAAATAGAAAGGACACCTCTGGGAGTGGGTCAGTGGGCCTCAGGACAGAAACGACAGGCCTTGGAAGTGCAGGTGTATAGTTCAGTTAATGAAGCAGATGTGCATTACCCTGGCACTACTTCTTGAACAGGAAATCTGGCACCAGGGGCTGAAACAACATGGAAAGAATAGGGATTTCTTCCTACACCACAAAAAAAAGGACAGTTCAACATGTTTCAGCAAACCTTTTATTCAAAATTAACAATACAGTATGCCCCTGTGAAATGAAACAGCCATAGCAGGTCAGCCTTGCATAAGTCAACAAAAACATGTTGAACTTTCTAGAGATAACTTTAAGGTTTCTTTCAAACTGCACGCAGCCCTTTTTTCACTGATTCTTCTTGGGGTTTCCATTTTGGTAGCCAGTTTGTAGATCTGTTGTGAACATGCTGAGGGTAACTGGTGAGGCAGGCCTATCCGTTTTCCCTGTTTATCTCTGCTTTGCTCTTCACAATCATTCAGTACAGGTGTCCCTCGCTGCTTCAACAGGTTAGGGACCAGAGCATTCTCAAAAATCAGAAATAGTTGAAAAGAGGAGCCCAGAGTGAACAAAAAGATGGCACCATGTGGGCTGAGAGAAAGGCATTAGAAGGAAAAGAGAAAAAAAACTGGCAGCCTAACACCCCACACCCCAACTTTCCCTGTTTTTTTACACCATGCTTGGGTTGCACTCCTGTGGATCTCTTCAGAAGCCAAGAAACAGGGACATGGAGGAAGGAAGAGCCAAGGATGCACCCCCAGTTTGTTGAACTGCACTGCCTAGGGACTCTTTTTCTTGCTCTCTTCCTCATGCAACCCTCCCCCAGGAGCACAGACACCCACAGAGCAACTCAGGGAGAAGAGGAAGATGGAAGTGCAGTAGGCATACTGGCATTTTGCCACTCCTTCTCTCTGCCCACTTGAGTGTCTTCTTTTCTGTCCTGCCAGAGATCCAGAGTTGCTGGAACAGGAGGCACGGGGGGGGGGGCAGCACGTGGTCTGCTCTTTTAACCCTTTTCAATTAGAATGCATAGTCAAAAGGGCAGACCACATGTGAACTATGGCCATTTCCACACTAGACTCCTATAGTGCTATTATTCCACTTTCAACATCCTATGGAATCCTGGGGTATAATAGCACTATAGGAGTGTAGCACTAATAGCCCTATAGGAGTGTAGTGTGGAAATGGCATATATGAGTTCTGGTTGTACAGTGGACCTTCCATATTTACAGGGGATCTGCTGGCCCATATTTCTCCTCAGATTGTTTTTGCAGTTCCAGCCAAATAAGGCACCCTGATACTCACTCAGCCCTTACTCTACCCATTAAACACTACCTTTGTGCCAAAGGGCCAGAGTCTTAAGTGTTCAGTCAGAACCAAATCGTTTATTTATGGTGGTGTGTTCCTTATTATCAGCGACTTTAGACAACTCAGCCCAACTCAGTAGTTATAAAACAAACTGTATTTTGCATTACACTAACAGTAGAAATAAAGTATCTTGTTAGGGTTCATATAAAGTACAATGCTGCTACATTAACCAGTTTCAACTTCTGACAGTTTGTGTCAATAACCCCCAGCCTTAGGGGGCTGTTCTCTGTGTCTTTTTCTCAGTTGCTTAAACACAACTCAGCCACCCTCTCTGGCCAAGATCTTACTGAAGGCTCTTTCAAACAGAACCTCGGCCTTACATATAAATCCTCTCATCCATAAGCCTGTCCCATGCGCAGCACCACGCAAGGTTTCACGTTTAAGGTTCTGCTCCATCAGGTTGCACTTGCATTCCGAATAGCTAACCCCCAAAGCAACATGAGTGCTTTTTAGTGACCAGAAATTGTTTTATACTGGTATTTCATTTCATGCAGTTCTGCTGGGATTTCATTTCTTGTACTGTGATTTTACTATTATGTTCCTTCCCCCCCCCCAAGAGAGCTTTAGTTGAAGAACAGCTACTGAAGCACAAAATAAAAAGCACACATACAGAGAATTCCCAGCATCTGGGCTTTGAAAGTTCTTTGGGCTCTAGGAGCGTGATACAGTGGTGCCTGACTAGCAGCATGTATTATTTGTCTTATATCCCACCTTTGTCTCAGCATGAGACTAAAGGCAGTTTACAGAAATGTATAGATACATTTTTAGGCCATATAAAAATACAGATTATTGAGTTTTTAAACATTAAAAAAACGTGCCCATGTGTAACCCAGGCAAGTATAAGACCTGCAGGTGCATCAGAACATTCAGTTTGCACTTAGGGCAGTTCTGTTGCAACCAGAGGAAAGTTCTGTAGGGCAAAAAAAAAAAACCAAGCCAACTTAACTTTCTACAAGTATTTTGAGAAAGGATTAGGCTGCAGCACTGTGAAAAGCCCCTTGCAGCCATGGCACGAATTACCATGGCATGTTTAAAAAAAAATTAAACACTTCTTTTAAATATGAACTCACAACCTGCTTTAGGAAAAGCGGGAACTTTGATATTACTTTTGGGTTTCGATGACCGGCTGCTGCATTTTCAATGAGCCCTACTTGTCTTCTATGCTGAAATCACAATTCTATCTGGGAGAAACATATTTCTGCACTAGGCTGTTATAGCGCGATGATTCCACTTTCAACCTCCTATGGAATCCTGGGGTTTGCAGTTTAGGGAGGGGCCTTTGATGCCTTTAAGGCCCCTCCCTAAACTGCAAACCCCAGGATTCCATAGGAGGTTGAAAGTGGAATCATGCGCTATAACAGCCTAGTGTGGAAATGGCTATAGTGTCAAAAGAAACAGGAAAGTTGAATTCCTGACAATTCAGGTGCGTTGTCAGTCTCCCATTCTGCCTGATTCACCGCTGCTCCGGATCACTAGAGCACGAAAAGCCGCAAATACCGCCTCTACGCCGGCCTCTCCCTCCCAGGGCTCAGTCCCAGGACCCCGCCCTCCCCTCCGCCCCTCCCGGCCACGTGAGGCGGGTCTGGCGGCGCAGCTGCAGAAGCGCGCTCGCCCTCCTGCCGGAGTCCATGCCGGGGTGGGCGGAGCCGCTCTTCCGCCGCCCCCGCTGATTGGCTGCCCTTGAGACTCTCCAATATGGCGGCGCCCAACTCCTACCTCCACTGTGAAGACTTCGCTGAATTTCAGGTGAGACCCGGGGGGATGGGAGCGCGCTCCGGTCCGGTCCCGGCGGCCGTTTCTCAGGGTTGCCGCCAATCCTGCCTTCAGGTTGAAGCAATGGACGAAAGGGAGCTGTTCTCTCCTAAGCCCTGACCGGCGTCCCCCACGTTCTTTTCCTTCCCTCCTGGGTTCTTTGCGGGTCTTCATGCAGTTCTCCCCTTTACCCGAGAGAAGAGGCGGAGGAGACCCGTCATTGCACTGAGCTGCCTGAGGGAGAGCCGGAATAATGACACTTTTTAGGGTGTATCTCTTGCATTGTACTCTTGCATTGAAAGACGTTTCCCATGCATTACCTTGTAGCCTTTACAACAGCCCTATAAAGCAGGCCAGTGTCTTATTTAGCCAGTATTTGCAGATTGGATGGAGGAGAGCTGCGAGAGAGCAGGCAAATATGAGAGTTCAGGGGGATAAGAAAGCAAACCAGTGCCTTTCCAAATTGCACTTGAGTCGCCTTGCGAGATTTCTGCACCCCTGGTAACGCTCCTGAGGCGACCACGTGGGGGCCACGTCCTTATACAGAGTTTCCTTGGGAGAAGTGCTGGTGGAAAAAAAATAAGGGACAGGTCAGAATTTAGACTTTTTAAAGGGATTATTGCAAAAATATGCCAGTGAACTTAGGGAAAATGGGTTCATGTTTTTAAAGCATTTGTTTTATCCCACTTATCAGCAGAAAAGTCTTCTGGAGTGGCTTACAGATAAGAAAAAAAGAATAACAGTTCTTTAGAGTTACAGTCCAAAAGGCAAGGTAAAAAGAGAAAGGAATGATGATAAGATGAGGAAAAATGAAGCATTTGAACTCTGGTGTATCAATATTTTTTTAATTTTATTTTATTTACAAATTCTTAACAGTTTACAGTTGCTACTTGATTAGAAATTACAAGAAGTTTCCATATAGAAAACAAATGTAGAAGACAACACAATGATAGCATACTCAATATACAAAAGGGAAGTAGAGAATATATGATTTCATTTTATCCAGATCAATCTCTAAAAGCTATAACCAGAGAGTCCCCCTATTTTTGACCGAAATATATGATTAGATCTTCCCACTGTTTCCTGAAAGATTTATCTTGTAATAGCATTGTTCATTTGTCCAGTTCTAATATCTCATAAATTTCCATAAGCCATGAATCAATACTAGGGATCTCGTCTTTTTTCCATTCTTTAGCATAAAGGATTCTAGCCTAAGTTATTAAGTAAGAATTTTTTATGTTGTTTCTCAGTATAACTTTCTACAGAATTAAACATATTCAACAAATAAGTTCTGGTTTCAATTCTTAGTGTTACAGAGTTTTCATAATAAGCTACTGGAAGGGAAACAAGGGAAAACAGGAACCAAAAGCTATGGCCCTCCAGATAGGCTGCAAGTCCCATTGGCCCCAGCCCACAGAGCCAGTGGCGAGAAATGCTGGTAGCTGTAGTCCAACAACACCTAAAGGACTGCCCTTTGCCTGTCCCTTTGCCTTCTCTGCTTAATTGCAAAACTGTTTGGAAAATATTAGCCACAGCTAGAATCCTTTATGTTAAAACGTAGAAAGCTATATAATATAGAATCAAAGTTGGTTGTTAACAAAGTTAACGATTTCTGATTCCAAGCTAGAATTTATTTATGGCTTATTCTACTAAAGACTTAATGTGTTAAGTAATTAGGTAACATTCGTTCATGTGTGAAAATGGCCAAAGTCACCCAATTTAAAAAAAAAAAGATGAGAGAGTTTCAAAGAACTGGTTTAGATAAGTGCTGTGTTTACTAGGAGAACATGCTAACCCAAGAAAGCCTTCAACATTTCAAAAGACAGAATGTATCTTTAAAGCAACCTGCAATATGGAAACAGTGTTTAATGCTTTAAACTTATGGTTTGTTTATTACTGCTATTCTTCTTTCCTCTCTTTTGTTTTTTTCTTTTTCTCTATCAGTTTTTTCTTTGCCTGAAAAATGTTTTTATGGTACTGCTGGTTTATCTTAGCTTGAGTAACACTGCAATCAATTTCAGGGTCATGATTGGATCTGGTCAAGAACGATGTTCGGCTCTCCTTGGTCAGTGTTTCATTGCTTGACTGTTTCCAAACCCTGAAAAAGCAGCACTTTCCCTCCCCCTACTTGTGTAGCTATGATTGCAGCAGACAACTCTCTCCTTCTTCCTCATTATATTTTGTCTAAGGTTGGGATTTCTAGTAAACATTGGCCTCTTTCAGGAATGGATAAAAATGTGTGATCTATGCTGTTTCAAATTTAACGGTGGTTCAAAAATCAAGAAGTTTAATTTCAGGTTCCTATAAAACTGACCTTGGAATAAGCCAAACTTAAACTGAAGCTATGACAACTTATTAGTTTAGATACAGGACAAATTCTTGGGAAAGTTTAGGAGAGGACTTGTCAGCAATTTTACTTCAAGGGCCAAAATCACATTAGGCTGCAGTATTGTGGCTCAGCCAGCACATGGACTAGTCAGTAAGTCTAGTAATTCTAAAAGTAAGGATAAATGCAACTTTTGTTCCGACTAGAATAGACCTGTTGAATGAATGGGACTTGTTAAGATAATATTCATGTACATCCTATTGATTAATGGACCCCATTCAATTAGGCTTAGGACTTACAATTGAGTGTAGCCTGTAATGTGCAAATATGTTAATGCTGGTGGCTCATGGCTTCTTTCTCTGTTTTGAAGTGATGCAAACATCCTTACTTGAGCCGTGGACTGCCATTGCTGAATAGCTAATCTTTATTCATTTATTTCTGTATTAGAATCAATAAGTCTGTGGTTATTTTCTCTCCACAGGAATTGCTCAGAGTGATGAGAACAATTGATGACAGAATAGTCCATGAGTTAAACACTACTGTTCCAACAGCATCTTTTGCAGGAAAAATTGATGCTAGTCAAACTTGTAAAGACCTTCACCACTCGGTAAATATCTTTGTTGTCCTTCTGTCATTTAGGCATCTTTAAACTACAGTCAGCCCTCCGCATTTGCTAGGTTGGGGGCCCAGAACCCCTGCAAAAGTAGTAAAAACTCAAATACCAAAATGTGAGGGGGGGTCTGTGGGAAGGGAGCCAAGACATGGTAGGGAGAACAGGCAGCCAGGGTCCAATCTAGGTCAGGGAAAGGTCAGTATGGTGACCCAATATTTCCTCTCTCACCCATCTCCCTCCTTGGGTGTGTGGGCAGCATTAGGAGAGTGCTAGTGATGCTGAGAAGTTGGGCTGTGATCTGTCCTTAATTGGCCAGGTAGCAGCTAGTGGTGAAGGAGGAAGAGGAGGAGGATGACCAGAGGTGGGTTTTTAGAGGGCTCTGCAGCCTGAGCATAGCCACCAAGAGGAAAGGTTTCCCTAGAAAAGAAGTGCCAGGGGGCAGGAGTTGAAGAAACCTTGAAATAATCAAGTCCATGAAAGTTAAACCTGAAAATTGTGGAGGGCCAGCTGTATATGTAGAGGTCATAACTGACGTGTCAGAAAATGGTAGTGAACTTTTATGTCACTTCAACCTTCTTATGTCCAATGTTGTGCCTTATGTTAAATCCCAGAAAATGTAGGTTCACATTTTATGCTTCAGAAATATTTGTCGTAAAGATGAGGTATACAGTATGTTGTCCTAGGGACAGTTTGTAATCATGGCTCAGAGGCTGGGGTTTGTGTATACACACTCATATGCATAAACACACATACAACCACATGTAGACATACACATGCATATGCACATATACACTAGAAGGTGAAACAGGTTGGAAGCATCAGTATTATCTAGCGTACAGATCAACGTTAACATCCCCCTTAACATTCTCTGAAGCTTTGGAATTTCAGGAAATATGTATGACAGGAGAATAAACATGCAGCCATATAATTGCTTTTATATGTATTAGAATCATAGAATCAGAAACTGCAAGGTCATCTAATAAAGTCCCCACCATGCTGGAATATACAGCTAAAGAACTCCCAAGTGTTAGCCATTCAGCCTCTGTTTAAAGATCTCCAAAGAAAGAGAGCCCACAAAGTTCTTCTTGCTGTTTAAATCCAGTGGTTCATATCCTGTTGTCTGGAATAGCAGAAAACAGGCCTACTCCACCTTCTATAAAACATCCCTCCTCCTTTCTCAGTCTTCCTCTGAGTCAACTCCAGCTCTCACTCTTCTCCAAGTTAAATATCTCTAAGCTCTTCTTCAGAGAACTTGGTTTCCAGACCTTTTGCCATCTTGGTCATCATCCTCTGAACACATCCTCTGAATACGCCAATTTGTAAGTGTCCTTCTTGAACCCTTCTTGTACCCAGAACTGGACACAGTATTCCATGTAAGGTTTAACCAAAGCAAAATAGAATGCTACTATTACTTCCTCAATCTGTACACTACACTTCTGTTGATAGTGCACTACTTTTTTTGGTTGTTGCAGCAATTGATTCACGTTTTGCTTGTGGTCTGCTAAGACTCATAGATTCTTTTCACATGTATTGTTAAGTCAGGTGTAACCTATCAAATGTTTATGCCTTTTGCTTTTCTTGCCTAAATGTAATGAGTTGCATTTATACCTGTTGAAGTTCATTTTCTTAGTTTTGGTCTTATTCCCCAGTCTATTAAGATCATTTTGAATCCTGATTCTGTCCTTCAAGGTATTCACTGCCCCCCCTCCTAATTTGGTGTCACTTGCAGATGGATAAGCCTGCCTCCTGTTCTGTCATCCAAGCATTTGTAAAGATTTGAACAACACCAGGCCCAGGACAGAATCCTGAGGCACTCCACTAGTCAGGGTGAAGAGTAACAATCGGTGAGCACTCTCCAGGTTCAGTCTGCCAACCAGTTACAGGTCCGCCTAACTGTAACACTGTCTAGCCCACAGTTTCACTAGCTTGCCTGCAAGGACATCGTAGTGGACACCTTGAAGCCTTACTGATATCAAGATATACTACTTCCACAGCACTCTATTGATTTACTAACCTTGTAACTCTGTTGGGGAAAAGAAAAAGGATAAGATTACTTTGGCATGACTTATTTTTGGGAAAGGCATAATGGCTCTTAGTAATCACAGCATTTTTTTCTAAGTGCACTCAAACTGACAGTTTAATTATCTGTTTTAGAACCTTTTGTGATATTTATTTCACTAGTTTTTTGCTTTCTTGAAGATGAGAGCAACATTTGCCCTTGTACAGTCAACTGGGATCTCTCTTGTTCTGCAGGAATTCTCAGGCACGATTCCACAGAGTTCATCCAGCCCTGTAGACTTGAGTTCATTTAGATTACAGTTTCCCCTCTGTATATGCAGGAGTTCCATTTCAGGAACCCTCACACAGAACACAAAAATGTGAAGCGTTTTGTCCCATTATAGTCAATGGATGCGACACGTGCTTGCCTGCTGCATCCATTACCTATAATGGGACATGACGCTTCGTGAAACCTCACATTTGTGTGGGTGGAGGGCACGTAAGGGAAGGGCCATGGCAGCTAGGTATTCCTGTAATGCCTCTTTACTTTTTCTGGACTGCTGTCTCCTTGCTGCATCATTTTTTCCTATTTTATTTTATTTCTGTCAAGGTAGAATACTGCTGTCCATTAGGACAATAGACTAAGGCAAAAAAAGGTGTTTAGCAGTTCTGTCTTCTCTCTGTTCTCTGTTAGTAGGTTCCCATTTCCACACAATTGCCCTATCGTTTGTTGTTCTTCTTCTTGTTCTAAACATAGCCAAGAATCCTTTTTTTTAAATTCATCTAGAAACCCTGAACTCATACTGAACTTTAGCTTTTCTCATTTTCTCCCTGCAAGTGCTGGTTTTTCATTTGAAGTACTGTTTAGTGATTTCTCTCTTTTTCCATTTCTTGTACATGCCTCTTTTAAATCTTAGCTCATCTGAAAGTTCTTTGTACATGCGTTCTAGTTTCTGTAGATTCCTCTCACTTTTCTTCTTCATTGGAACTCCTTGCAGTAGTGTCTTACTTTTAAGCATCTCCTTCCATCATGAACTTCCTTACCTTTGAGCACAAGCCATAAAGTTTTAGAAATCTTGTAGAACAGATGTGGTGCCAGAGAACTGGAGAAGAGCAAACATTGTCTTTCTCTTCAAAAAGGAGAAAAAAAGAAGATCTGGGCAATTACAAACCAGTTAGCCTAACCTCAATACCAGTAGAAATATTAGAACAGATATTGGTCATAAGTGGAATATAAGCCAGCAACGTGATGCAGCAGCAGAGAAGGCAAATGCTATTTTAACCTCCATTAATAGTTACATAGTTTCAAAGTCAAGTAACATAATAGTTCCCCTATATTCTGCACTGATCAAGCCTCATCTGAAATACTGTGTTAAGTTCTGGGCACTACATTTTAAGAAAGATGTAGACAAGTTGGAATTTGTTCAGAGAATGGCAACAAGAATGGTAAGAGATATGTAGAATAAAATATATGAGGAGAAGGAGCTGGATATGTTCGACTTGCTGAAGAGAAGACAGAGAGGTGACATGACTGCACTCTTTAAATACCTCATGTGCTGTCACAGAATGGAGGGTACGTTTTCTCTACTCCAGAGGATAGGACCAAGTCAAATGGCTTTAAGTGACCGGAGGGTAGATTTTGATTGAACATTAGAAAGTAGTTCTTGACAATAAGAGCTGTTCAACAGTGAAACCAGTTGCTTGGAGAGCTGGTGGTCTTGCTTACTTATTTTTTATTTATTGAATTTCTCCTGGTGTCTTCAAAAAGAGACTAGAGAGCTACCTACTGGAGATGCTATAGGTGGATTTTCTGCATTGCATGGTGGGCAGGAATTGACGGTCTATGGGGCCCCTTCCAACCCTATGATTCTGTGAGCATTGGCTTTCTTGGCTGCCACATCACACTGCTGACTTGTGTTCAGCTTGTGATCTACCAAGACTCCTAGATCCTTTTCACACGTACTGCTATCCAGCCCCGTGTCCCCATCCTATATTTGTGCATTCCATTTTTTCTGCCTAAGCGTAGGACCTTACTTTTCTCTCTGTTGAAATTTATTTTGTTAGCTTTGCCCCCAGCTCTCCAATCTATCAAGGTCAGTTTGAATTTTGATCCTGTCCTCTGACGTATTAGCAACCCCTCCCAATTTGGAGTCATCTGCAGATTTGCTCAGCATGCCCTCTACTCCTTCAACCAAGTCATTGATGAAGATGTTGACTAGCACTGGGCCCAGGACAGAACCCTGTGGCAACACACTACTCTCCAGGATGGCCTTTCGAAGTCTTAGTCTTCTTCTGATTTCTTTGCTGCAGTTTCTGTCCTGATTAATGACTGATCTGAATCATGGGAAGTCTTGAACTATTTCAGTGTCTTCTCAGTGTTCAGCTATAAAGCTGCCATTGCACTTTCTTCCTTGACTTGTTCCAAGTATTCCAAGTCTTTGCTATTTTCTGCAAGTAGTATGGTGTCATCTGCATATCTTAAATTGTTGATGTTCCTTTCTCCAATTTTCATGCAATCTTTGTTCAAGTCTAATCCTGCTTTATGTGTGATATGTTCAGCATACAAGTTAAACAGATAGGGTAATAAAATGCAGCCCTCCCTGACCCCCTTGCCAATTGGAAACCATTCTGCTTGTCCATATTCTATCTTAACAGTCTCCTCTCATCCTGCGTACAGGTTACAATCAGGAAAATCAAATATTATGGCACACCCATTTCTTTAAGTGCAATCCATAGTTTTTAATTATCTACATAATCAGAGGCTTTGCTATAATCTATAAAGCACAGGCTGATTTTCTTTTGAAATTCTTTGCTTTGCTCCATTATCCAATGTATGTTTGCAATATGATCCCTAGTGCCTCATCCTTTCGTGAACCCAGTTTGGACATTTGGCATTTCTTGCTCCATTTATTTGTTAGCTGGCTGTTAATTGGAGGGATGGAATCTGGGAGCAAGGCATGGTTGACCAGCTACCACCCTGAGCAGGAGTGCTCCACACAGTAACCGTTGCTTTGCCGATCTCACTTATTATCAGTTTCCACAATATATTAGTAATTATCTTTAAATCCTGGGGACATTAGAGATTGTAGTATGACTGAAGCTCAGCAAGTATGGAACTGGCTGGGATTCCATTCACTCATCGTTTCCAGCTCTGCCCTTCTCCTACAGAAAGTGAACAGAGCTGGCCTTTTCTCATCATCAGTGTTTTTAATTCTCAGTGAACAACAATGGGTTTCCAGTGTCTTAAGTGATATCCATTTTTCTTGTTGTTGGCTATCACAGTGTCTGCTCTTTCTGTTCCCACACCTGTTGTTGGATCAGCATGGTATTACTGAGCCAGAGTGAAAGCCATTGCTGAGTAACTGAGAGCTGCTGGTGGGGAGCAAGAAGTTCTGGTCCAGCAACCGTTTCCTGTGAATTGAATTATGTACAATTCATCCTTTAACCATTTATTCTATTATTTTAATTAATTTCTGGTATTTTACTGGATTGCTTACATATTTTTTCTGTGTGTTCCTTATCACTATTTATTTAGCTGACAGAGGCCCATGAAAGTAGAGACAGAATAATCAAAAGCTGTATTGCCCAAACATCTAATGTAGTAAAGGCTCTGCAAGAAGAGAGGAAGAAGTCTCTGGAGGACATAACGTTATTAAAAAGGCTTAGGAAAGAACAAACAAAGGTGAGTATCAGAGTTGTGTCTGTCTATTTTTTATATGTAAAATAACTTGAATTTACTTTTCAAGGGGAAAAAGAAAAACATTATCACAAAAATGGTTCGTAGACATTATACATAGATATGCTCATTCTTCCGGGGTTAGACAAATGAAGATCAGTTATTATTATAAATGTGCATGTGAAATTACATCCATCTGTGAGCTCCATCATTTTTGCCACGCTCCAGATTCTGGGGTAAAAGCTGTATCTAAAGCTGTGCTATCCAAACAGCTGATATAGTGAAGACTTCACAGGAAGAGAAGAAATCTCTGGAGGATGTAGCATCATTTTAGAAAAGACTCAGGAAGGAGGAGAAGCTAAAACACAGTGCAAACTAGCTGTCATATTTAGCCTTACTGCATGTAATATGACAATTCTCATAGTAATCTCCCTTAAGCTGCAGAAAAGGATATTCATTGGTTCCTGTGGAAGTTAATATCTTTAACAGTTGGAATCTTTTAAAAAATGTCTATTATTATTATTACTACTGCTACTGCTACTACTGAAGCTGAAGAATGTTCTCAAGCTAGGGCCATTTCCACACTAAACTGTTACAGTGCTATTATTCCACTTTCAACATCCCATGGAGTCCTGGGGTTTGCAGTTTAGGGAGGGACCTTTGAGGCTTTGAGGATTCCACAAGATGTTGAAAGTGGGAACAATAGCGCTATAACAGTCCAGTATGGAAATGGCCTAGGTGTCAGGGGCAATGTTTGGACAGTATATTGAGCCAAGTGTGACCATAATACCACCTTCTGTCTGACTGTTAATATATAGTTAATATATAGCAGCCCTTTGTGTCTGCCAAAGTGCCAGTAAGATGACATAAGAATTTTTTTTTTTGACACTCCTATGAACACACCCATGCCTTCTTGGAACCCTGCATTGCATGCTGTTGTCCAAACTGTAGGCCAGGCAGCAATCTGGATGGTGCCCCCTTGTGGTGAGTCACTTTAAGCATATCTGGTGCCTCACGCTTTATGATTTTCTGAATCCTGCTCCTTTTGACTGGATAGTCTAGAGCAGTGGTTCTTAATCCGGGGTCCACAGTCCCCCAGGGGTCCACAGTGCCTTCATGAAAGGCTCAAAGGCTGCTCAGCCCATCTCCTCCACCAGAATAGAGTGGCAGTGGAGGCAAAAGGAGGTAGGCTGACTGGCTGGCTGGGCCTGCGCATTGCCTGCCGTGTGATTGCTCTGCTGCAGGAAGAGGCAGGCTCAACAGCCGAGTGACAGCCAGGTAGCCAATCAGTGTTTGCCCTTCTTTTTCTTTCTCCCTCTCCTTTCCAGCAGAGCAGTCCAATGTACTGTCAGAAAACGCCTAAACATCCCCCACTTTTTATGCCTACCTTGAGAGGAGGCTGAGATGGGGGAGAGCGAGGGAGAGGAAAAAGCAAAAGGGAGGGTTGAAGGCAAAAAAGGAGGGAGTTGAAGCAACTCCTCTATAAAAGACGCTGGGCGTGCCTCCTCATTTCCATTCATAAGTGCACATGCTTTTGTCTGAATTGAGTGGCAGCTTATTTTGCCAAGGGTAATCCTTCGCTCCAACTTCAAGTGTCTTGCCAGGGGTAGCGCCTGCTATAGCAGCATCCCCTCTTCTCATTTGGCCACAATCATCCCTGCTGTCATTTTTCAGAGTTGGCCACCATGCTGCATCGATCTCACTTGGAATGGGTGGAATGAGAAGAGGAGGCACTGTTATAGAAGATGCCACCCCCTGGCAAGACACTGGAAGTTGGAGTGACAAATTACTGGAAGGATGCCCAGGGTCTTTTAAGGAGGAGTTTCTTCAACCTCCTTTTTTTGCCTTCACCTCCCCCTTTTGCATTTTTCTCTCCCTCCTTCCCTCTTTTGCCTGTCTCAGTCTCCACTCCTCCTGGTAAAGAAGGCCAAAATGGGGGATGCTTGAGCATTTCTGGTAGAAGATGGCTGGAGAAAAGAAGAGGGGAAGAGAGAAAGAAGAGCAAAGGCTGGCTGGCTGGGCTGGTAGGCCTACATGTTGATGTTCAGTCCATTCCAACCTTAAACTTAAACTGGTGGGAAGAAGCATGAAAAAGTCTTCCTCCCCCCTCACAGAAGTGTGCATTTACTTATTTCTCCCTTTTCTCTGAATTTGAAGGTTCTTGATGAGCAATTGGGAGAGATTAATTAATAAATTTATAGACTTAACAATTTGATAGCTTTAAAGTCATTTCTTTTGAGATCTGCTGATTGTGTGTTGTCAAGTTTGCAGTTTAAGTATAATAAGATTTGTGTGAATTATTTCAACTGTAGGGTCTTCTGGCAAGTCAGTTGATGAAGCAAGGTGGTTTTTAATGAGAAGGCCATGAGCTTCAGCAGGATTATTGAATGCCATAAATTTGACTTTTTACTGAACAATTAGCTTTGTAGAATGGCCCCCAGTAGTATGACTCCTTTCTCTCTCAAAATCTTTGTATAGCTTTGGAAAACTTCATGTTTTGACAAGTGATAGGGCTAATATCCTGACAGAAGGCCAAAGAATTGCCTTGATATACTGTAGAACTTTTGGTCTTCACAACAGCCAAGATGATGTCTCAAATACCTTCCTTAGCAGACTCATCTATGGCATCTTTTGGTCTGCCCTCCTTTGGTCTGAATGGAGAAACCCTGAAGGCAGCCATGATAAGAAGATCAGGCTTTTCCCCTTTGTTTTCAAGTTGTTCAATACTCTCCTGAAGATCTATTATGCACCGTGCTATAGTTGCTAAAGACTTTTGATGAGCAACTCAAAGCTCCATTGATTGTTCTGCTCTTCCAGCAACATCATCTCTCTTGCTAGCAATTTCACCAAGTTCCATCCTGATTCGATTAATCCTTGATTGGATTAGTTGGATTACTGAGCTTCTTTCACAGCTGCTTAATGTGTAAGCTCCTAGTGAGGATCAGAATCTTTCTTGGTAGATCTTGTCTGGGTCTATACCTCTCATAGTTGGACTTTCATGATCACTGCAGCTGCTTTTCAAGATAGTGATTTTGCTCTGAAATGAGGACTAAGGGAAACTTCTCTATGCTCTAGTTGTCTTGGGCTCATTCTGGAAGAGGGTGGGGTAGAAGAGTGTTAGAAGAATATAGAATCAACCTGATGTTTAGAGAGTGGAGATCCTGCAGATTTTTCCATCTTTCCAACTGCCATCATACTGTCCCCAAATCTACCAAATGTGAAGGAAATCATCATTGCTCTCATCCTCTCTAAAATACTGACTGTTTCTGATTGTTGAGTTTAATTTTAATTCAGTGTCTATTAATTCAACTTTTTATCATACCAGATAATTCCAAATAACGTAAAAAAGTGGAAAGGATGAGAAGAAAAAAAAGGAATGTGGCAGCACTTTTAAGACTAACTGGTTCCTATTACATTCCAAGCTACTTCCACAATTGTATAAATATGCTTTACGGCCTGAGGCTTTAATATCACTCTGTACTGCACCTGAAGAACTGTTCCCTTATCCACAAAAGCTCAGGCTAAAATAAAAATCACTTAGTCTCTTTTATTTTGTTTATTTCATTTTGAATTTATTTATTCATTAATTTTTAATGCTAAGAATCTAATTCATAAACAAAGTAATATAAATTCTGATAAAAAAAGAGGGAATGAAAAGGGAAAAAGTGAGAAAAAGATATATAATTAAAACACTGTAGAGCTTTGACTACTCTCTAACTGTAATGAAAAGAGAAAAAAAGATTAAAAATATATTATTCTACCATTACAGATCCAGCTAAATATTATTACTAGTTACTAATAACCATAACCACAGATTATTACATTGTTTGATTTCTTACTTCTCAAAAAATCCATAGACTTCTGGAAAAGTTCATAAGAAGTCCATTTCTTCAACTAACTTATCCTTTAGAACCCACGTTAATTTGGCAGTTTGAACTTACCCATTGACCTTAGCAATCCATTCTCCATTGTCAGTGCTTCAGTCTGCTTCCAAGTTTGAGCAAACAATATTCTTGCTGCTGTTGTCATGCCTTGAAGAACTGATCCGTATTTATTGTTCAATTCTTTATCCATATCCAACAGAAACTCTTCTGGTAACATTACGAAATCTACCTTTAAAGTCTTTTGTATTAACAGATAAATCTTAGACCAATAACTTTTCATCTTATAAGTCTACCACACATGAAAAAAATGAACCTCCTTATCTTGACATTCCCAAAATTGATTGAAGTATTCTGAGACATTTTCAAGACCTTATTTGGGGTTAGATGTGAACTGGATGTCATTTTATACAAGTTGCTTGTAAATTGCTGCACAAAATAAATGTTGTATTTTTGAACCACATTTTCCCCATACATTCATATGAATGGTATGCCCCAAATTTTGGCTGATCTTGTCATGTCTTCTTTCCCAAATAAATCATCTTGCTTCTAATTTCAAAAGTGATTTATATAACTCTTTAATTAAATGGTCATCATTTTTACACAACTCTAAATAAGATTCATTTTCTCCAACCTTTATGGCTGTGTTTTCTTTATCTTGATTAAATCATATCTTGATTTATCTTGATTAAATCATGCGTATATATTTATATATATAAGCAGTGTTAGCCATAAACACTTTTTTTGTGATGAGAAGGAGTTATCCTCCTTGCTGCCTTTTCATAAGTGAAGACCTTTTTGTTTCTGTGGGTCTTTGAGGACTTACTGCTTTTGGGGAATGGGCTTTGCAGAATGTGCTGGGTTGTCCATTTGTTTTGTTTTAAATGGCTTATATTTTTAAGTGGTTTTAACTTTATGATAGTTCATTACCTTTTTAAAACTAATTGTGTATTCTATGAATTTTTAGCTATGTTCATTTTAACTGTTGTAAGCCACCTTGAGTCTCAAACTAGGTAAAGGGTATGATATAAATAATAGTATTCTTGCATGGCAGGATATTAGACTAGATGGCCTTTGCGGTCCCTTCATCTCTAAGATTCTATGATGGTGATGGTGATGATGATGATACTAACAATAATATTAATAATAACATGTTTAATCAGTTCACCAATGTACATCAGTGTACATTTTTTCCAAACTGAATCTACCAGTACTGTAATTAAGTTACATATTTGCATGGAAGGATTCACTTGCTGAATGGTGGGCATAGGACATGAGAAACCACTGGTAGTTCGTAGTCAGTGTTCCTGTCATTATGCTTCAGTTTTCAAGGAAAAAGATTTCAGCTTTGCCATGTTTTTGTTAGATGCCTTTGTTTGCTATCTGTCTGCTGCTTAATCTGAATCCACCTATCTCACTAAGTCCCTAATACAGCCAATGCTTTTTTCTTCTCTCCTGTAGTTGAAATTAATGCAGTCAGAACTTAATGTTGAAGAAGTGGTAAACGATCGAAGCTGGAAGGTATGGGGCGCTCTTGATTTGAGACTTCCTATCTATTGAATGTTTATTGCAACACATTAAGTCCATGATTCTTTAGAAGGGATGAAGGCAGAGCAATATGGAAGCAATATGCTAGTCCAAGCTGAGCTTACATAGCAAGAAAATTCTCCTAAACAGATAAAGCCCTTTTGCCATCATTCTCTAATACCCCAAGCAGATAGGCAATAGCCCTTTCAGGAATTTCACATTTAATAAACATGTGGACAGGAAAGAAGATTATGCTAGCCATGCCTGTTGCCTTGTCCTCCACCTGTGGAAGAACCTCATCTGTGCATGGGTGCTCTTTATACAGTTGGTAATGCAGATTTTCCAGGACTCCAAACTGCATGGGTAGTTCCTTGGAGAGAAGAAATTCTCCCCTTCAGAAACTCATGCTTCTTGGATAGAGGGCAATAGAAACATGCAAGGAGAGGGGATGGGATAGCATACTTTCTCTTCTAGTGTATTTACTAAACTCAAAAATTGTGTGTTTGAAAGAAGGTTGATCCAGCATCAGAAATATTATGTAAAATGGTATTTACATGTACATGTATTTACTAAACTCAGAAATTGTGTGTTTGAAAAAAGGTTGATCCAGCATCAGAAATATTATGTAAAATGGTATTTACAAGCTAGCCACTTATATATATTATATGTTTGTATATACATCCAGCCAGTGGTTGCATGTACAATCATCATGCATTGGCATCATTTTTATTATCAAGCTCACCTTGGCAGTGAAATGGAAGGTGCTGTTTTCAATGTGCCAAGATTTCATCCAAGCTGTGGACTATAAAGACATTAAATACAGGACACTTCAATTAAAAAAAAAAGTCCATACAGATTTTGACTCCCATATTCATAAAATGCTTCCTTGAACAATACCATTTCAGAATGCAGAAGGAAAAGTCTTATATTCCTCAAAAACCCTTTTGCATGTGGCCAAAAGGTACCAAGCTGCAGAGATTTGCCAGCAGTTACTCTTCCAGTCACATTTTTAAGCCATGGACTTTTCAGATTTAATATGAGGAGCTTTCCTGCCTGTTTCTTCTTAGAATATTCCAAAACAGTATCGTTCCTTTTGGGCTGGTAACATGTGCCTTTTCTGAACATGTAAATTGGTCCTAATTAGTCTTTTATCATGCATTATTAAGTTTATCTCAGTAACTTATTCACTGAATTGATGAGTGGGTACTGTTACTCTACTAACTGTTCTTCTCTCTTATTTGATATCCTAGGTATTTAACGAACGCTGCAGAGCTCATTATAAACCTCCAAAGAGTCAATGATGCAGATGAGGGGAGGGTTTCCCCAACAGTGGACTAAACTGGAGAAGAAACATGGAGCAAGCTGTATGGGACCTTTTGAAAAATGTTCAATCTGGGATTCAGTCCAGTGAATGATTTTGCTAATTAAGATTAACTGCTATTTGTACAAAGATGTAAGATTTTTATTAAATCAGGATTTGTTGGAATGTCGACTGCAGCATTTTTAAGGCCTCCTTAAGAGAAGCAGAAAGAATGAAAAAAAAATGTCTCCATCATTCTTTGGAGCAAAAAGTTCATCCATTTCCAGTTTGGGTCTGTAGCATGAACTGGTATAATCTGGTCTGATTTTTAAAATCAGCATTAGAAAGTGGACTGCTATGACATAAAAGTGGCAAACAAACGGATAATGATGAACATTTCGTTGGTACAAACTGGAATTTAACACACTTAACTACAAGTAGGGTTCTGTAAACAAAACATTTAGTCTTTACTTGACAGTATATCTAATATTCAGTGTATAAACTCCAGTCCTGAGGTAGAACATCAGATTGTGCATTGTGAATGTCCTTACATTGGGCATTGTTCAATTGGAATGCTGCATCTTTTTGGCTTGGCTGTTGAAAGAATATGAAAGTGAAGGATATGCTGTTAGTTGGTCTAGGTTTAGCATCCTTTCCTCTGTGTTCCTGGATTGTGCTAAGGGAATAGAAGTACTTTGGATGAAGCAGACCTAAGGACGTTCAGAACTTCCTCCCTTCATTAATGGTGGACTGGCATGGGCAGCAAAGGTTTTCAGTGTCACAAAGGCTATCAAAGTAATATCTTCCCAGTTTATTGGCCTCTGCATCTGGCCAGAGAGAGGTGCACTAAATCCAGTCTCCATCTCTATGGGCAGAGAGGAGGATTTGCCAAGTCCTATGGCCCCTGGAATGTTCTCCAAAGTACCATAAGATTGCAGTCTGACTGGTTTGGTTTTATATAACAGCTTTTAAGTGCCTTAGTCTGTCTCCTTTTGCATGGATTCCCAGTATAAGGAAAACTGGCTCCAAAAAGCACACACAATGTAATATTGTGCTCTGCAAAATGTGTGTTTCAATAACCAAGAAGCCACTGGGGGAGTTCTACAAGAATCACCTAGAGTTACAGCATAGGATTCATAATGTGAAAACCTTGGCTGAGATGTTATAAGAAGCAAGTGGACCATAATGCTTTGACTGTGGAGTTTCATGCCTCTCTCCATCACAGCTGTCAAGCACTGGGAAGGGCTGCTACAGTGTGGAGCAGGGGCAAAGCAGGGAGATGTTTCAGCCAAGAAGCAGATTGTCCCAGCTTGGAGGGGAAGAGTAGAAGATGGTTTTGGGGAGTGGGGGGGCTGCAGCCTCCTTTCAGTTCTCAGAGTCCAGACTAGCAACATCTTCTCTGTCAGATGTATCTCCCCTTTCTGGCCTCATGTACATGTCACAAATGGGATCATACTAGTAATCTAAAAGCCATCAGCAAGACAAGCTCTTCATGTCAGTTCTGGCAAACGGCTGTTTGAACCATCTGGTTCCCTTTTTTAAACCCTAGTAAACCATGTCAGAATTAGCTCATGATTAACTATTCCTCTTATCAGGGAATAAAAGTTGACTTCTTTTAATATTAAGATTAATGATATTGGGGGATAATATTTGCTGTCTGTGGTGACAGAAAAGGGTAAGCTCGTATTTTGGAGACTAATTGGCTGAGCTGTTTGAAGGCTTGTGTGGTTTTGTTTTGTTTTTTGAGTTGTGTGCTATCTCTCAACACATGGCTTAAGGGGGAAGGGCTTCTGAGTAGCTGATGTGGTTTGAGATGGAACTAATGGCCACTAGCTCTATATAACTGCTGCCTCAGTCTCTGGCATACAATCTCTAGTGTTCACTATATATACACTTCAACTTATTGCGGAGGATTTAGCTTCTTTGTAAAGAGCAGAATAGACTCTCTTGGAAAGGCAAGACATCGGGGAGAGTTCCCAAACACAAGAGGCAGACCCTTGGAAGAACAGCACAGAAGCAGAACAAGTTAGAATCATGCTGTGAATTTGGAGCTACACAATCAATTCCAAAGTTCTCCCCTTAATCAGCAATACACAGGGACAGGGACATTAACTTTACTCCTCAGAAGACATGGAGGTGACTTTGGAGCATTCTTTGGGCGTAAGGACTCCTGTCAGTGTCCAGAGGAAGAAGAAACATATGGTTGCAGTTCAGGATTCTCGGTTGAGAGGAATAGAAGTAGTGGTATGTGGGAGTGATCATATGTATGAAGAGGTGTGTTTTTCCCAGGAACAAAGTTTCATGATATAACAGAAAGGTTGACAGGATTCATCCAGTCCACCAACCATATGGGAACAAATGAATCTGCAAGATGCATCCTTCCACATACTGCAAGGAACTATGGAACTTTGGATAGGAAGTTAAAGGACTTTGGAGTACAGATTGTTATTTCATTGCTCGTTCCTGTTGAGAAACATGGCCCAGGAAGAGGATGAAGACTAGAAGTGATCAACTGGCTGCAGAGATGTTGCCATCACAAAGGTTTGGTTTCTTAGACCTTCATCTTCACCTTCATGAAGGAGGACTTCTCTGAGGAGAGAGCAAAAGGTGAGTTGTGTTGGGAAGTCACTCTTGCCTCTAGGGGAAGGGGGCAGTTTGAAAGCTTAGAGGGGCCTTTTGTTTGCATACAGGATGTCACTGACAAGCTGCCAAAGCTCTTGGGCCATGTGCTCTCCCTAAGGGGCAAGCAGGAGACAAGCAGCAAGAGCTACTGCAGGCTAGAGAAGCAGCCAACCTAACCATCAATTGCAGCAAAGAAAAAGGAAAGGTGCTGGTGGTGGAGGATTCATTGCTTGGGTTCTAGAGGGAACTGTATGCCAGCTGGACAGGATGAATTGGGAAGTGTGCTTTGTCCCTGCTGCATGCATACAGAATATCCCTGACAAGTTGCTAAAGCTCAACAGGAAAACAGAGCAGTAGGCCTTTCTTCTGATTCATATGGGCACGAACAACACTGCAAAGAACACTTTTAAGAAGAATATCTTTGGCAAAAGCATGGCAAATTTGGTCAAGAGGGCTTTCAACTAAATCCTTGAGGGAGGGTTGAAGATGATAGCTTAAGTATCTGTCCAAAAGCAAGTTCTAAACACAGGGATGTGAATACTAGAGGAGAAGCTGAGGGAGAGGATGGGAACTACAGTAAAACTCTCAGCAGAATAAAAGATGACAACAAGCAATGCATTTAACTGTCTATGTACCAATGCACAGAGCCTGGGAAACAAGGCAAGTCCTGGTGCACGAAGGTAAATATGCCTTTATAGGCATAACAAAGACTTGGTGGGATGACTCCCATAATTGGAATATAACAATTGAGGGATATAGTCTGTTCAAAAAGAATAGATAGGGATGAAAAGGAGGGGGAACAACAGTATATGTCAAAAATTCACTTGTTCAGAGATCCACATGAGTGATCAAACTGGACCAGTGGAGAGCGTTTGGGCAGAAATAAATACAAATACTTGGTAATGGATGCTACTTTCCTGAAATCTCAGAAATCTCCAAAAATCAAGAACTAGTACTTATGAGGGAGTTCAATTATCCTGATATCTGCTGGGAGACCAGCTGTGCTAAGCACAGACTCTTCAACACATTCCTGATGCGTCTTACAGGTATTTTTTTATTTAAAAGGATAGAGAAAGGAACAAAGGGATCAGCAGTCCTAGACATGATCCTAATGAATAGGGAGGAATTGGTCACTGGAATCAAAGCGGTTGGTACTTTATGAGGAAATGTCCATGTAATGTTAAAATTCACAATTGTGAGACAGGCCAAATAGGAATATGGTTAAACACAAACCTTGGATTTTGGAAAAGCTGACTTTTATCAAGCTCAGAGATGCTAAAAAGATAACCAGCATGGTTGAAATTGCATGAAGAAGGAATTGCTAAAAGCACAATCAAAAACAATCCTACGGAAGGCAAAAAGAAGGAAACACCTGAAAAAGCAAACTCAAGGAGGAGGTGAAAAGAAAAAAGAGCATGTTTAAAGAACAGAAGGAATGACAACTCACTAGGGAAGAATACAGATGTGTAGCCCAAGCTTGCAGGAACAGTGTAAAACAAGCCGAAGCTCAAAATGAACTGAGACTGGCTACGCAAGCAAGGAGCAACAAAAAGGGCTTGTTCAAATAGGTTGGAAGCAAGAGAGTGACAAGCAGTGGGACCACAGATCAGCAAGGATGATAAAATGCTTAACAGATCACACTGAAAAGGCAGAACTGCTCGATGACTATTTGCTTTGGGTTTTTTCCCTAAAAGAGGACTGTGTGCTTCCACGCAGCAGCAGAGACCTGGACAAGGAAGCTGGGCTGCAAATCAAGATGGATAAGAAGTTAGTCAAGAATCACTTAGTTAAACTGAGTTCAGATCTGCAGGGCCAGAGGAGCTGCATCCCAGACTATTGAAGCAATTTGCTGATATACTTGCAGAACCACTTGCCATCATTTTTGGTAAATTTTGGAAAATGGATGAGGCTGGATACCACTAAACGTTGTCCCTCTCTTTTAAAAAAAAAGTGTGTGTGTGTGTGAGAGAGAGAGAGAGAGAGAGAGTATCCAGGAAAGATCAGAGCCATCAGCCTCACCGTGATACCAGCAAAAATATTAGAACACAAGATACAGGTATCCATTTGCAAGCATCTTGACGACAATGCAGTCATCAATAGGAGCTAGCAGGGGCTTGCCAAGAACAAATCCCGCAAAACTAATGTTGTTTTTTTTTAAATCAGGTCATTAGTTTTCTACATGGTTGGAATGCTGTGAATGTCATTTATGTGGGAGAAAGGGGAGTGCAACAGGATGGAAGCTATGGGAACACCGAACAGCTGAGAGCCTATTTTTAAAACTCTAGATGTCACACTACAAAGTCTCATTTCTCACCCATTAGGACTTTATAGAAAAGCATTTTCAGTTCACAAGGACCTCTCCAGCTTGTGAGCAGGAGGGGGATGAAGAAAGCTGGGTAAGCAATTTGGCCAGTACAGTATACATTCGGATTTCATAATGCTACACAACATTAGCCAATGAGAGCTCTCTTTCGTTTCATTGGCTCTGGAGACCGGGATGGACATAGTTTCTTCTTTAAAGGTAAAGTATTTCAAAAGTCTTACAGTTTTGCTATAAACACCATGTGCTCCCCCTCCTATCCAGAATAGAAAAATTCAAAACTAGTTAACTAGACCCCCTCAAAAAACGGAGTTTTTTACTGTCATCTACCATGTAATAAAATGAACCTATCTTTTAGGTAGGAATAAAGTCATTCTGTTCTTTTTGGACCTGCTCAGGATAGCTCATGGAAAGGAGAAAAAAAATTGTTTAAAAAAAATACAAGAACTTGAGCAATAGATAATCTGTTTCCCCACCATGTTTCTGTTTATGTGACACAAAACTGTATTGTCTTTTGTTACCACTGCATTGTGGGTATCTAGGAGTTTTGGTAGATCACAAGCTGAACATGAGTCAGCAGTGTGCCGCAACAGCCAAGAAAGCCAACGTGATTCTTGCTTGCATCAATAGGAGTATGGTGTCTAGATCACGGGAGGTAATGGTACCACTCTATTCTGAATGGGTTAAACCTCTTTTGGAATAATGTGTCCAGTTCTGGGCACCTCAATTCAAGGATATCGACAAGCTGGGGCATTTCCAGAGAAATGGAAGGGTCTGGAAGAGATGACCTATGAGAAGCAGCTTAGGGAGCTGGGTATGTTTAGTCTGCAGAAGAGAAAGTTAAGAGAGGACATGATAACCATGTTTAAATATTTGAAGGGATGTCATGTCGAGGAAGGAGTGGGCTTGTCCTAGTCTCTGCTGCTCCAGAGACTAGGACAAGGAGCAACAACTCAAGCTGCAGGAAAGCAGATTCCACCTGAACCTCAGGAAGAACTTCTGGACGATCAGAGGTGTCCGGCAGTGGAATATGCTGCCTGGGTGTGTGATGGAGTCTCCTTCTTTGGTGGTTTTTAAGCAGAGGCTGGATGGCCATCTGTTGGGAGTGCTTTGATGTCAGTTCCTGCATAGCAGAGGGTTGGACTGGATGGCCCCTGGGGTCTCTTCCAACTCTGTGATTCTATGACTCTATTGTAGTATTGTCTCATGTTCAGCTAATGATCGATCAAGACTCCTAGACCTTTCTGACATGTACCAAGCCAGTCCTTCCTCATTCTATACTTAGATTCTTTAAAGCTTCACAATTAAATAGAATGTCTGATGAATTTCATTTTTTTTTTTTTGCTTCTCCCTAGTTTTCCAATCTTGATTCTGCTACCTGTCATGCAGCAGTTTTCTGCTTCATGTCATTGCAAAATTTAACTAACGTTCCCTGTAGTCCTTTAAGTAATTATAAATGCCTATATGTGCATGAACTAGTAAAATACAATGACTCTTTTACATTATTAATTCAGCCACCAAGCTCACTCGTTTTTTGTTTCCATGTCACTGGAATGCCAGATTCAACATCTATCATTTTAACCCACTTTGTCAGAGGGAAAGAGATCTCTAGATCATTTAGAGTTGTTGGGAGGATAATGTGTCTGCTAGAGAACACAGGGTGGGTCCCAAGAGAATGTAGAGTTTTGTGCAGAGATGGAATAAACTTGTTAAAATAAACTAAATTATCTTATTAAATTCAATTGCATTGGAAATTTTCTACAAAAGGAGGGCAGCTTAATTTTTTTAAAGTTAATTTATTGACTTAAGTTGGATTTCTAGTATTAAACACAGTTCAAGAGTTAAGTTATAAAGTAATTAGATGAGCAACAGTGTTAAAGAGATAACAGATCTTACATTTTCTCTGTGATTCTTTGTCTGAAATCAAGTATTCTTGGACTTTAGCAAAATGTCTACTTTCTTGTTGCTGGTTCATCAAGTCCGGGGAATTTACAAGGTCTACATCACAATATCCAAACCACTCATACAGGTGATCTTCATCTTTTCTACATTGGACACTGCATAGAGGGTCCTCACCTATCCCAAGAATCTAAGTTTATAACTTAACCCTGGGTTTCTTTGTTTGGATCCATGGAAAAAATCAATTAGCTAATGGATGTAATAGTTTAAAAAGATGAGATTGTAAAGATGAGGAAAGGAAAGCAAGAGAAAAGTACTGGAGGAAGTGGATGAAAAACTGAGTTCTCAAAAATTTATACTGCTGTATCCTTCACTCAAAACTGGACCTAAAGGTGAAGGTGAAGGGGAGTAAAATAACAGATGACCTTTTCCAGCTTTATCCAGGCATTTAACATATACTTTAACATACACATTTCCCCTTCTAATGTAAATGCCTTGAATGCTGTTGAACCCAGAATTACTATTACAGACTTCCCAAATTATTTAATCATTTGCTTAATTTATCAATCTGTAGCCAACTCAATCATTGCAAAAGAACAAGGTGGCAGAAAGATCTTCTTAGAAGTAGTTCAGTGGATCACTCGCAGTTTTCCCTGTCTGGTAACTAGCCAGGGAGGGCTTTTCATTGGATTGAGGAAGGGGCTTGAAGATACGCAAGTGCAGATATTCTTCCTGACCAGCATCAACCTGTAGGGAAAAGAGAATGACTGTGAAAACCTTCCTTTTTATTGTTACAGAAGTTCACAATCAAGAATAATTAAAATCAAAAGTCTTAGCTTATCATTTTAACTCAAGGCAGGACAGCAAAACTCAAGGCAGGATTGCAAAACTCACTGGCAAAGCAACTAACAAACAACTAACAACTGACAAAGTTCCCCATGACGTTCTTGCAAAGAAGATAAAGTGGGGGCTGGGCAGGGCTACCGTTAGGTGGATTTGTAATTGGTTGACCAGACAAACCCAAAGGGTGCTCACCAATGGCTGCTTTTCATCCTGGAGAGAGGTGACTAGTGGGGTGCCACAGGGTTCTGTCCTGGGCCCAGTGCTAGTCAACATCTTCATCAGTGATGTGGATGAAGGAGTGGAGGGCATCCTGATCAAATTTGCAGACGACACCAAACTGGGCAGGGTTGCTAACACCCCAGAGGACAGGATCAAATTTCAAAATGACCTTGAGAGATTGGAGAGCTGGACCAAAGCTAACAAAATGAATTTCAACAGAGAGAAATGTAAGGTCTTGCACTTAGGCAGCAAAAAATGGAACGCACAAATATAGGATGGGGGACATGTGGCTGGATAGCAAAATGTGTGAAAGGGATCTAGGAGTCTTGGTAGATCACAAGCTGAACATGAGTCAGTAGTGTGATGCGGCAGCCCAGAAAGCCATTGTGATTCTTGATGGTGTCTAGATCAAGGGATCACTCTATTCTGCATTGGCTAGACCTCATTTGGAATACTGTGTCCAGTTCTGGGCACCTCAGTTCAAGAAGGATATCAACAAGCTGGAGTGTGTCCAGAGGAGGGTGACCAAAATGGTGAAGGGTCTGGAAGTTATGCCCTATGAGAAGCGTCTTAGGGAGCTGTGACACTGTAGGTTTCTTTCCAGTCTCTTAAGTTGACTTCCAGCCTTGCAAGACTGGAAATTCCCTCCCAGCGTTTTACTGGGGTTCTTACCAGCCTCCCAAAGCTGACTCCCACGCTTGGAACGACTGGCAATCTCCCCAGCTCTATCAGGTATGCTGCCACCCCCCCCCCGAATTATGAATATTTGGACAGAACAGGAGGGACCCTGCCCAATCTCTAAGCGTAAGGATCTTCCACCTCCCCCTCCCCTGAGTGAGAGGTATCAGCAAGGATGGTCCCAACCTCTGGGCCTACGATGCTGTGGTGTGAGTCTGCCCTAGGTTCTGCCACCTCTTCAGGCAGGACTCCTTCTGGTGTAGTAGGAGACAGTGACTGCAGTCTAAGTTCAGGTTGGTCCTCCAGTTGCACTGAAGACTGACCTCTGCTCAGGCTGCTTGCTGTCTTTGCACGCTGTCCGGACTCTTTCCGGGCCTGACTAGCATGGAAGACGAGATCATCACCCAACAGAGCAGGACATTCGTAGTCATCATAAACAGCAAAAGTCCAAACTCCTTCCCAGCCTTTGTACTGAACAGGAACGCGTGCTGTTGACAGTTGAGCCGGAGGAGCTCTAAAGGCTCTGATGGTGATCTTGATGTGATCATCAACAAGACCAGGATCCAGATATGAACGATGAATAGCAGAAACTTGTGCTACAGTGTCTCTGTAAGCAACAACTTTCCTGCCTCCTACCCACAGTGTGTGCCTTCTGTGAGTAGGGATCATGTCCGGATCAGGAGCAACTGAATGATCAGCGGGAGTGTCCCTGGAAGCCGAAGCAACAACTAACTGGGCCAACTTAGGCTTCTGCTTACAGTTGGCTTTAATATGTCCCAGCTCTCCACAGAGAAAGCATTTAGGGCTAGCCTTTTTCCCTGGCTGACCCTGAGCACCTGCCACAAACTGCTGCCCAGAGCGAGGCTGTGGTGGTGTGGTAGAGCTGTGCAGCTGAGGCTTCGAGGTAGTGTCATTTAGTGATGACCTAGGAGCAGAAGTGTTGTGCTTCTGGAGATCTTTGCGCGCTTGTTGGCATTTCTGCTTGTCTGTAGGAGGCATTACCACAGTAGGCTGGAATGCCTCTTCACCCCTGGAGGCAACAAAGCAATCTGCTGCCTTGGTGACCTCCTCAAGTGTCTTTGGCTCGCGTTGCAACAGGAAGGATGCAGTCTGTGGAGGTATGTGCTCCAAGAATTGTTCCAATAAAAACTGAAATAAGACCTCTTCTCTAGTGGATGGTTTAGCTGCTTGCATCCAAGAGTCCAGTGCCCGCTCAAGTGAACAAACCATCTCGTTGTAAGTCTCACCCGGTTTTTTCCTAATGGCACGAAATCGGGATCTAGATTTATCTGGTGTGAGTCCAAGCCTCTTCTGGGCTAGGGCCACAAACTTGGTGAAATCATTTCGGTCCGCAGCTGGCAGGTCGCTTGCCACTTTCAGTAATGTCCCTGAGAGATTAAGATGAAGTTCACTCATATAATTCTCCTCAGGGATCCCAAAATAATCTGCTGCACGTTTAAATGAGATGAGAAAAGCTTCAAAATCATCTGAGTCTCTGTAAGTTGGCAGCTGTCTGATGCGGGTAAGAGCAAGTCGCGGCTCTGGGTTCCGCTGAGCAGCTGTCTGGTTTGCAGTGGAAGCCTGCATCATGTCCATTGATTTATCTAGGAATCTTGCAATTTGCTCAGGGGGCAACTTGTCATGTAGGAGCCTTATTGATTCATGCAGGAGCTTTATTGATTCCCAGAAAGCAGCAGGGGAATCCATATGGTCACCAAGGGCTGTTACTGCCATAGCAGCCCCTTGCTGAGCTAGATTACTACCACTAGGGGTAGCTGGTTGAGCAGATGAGCTATCTTCTGTAGCATCCTGCTGTGTGACATTGGTACCACTAGGGGTCGCCACAGGATCCATAGTGTATTCCAGGATTTTTCCGGATCTTAAGTTCATAAAACTCCCTGACTACCTCTGTGCACCGAAAACTACAACACAGAAAAGGTCTGATTGGCTGATCAAAGAATATATATAGTGCTAGAAGCCCCAAAAGCCACAGAAAAAAGGGAGAAATCCTAAAAACCAAGACAAGTGGGGAAAAAAATCCCAAAGCCTTCTCTCCTCCTCCACCCCCTGCTTCACTCCCCCTCCTCCTCCTGAAGGAAAAGAGAGGAAAACAAAAACAAAACTCTGCCTCAGTGACTCAGTGAGGTACTTAGCAAATTCCTGCTACAAGCACCTTCCCATTCATATGCAGATTTACTAACTTGGCTGTTCCAAGCAGACTGAAAAAAAAAATTCCCGCTGCTGACTCAGAACACAATGCCAGAGTTTAGCAGCTTTAAAAATCCAAAAAAAAAACTTCTTTCCCCAACAGAAGCTCTGAATGACAGAGCCAGCAGCTCTTCACTGAAAGCTTTTTTTAAAAAAAAAACACCAGAAAATCACTCCTTTCCTAAAGAGAGTTTCTGTTTGACGATAGGAAGCAACTCCTCACCAGAAAAAGCCCCTCCCTCCTCCTGCTTGAAGGAGTGGAAGGGAAAACAGGCAGAGATCACACTCTCAATGAACAGGTAGGCGACTCTGCCCCCCCAGCCTCCAACTCCCCCTCCCTTTTCAAGCCTCAGAAAGGACGAGAAGGAGAGGAAAAAAAAATCCCTTTTAAACCACAGGCTGTTTAAGAAGGGTTCCCTCGCTCACACATCCAACCCCCTTCTCCTGGGCTTAATTCCTCGCCACAGACACAGGGGAAGTGAAGCCAAGCCTCAACTCTGCACCCTAAAAAACCCACTCGCCGTTTGAAAACCGCTGCCACCATGTGACACTGTAGGTTTCTTTCCAGTCTCTTAAGTTGACTACCACCATGCAAGACTGGAAATTCCCTCCCAGCGTTTTACTGGGATTCTTGCCAGCCTCCCAAAGCTGACTCCCACGCTTGGAAAGTCTGGCAATCTCCCCAGCTCTATCAGGTATGCTGCCACCACCACCCCCGAATTATGAATATTTGGACAGAACAGGAGGGACCCTGCCCAATCTCTAAGCGTAAGGATCTTCCACCTCCCCCTCCCCCTGAGTGAGAGATCCTATGTAGCATGTGCCAAACCTGGTGTGGAAATGGAGAGAAACGGAGGTTTTCAGAAAGTGTTTAATCAAGGCATGCAAATAAACAATATACACTTGGGAGACTCCCCTCTCCCAGGTACACTTAGTTACAAGAATTTACAAAACAGATATAACAGCACAGATACATTCTTAAGATCAGCCAATTCCCAAAATAACAACATCCCTAACGTGACTAACTACTTATTTCTAGTTACTCACAATTAGGTTATAGGCTTAGATGGTCTAAAGGAGAAGAGAGGGGGGTTCCAGGAGACACGGCATGTCTGCCAGCTCGACTGGCCCAGCTCTCCTCTCTCTGTCTCTCTCCGTCTCTCTCTCTCTGGCCACATGGCCTCTCATAAGTTTTATATTTTCCTCCTTGGAAGGATCTGGAAGCATCTCCAAGATGCCCACCTCTTTTCCTTTTGGTTGGTCAATTCTCACCTTGTGACCTGTGATACTGACCCTTTTCTTTTGGTTGGTCAACTCTCACCCTGTGACCCTTGATGTAATCCCAACACCTCATTAACCCTTGGTTTACCTGAAGAGGGAAGTATCTCCCTTTGATAAGCCTAGATAATGGAAAGCCCCCATTATCACAGGAGCTGGGTATGTTTAGTCTGCAGAAGAGAAGTTAAGAGAGGACATGATAGTCATGTTTAAATATTTGAAGGGATATCATATCTACGAGGGAGCATGCTTGCTTTCTGCTGCTCCAGAGACTAGGGCCATTTCTGCATTAGACTGTTATAGCGCAATGATTTCACTTTCAACATCCTATGGAATCCTGGGGTTTGTAGTTCAGGGAGGGGCATTTAGAATTCTCAGCCAAAGAGCTCTTTGGCCTCAGGAAACTACACTCCCCAGAATTCCACAGGAGGTTGAAAGTGGAATAGTAGCACTATAACAATGTAGTGTGGAAATGGCCTAGGACAAGGAGCAATGGATTCAAACTGCAGGAAAAGAGGTTCCACCTGAATCTCATGAAGAACTTCCTGAGGGTCAGAGCTGTCTGGCAGTGGAATATGCTACCTGGGAGTGTGGTGGCATCTCCTTCTTTGGAGGTTTTTAAGCAGAGGCTGGTGGCCATCGTCGCGAGTGCTTTGATGTGGGTTCCTACATAGCAGGGGGTTGGACTGGATGGCTCCTGGGGTCTCTTCCAACTCTGTGATTCTATGACTCTAAACTAAACAGTTGCATTAAACAGGAAATGTACATTTCTGGGTTACTTATTTTGACTTCCCATTTAATTGGACAGACAATCCTCTTGGCCAGATCATATAGTAGGAGGGAAATTTTTCAGGGCAGAAGGAGCCAGCGCTCACCAGGTAATTTTTTCCCTAGTCATCATGAAGTGGACCAGTCTTGGAGTCTCTGAAGCCAGAGTTGGCATCTTCTAAAAGTGATGTGAGACCATCTTACTTGATCTGGTTTTCAGTGGCCAAGGTACGTGGAGATTTGCAACACCAAGATAGTATCTGGCTTTATAAGCAATTTTTTGTTTGGTTTGAGGTGTCAGCAATCAAACCAGATGGTTGGGCAGAGACAGGAAAGCCTCAGAGATTATCAGAGCTTCTGCATTGTGTGTCTCAAGGCCAAGCTAAAAGGGACGTGCAAGACGTGAATATTTTCTGTGTTGTTTTGCTAAATGAAAACCAGTGCTGAAGGCTACATTTGTGAGTGGAAGAATGTTTGGTAGGTCCATATCCATATCAATGAATACAGTCACCCCACACTCCCCTTATCCCTCCATCCCCACACACCTAGTTCCCACAACCATGCTTCTCACACAAAGCCTCTCCCACATCGCCCCACATGTACTGCACACAAATCCATGCCACAGATACATATAACCCCCAGCACGCGAACGTAGAACTCCAACCACCCTCCACACACCTGTTTACCCTTAGCTGTGAGCATCTTTCCTCCACACACTACAGGTATCTGCACAAGAACAGCCCATTTGCATTCACAGCACAGCAATTTGTATGGGATAAATACATTCAGAGACAGTTTAGTGCTGAAAGGCACATTTTTGTGGTTGTTTCGAGTAGGGCTTTCCAAACAATGTGTCGTGACATGTTAGTGGGTCGCCTGAAGTGTGGTGGTGTGTCCCCGATCTGGGCTGAGAAAGACCCTTCCACCCAGCCTCTCCCGCTGCTACCGCTGCAGCAGCAAGCCAGGATCAGGTGGGAGGGTTTCCTTTCCTGCTGCTGCCGCCACCCTCACCAGGGTATTTCCTCAATGAGGACAACAGAAGCGAGGCAGGATCAGATAGGGGGACTGCCTTTCCTGCTGCTGCCACCCACACCAGGGTCTTTCCTCAGAGGGCAATGGCAGCGAGCCATGATCCAGTGAAGCGGGGGAGCTGATTTTCCCATTGTTTAACCTCTGGCTTGTTAGTAAAGCTGAATTACTGTGTCACGAAATGATGCTTGTCCAAAAAGTGTGTCACTAACATGAAAAGTTTGGAAAGCCCTGGTTTAGAGAGTCTGCTATTTCTCAGTGGCAGCACTGACCTTAATGAAGTAGTTGGTTCCAGCAACCACCTGTGTTTTGTACTCTACAGCAATGAAAACAGAATAGGTCTTGTTTTCCTTCGTTTCTATTTGAGGTTTCACCTGAAATTTACAAGTAGAATATTTTGACATTTTACTTCTTGTACAGAAAACAACTGAACAGTGTCAGGAAAAGGTGGGATATTGTTCCATTAATTTAGGCACTTGAAATTTAATTTCACTAAAACCCACAGGACGTTACTGAATTTAAATATCCACACAAAACATACTGTCTTAAGATGATTCCTGGCCTGAGGCAAAAGGTACCAATGGTCTTTCCCTGACGCTCCATACTAGTAGTTCTGAAGATAGCAGGATGGTATCATAGAATGAATTGCTGTTGACTCTCACTCAAGACCTTCTGGGTGTCTCACAGAGTGTCCAAAATGTTATTTAGAAGAGAAAAAAAGCTAACAATGCAGTCTTGTTTTTGAAAAATGTCAAAAATGTGGGGGTAGGGGTTGCAACTTATTCAAGTTATGAGATGCCATTCTCAGAGGCTTCCAAGAGAGACAATTTTCCTCCACCCACCCACCTTTGCCAGAAAAAGGGCTGCCTGAGGAGCCTTGAAAGGGGCTGGGCTACAAAAACAGCCATGAGTATCTGCACGTTTTCCATCCCAGTGTTTATGGAGGAAAGCAAGAAATTTACCCCGTTCCTTCAGAAACTGTCTGGCATTTTGCCTCTTTGAAGCTCAAAATAAAATTTTTAAAAAGTGGGAAAACCTGAGGTTATCGGTATTTATGTTCTTGTTCTGAAGTTGGTCTGCATGTCAATGACCAAAGACAGATAATGGAAGATCAGAAAGATAAGAGAGAGAAAATGTGGGAGTGATTGCGTTCCTTTTCCCGCACCATGGGATTACAATAGCACATCACCATTGGTTCCTCCAAACGTCAGATATCTGAGACTCCCTGCTATAACTTTATCTAAAGCAAAATCTAAGATATTAACAAATGGCCAGATAAAATAAATAATGAGAAATGCTCACAGTTTATCTTAAGATTTGAGTTGTCCCATAGCAAATGGCTGTCAGGATGGTGTACCACAAAAACATAAAAATCCAAAATAACACATCAAGCACATGGGGAAGCAATATAATAAAACAATTAAAAGCAGTAGTCAGCTAAAAACAGGGCAGCTTAAAACAACAAGAAGATCTAGAAATATATCAAAATATATAATTATATGAAAACTAAACAGTAAAACCACAGGGGACCAAAAGGCTTTTAAAATCTCTCTTGTGCTGAAAAAGATCACAAAATCAGAACGAGGCAGTTCTCTCTGAAGAAGGCTTGAGAAAGGGAGGGCAGGTAGATTTCCACTGAAAAGACCCACACTGGAGTACATAACCATGGTACCTCAGCATGTGAAGGTGTTTAGACCCTAAGGATTTCAGGAACCATGTAGGAATGTACAGTAAAAGCTGTTTCAGATACAGGTTGAGTTCCCTTCTCTGAAATGCTCCAAAATCTCAAACTTTTGCAAAAGAAGAACCAGTTTTTTTGTTTTTGTTTTTTCTTTCCTGTAGGGAACATGAGAGAGTTACGGAGACTTGCCTGGGACTACATGCACCGCTTCCAAGTCTCTCAGTCAGCTTGGCACATTTTCCCCCCTCACAACTTGTTTCAGCCTCGTGCTTGTGCTGCTTACGAAGTCTGTCAGTTCGCTTGCCACTCTCCTCCCGCCCCCTGCAGCTCAGTTTGCAAGCAGGGCATATGCAAAGTCCAAAGCAAGTTGAGAAGGGGTGGAAAAAAGGTACCAAGCCAGCAGAGAGACTTTGCAAGCACCATGCATGCAGTCCCAAACAAGTCTCCATCATTCCCTTATGTTCCCTACAGGAAGAAGGAAGAAGGGAACTGACAAAAAAGTATACCCCACCTCAAAAGAACAGCATATAATCTCTTTACAGGGAAACAACTGAAGGCACAAAACAATAACAATGTATAGGCAAATAACTCCAAAATCTAAAATCTGAAACACTGCTGGTCCCAAGATAAGGGATACTCAGCCTGTACTGTGGCTTCAAGCCATGAAGGGCTTTGTAGCCGAGCTCTGAAAGAAACTGAAAGAAAGGGAAGATGTCACAGTGATGGTATAATAACCAGACTGTAGCACCCGGCAGTTCCAGCCAACACCCTAAAAACTGTGGTCTAGGGAACCCTGGGGGCCCACAGATCCCACATTGTTGCTGCCACTGCTGGACACTAACAGCAGTGGCAGCAACAGGGATACAGCAGTGGGTGCATGCGTGTGCCCAAACTGCTACCTTGTGGCAAATGAGGGAGCAGTTTGGGTGCGTGCACACACCTGCCGCTGTGTCCCTTTTGTCAGGGGAGCCACAGCAGGGGGTGTGGGGGGACACAGCGTCAGGCACATATACATTTCAGCACACGCACACACCCCTGCCGAAAGGGACACAGTGGAAGGCCTGTGCGCACACCAAAACTATGACTCTGGAGACCAAGGTTTGAATCCTCACTTGGCCATGGAAACTCGCTGAGTGACCTTAGGCAAGTCGCATTCTCTCAGCCCCAGAGAAAGGCAAAGGCAATGGCAACAAATCTTGCCAAGAAAATCCCCATGATAAATTTGCCTTAGGGTTGCCATAATTTTCCGTGGAGAGAGACATGGTGGCTAGAAAGAACCTCCCCCTGTCAGTGGCATTTGTGGGAGATTGCCATTATGGGGGGTTGGCAAGATTTGTTCAGGGGAAGTTTGCCTTTGCCTTCCTCTGAGGCTGAGAGAATGTGACTTGCCCAAAGTCACCCAGTGTCTGAGAGCAGATTTGAAACCTAGTTTCTAGAAGCCTTTACTACATAAATAATTCTGGAATATTTAAACAAATTTTTGAATATTTAAATCTTGAGTTAAGACTTGGGACCCCCGATGAACAAATTATATTTACAGGGGTTCCCTGCTAAAGAAAAGGTTAAGAACCACTGCCCTAAAAATGTATTTTGTACTAACAAAGTTTCTAGACAATATTTCAAAGCAGCCCTGCCTAGAAAATAGCACAGCCTAAACAGGTAGGCCTGGATCTACAAAGCCTGGCTGTTCCTTTCCATGTAATGCCTAAGCCGGGTTTTTTTTTTAAAAAAAATGCTCTATACCACAAAAGACATTTTTACCTCTAATTGCAAAGATAGATCCAGCAGCACCACCCAAGCTATGGATTTGATCCATTAAGGTTTAGGATGGGTACAAGCCTTCCAGAATAGGGTGAGTTCACCTAGCCAAAAGAAGCACCCACTAGGAGTGCCACCTTCATACTCAGTATGACTGGGTTAAAACAAACTTTTGTTGCTGATTTTTCTAAGGCACAGTTTAATTGAAATATAACTTAGCCACATTCTAGCCTGCATTTTTAGCAGGCTCTTTCACTCACCTGATCAACCAGCTGTTGAATGTTGGAGGTAGCAGCTTTGGCATCACCTAAGCCTCCGGCCATCTTGCTCATGAGTCAGGTCAAAGAAGTCTGGAAAGTCTGTGCCCTGAAGTCAGAAGCAACTGTGTATCAGAGAATTAATCTGGCCTGTTATATACTCACAGAGTCACGTGACATTTATGTAGATTAGCTTAGAGGAGTCATTCCTTGAGTAGGAAAAGAAAAGAAGAGCACCGTGCAAAGGCAGAATTCTGTCTCAGTGGGTAGATGCAGTGTAGGAGTGTGTAATGTAAACCAATAACATCTGTGAATATGCAAAAGATAAAATGGTACACACAGCAGAATCAACTATTTTGTCACAATTGTCTCGAGAAAGGTTGTGGAATCCTGATGCATGAATAATAGGCACATGACTGACTTTTGCTTTTCAGCACAGATGAGGCAACATGTCTTCCAATATTGCCTAATGCAGACTTTAAGTTTCCACAGCCAATTCATCAGCAGATGAGATGTGAGGCCAAGTTGCCTGTGTGGCTCTTTGGATTTAAAGGACTGAATCCAGTGTCAGCCCCTTCCAACTAGAGTTGACCCATTGGAATGAATGGATACTTTTAGTCACCACTGACTTCAATGGGGTTTCATCAGTTGGGATTAATATTAGATTTAACTAAAATCGCAGCCAACGAAGAAAAGTGATCAAGAGCTTGATGGAAAAAGAGAGAGCTTTCCCTGTTTTGTTTTCCTACGTAAAACTTACTCCCTCCTTCTGAAGCTGATGTTTCTTCCAGTATAAGAGAAAGAACACATATGTGTTCATAGACCAGAGGCCACTTTTTATCAATCTATTATTGCATAATCTAAAATTGATTGGTTGCCAATGTGCCCTTTATTTAATGTAAAAGCTAAATGTATGTCCATTAAAACCATTTATCTGATAGTAAATCCAAGAAACTTAAATTTAGGACTTAGGAACTAGGTTTATTTAGGCAGTTGCAAGGCTGCCCTTCTGTGTAAACATTTACCTGTGACTCAAATGATAGCTGTTGTGCAGTTTTAACCTATGAGCCAGACTGCTGTGTGGCTTGAAGTACTGAGTTGTGCCATTTTGTGAAACTACGTGAAATATGTCTTAGCTACAGCTGCTACATTTCTGTTATTCAGTTGGAGTTCCTGAATAAAGCTGACCAATCTGTCATGTGATTTCCTAATGCCTCTGTGTCAGTATTTGAGCCCTGTAGAAAACAGGATGCTTGATCCCTGGGATGCATTTTAGAATTTTGCAAATTAGTGATTTCTCAATACATTCTATACAACTGACAGGCATATGATAAAAATCAAGAACAGTCCCTAAATAGATAGGCTGCAATGAACTAACATACCGCAAAACTCATTCTTGTTGTTTCTGTAACAAATCAATTGGATTGTCTCAGAGCAATTTGTATACACAACTACTTTTTGTAGTTGTAGAATGTAATTGGTTACTAACTGCAGTCTCCCAGTACTCGTTTACCATTATAGTTATTATTTCACAAAATAAAACTCTTTATTTTCCCATTTCTCAAAAGTAAATAGAACAGATGTTTCTTAGTGGTATTCAAAATCTTTACCAATGACTTGGATGAAGGAACAGAGAACATACTGATCAAATTAGCAGATGATACCAAGTTGGTCAAAATGACCTTGACACATTAGAGACTTGGGCCAAGGCTAACAAAATGAATATCAACAAAGAGAAATGTAAGGTCCTACCCCTAGGGAGAAAAAATGGAATGAACAAATATAGGATGGGGGACACCTGGTTGGACAACAGTACATGTGAAAGGATCTGGAAATCTTAATAGGCCACAGTGTGATGCAGCAATCAAGAAAGCCAACACAATTCTTGGTTGCATCAATAGGAACATGGCGTCTAGATCAGGGAAAGTAATGGTATCACTCTATTCTGCTTTGGTCAGACCTCATTTGGAATATTGTGTCCAGTTGTGGGCACCTCAGATCAAGAAGGATATTGACAAGCTAGAACATGTCCAGAGGAGGGTGACCAAAATGGTGAAGCGTCTGGAAGCCATGCCCTATGAGAAGTGTCTTAGAGAGCTGGATATATTTAGCCTGCAGAAGAGAAGGTTAAGAGGAGGCATGATAACCACATTTATATATTTGAAAGGATGTCATACAGAAAACAGCTTGTTTTCCGCTGCTCCAGAGACTAGGACAAGGAGCAATGGATTCAAATTGCAGGAAAAGAGATTCTACCTGAACCTCAGGAAGAATTTCCTGACAGTCAGAGCAGTTCAGCAGTGGAATATGCTGCCTCCATGGAGTGTGGTGGCGTCTCCTTCTTTGGAGGTTTTTAAGCAGAGGCTGGATGGCCATCTGTTGGAGGTGCTTTGATGTGTGTTCCTGCATGGCAAGGATGACTGGATGGCCCCTGGGGTCTCTTCCAACTCTATGATTCTACGATTCTAATTATCATGGTGGATAAGACATGTTGGAATGCTACAGCTATTTGCCTGTAATACCAAAATAGACATCAGTATATAAGAAAAGGTCTTGATAGAGCACAAGCTCGATAGGAGTCTAAAGTGTGATGTGGCAGCAAAAAAGACCTATCCAATTCTAGGCTGCACCAGCAGGAGTATTCTGTCTAGATTGAAGGAATCCAGTTGCAGTAGTGGTGGTGCCACTCTATTCAGCTTTGGTCAGATCTCACCTAGAATGCTATGTCCACTTCTGGGCATCACAATTCAAGAAGGATATTGACAAGTTGGAAAATATTCATGGAAGCATGACCAAGATGATCAACAACTTGGTCTGGAAACCAAGCTTTATCAGGAATTACTTAGGGAGCTGGGTATGTTTAACTTAGAGACTGAGAGATGATATGGTATGGTAACCATCCTTAAATATTTGAAGGGATGTCAGGGACAAGATTAAGCAAGCTTATTTTCTGCTGCCCCTAGAGATTAGGGATTCAAAATGGATTCAAAATGCAAGAAAAGAAATTCTGCCTTGATATGAAGAATTTTTTTACTTTAAGAACTCTTCCACAGTAGAATGGACAGTCTCAGGACTCTATGTATAACATGGAGTATACTAGACTATATAAATTATGTTACTGGTTTTTTGATGTAGTGTAATCTAGATACTATTGTTACTAGTTTTAATAATTTTTTTAAAAGATTTATTTAATTTTAAAAAAGATGACAATGGGCTCTTCTTCACTAGAAGATTTTATACAGAAATTAGATGGCCATCTTTCAGGATGAATTCCTGCATGGCAAGGGGTTAGACTAGATGGTTGTGGTGCTCAACCTAGGAAAAAGCCAGATAGGAGTGACTTAAGTGACAGACAGAAAGAAACTGAGGAGATGGTAGATTGGTGGGCTGGATCATGAGCAGTACGCAGGAAGGGACAGAGTTCCTGCCAAGCTACTCAGTTCGGGAACATTCTGGTGTTTGGTCTCTGTGCAGGCACGAAAACCCATTGTATGAGGCACAGAGACAACGAAAAAGAATAAACAAATATCCTTAGGGATTAATAAGACAACGGCATAACAGTATGCCCAGTCTCACCTTGTCTTCCAGCAATACTACCCATGAAGAATATTCAAAAACATGTTTTAAGTTGAAATAATTACATTTGAAATGCTGCTTTTAAAACACAGTCCTTTTCTGCCTCAGAAGACCAGTTGCTCAAAGAGACTTACACTGATAAAAATGCCCAGGATGACAGAGAAAAAAGTCATAGGAAAGGGTTTTTCCTATCCTGGATATTTTACTAAGTCATTGCATTAAAAAAGGCATTTCAAGCAAGCACTACCAGAACAACACCTTTGTATGCTTACTGCATGGGGGGTGGGGAAGGAAAGGTAACTGAAAAGCAATATGAGTTACTTGGGAATAATTGAGAATCAGGGACACATCCTTTTGCATGTAGTAGCTAGTGATAGTAATGATTAAGATTAGGAAAATACGAACATGGCACAAAACTTTTGCGGGTCCATTCCCTGAAGAAATGACTAAGGACTTGAGTGCAAATTGTGTGGAGAGGGATGGAGTCAAAGCAAACACACTTGTGGCTGCTCCATGATTATGGAATTCCTCTCCGCCGGAGGTTTAGTTGGCTCCCTCTCCTTTCCTTTCACCAGCAGGCTAAGACTTTCTATTCAGGAAATAAATAGGAAATAAAACCTTTTAAACTTGAAAAATGATGGGGCTCCCAACTAGATCTAGAATATAGGAATGGAGTGGATACACACATGGATATGGCTGGGCACCTACTAAATACATTTCCACTCACAAATGAAACTTTAAGTGCTGGTCCAACATAGAGATGTTCACATGGACTGTGGATCCATTTCATCTTAGCCCTTTCACAGATAGTGCAAATTATATGGAAGCTTTGTGAACCTCTTGTCTGTGCTCCATGGTGACACCTCAAAAACTACACACTAAAAATGTTTGATCAAGCCGGATGTTATCTTTGTTAATACTGGTAATCCCCATTTACCTTGTCCACTGAAAAACAATTCAAGTTAGAAGGTTTCACATCACTTTTAGAAGATGCCAGCTTTGCATTTGAAAACAGAACCATTTGTCTTTTAGCAGTTCCCTCTCCATGGCATTGGGCTTTATCTGCTAAGTGGACAGAGGGGGTAGGGCTAGCATGCTTTTCTTTGTGTGCTGAGTCAACAGTCAGCATGCTTATTAAAAGTCTGAAGGAGTCTGTAGTCATCTCTATATCTTGTGACTGGAAGGGAAAAGAACTATGGAAGTAGTTCGTCATTACCCGTCTAGACAACATTGCTTTCAATAGAACGTGGTCAGAACTGGGCTGCTACATACACACCTGACTCTCCTCCTCCACCATGGCACAGCACTGCAGCAGGATCTTGTAGAGGTGGTGTAAATGGGGGTCCAGTTTGTTATTTCTGAACACTTCTACCTCTGGTTGAAGAGGGGAGGCAAATGCTCCTAATAGTTAACTCCTCTTCTCCCTTGCTCAGTTTCCACCACTATCCACATACTGGGGTAAATCGCAGAAAGGAAACTGTGGCTCTCACTCAAGCTATTTCCACACTAGACTGTTATAGTGCTATTATTCCACTTTGAACTTCCTACGGAATCCTGGGGTTTGCAGTTTTGGGAGGGGCCTTTGAGGCCCCTCCCTAAACTGCAAACCCCAGGATTCCATAGGAGGTTGAAAGTGGAATAATAGCACTATAGCAGTCTAGTGCGGAAATGGTCTTTATTTCCACAATGCTTTCTCATTTGCTCACTCATGCATTTGGTTGCCCTTGTTCATCACCATGGGATAGGGAGGAGGAAGAGGATGGCCTGGCTTCCATGCCGAGGAAGAGGCAACAAGTCAGACTTCTGTTTTCATCCGTTCCTTATATGTCCATTCCTTGTCTTTTGGGGGAAGTGTTACATCCTCAAGGTGTTTCAAAACCTGAAAGTGGCACTGCTTACGAGATTGCCACAGCAAAAATTGATGTGATCACCATGATGAAATCATGGCAGATGCAATTGCCTCAATGGTATGAGCTTCAGTGTAGATAGTCTAGGCCTAGGGGGCACCTTGAAAAAATTCAGACTAAAAAATCCTTTACTAGCGCTGTATGTGCCACTCTGGAGAAGGCCTGAATAGGATTATCTTGAGACTTGGATGAGAATCCTCATTGCTGCTCCTAGGCCATTTTTCTGCCTTGAAACACTGCATGCTCTCCCAATCCCAAATGAGCTCTTGTGGACCAAGAAGACTAGCCATGTGTAATAGGAAAGGCCCCTTTTCATTTTGTAAACAGGCACTGAATCCCAAACATTCAGACTTACTGCATTTCAAGGTTTCTTGTACAAGTAACCAGAGAAGAATGATGGAATAACCCTTTTCCCTTCCTACTTGCCAACAACAGCTGTAAAGTCAAAAGGTGAAGGAAGGGGCAACCTGGGGTAATGGTGGTGACAGCACTGAGGCAAGTAGCCCACTGAGCGAGCCCACCAAAAGTTCAGGGCACCAGGCAGCTGTGGATGCTGCCTCTTCCGTCTATATGTGAGGACCCTGGCAATCAGGAAAATCTACTGCCTTGACAGTCACCTGCCCATCGCTCCCCACCCCTGCCTGTTACCACCCTGCTGCAGCTACCCCCACCACTTTCTTTCTATCCAAAATACACCTATAAAGTTGGGTGGCAGTGCAGCTCAGCTTCGGATTGCCTACAACCAAACAATAAGGGTCATCTTGTTATCCCAAAATGTAGGGACCACAAGGCCCACTCCGCGATGCCAAATACCTCCTTGCAAAAGTGGGGAATGAATTAGCTCAAAGAGGAGGCTCGCAAGAGGGGGGTAACTTAACGAGACCTTTTCTACCAATGTTTATTGGCTTGCACAGAAAAAGAACCAGCTAGAGATTCAAAAGTAAGCTAAAAATGTGGGGAATTCACTCATGCATGCACACAAGATACAAATAGCCAAACATTCACACAAGAGCTAGCTGAAGAATAAAGGCAGGAAAAATTACGGATAGAGAGGCTGAGAGGTTTTTTAGGTTTATAATTACCAGTCCAGAAGAACATGAAGAAGCTGAAATGTGACTTAGACTTGTGTCTAAGGGCAGACCAGATCAGGATTCAGGGTGACATAGTGGGGTCCAGCATTTCATCTGACTGCACCTAACTTCTCAAAATCAAGGGTTTATATACTCTGTTTCCCTCCCTGAAGGGGTGTGAGTTGATTGCTCTCCTAGCCTAATGGACAATGGGAATTGCAGCACAGACAATAGACTATCAACCCACTAATGTTTGCAGTGTTTGGATGACAAAGACATAATGTATGTTGTAATAGCTGTCTATTGTGGGATGGCATTTATTTGCCTGACAAACGACATAGTCTTACCTGGCAGATGGTTGACCTGCCTCTCTTATTTACAGTCAGGTTTCTTCCCTTGCTTGGTTTGGTCACCTTTCAGGCTTGATTTTGATATCAGAGCCAATTAATACAGTTACCAATCCAATATAGTGCCAATTAGGTATGGTGCCGATCCAAATCATACTGATATTGAAGATCCTCAAAGCGGGGCCTTACTATCTCTTGCACATCCTGGGTTCTACTTTTGTCACAAGACAGATCCATACAAGTGAGAAGACTACAGTCTTTTGCTTGAATGCAATTTCTTGTCACCAATGGTGATCAAGTAAATATTTATAATGTAAACTGGAAAATAGTTCATGCAACTCTCCCACTGCAGGATTCATCCATTTCATTCCATTGCATGTTGCAATTACTTGGAAAATAGAGTGGCATCATTGCCTGAATGCAGACCATCCTCACTTCTTAGGACTCTAACAGAGGAGACCTGCCTTTCTCCTAATAGGAAAGATCTCCTGGGGAAGTATTCTGTCCACAAGGAACCCAAGCCAGACCTGAATACTCAGAGGACATGGTTGTTTCCTCCTTCTACCTTAATTCTAGCACTCCAAAAGACTGCAGAAATGGCAAGTATGCACACATGCATGTACATGTACACACACACCAGGACTGTCCAGTGTGCCCTAACCCCTCTTTACACACACACACTTCTGGGTTGCTTTCTTATGCAAAACTTATGCAAAACTGGCTCTATATCCCCCCGCAAACCTTTTAAAGGACAGACGGTATCATGCCAGCTTGTTTTTTAAAGACCATCAAGTTGTTTCTTTTTTCTGGAGAATTTGGAGGTTGGAAAAACTGACAAACATCCTCTCTCGATATACAGATAGACCCACCATAGGCAAATTAATTATTGTCTATGACTACTGTATCATAGAAGGGAGTTGGAAGAGACCGCAAGGGCCATCCAGACTAACCCCCTGCCATGCAGGCATACACAGTCGAAAACCTCACTAAAGATAGCCATCCAGTCTATGTTGGAAAACTTCCAAAGAAGGAGACTCTACCACACTCTGAGGTAGTATATTACATGGTTAAATTGCTCTTGCCAGCAGGGAGTTCTTCCTAATGTTTGGGTGGAATCTCTTTTCTTGTAGTTTGAACCTATTGCTCCTTGTCCTAGTCCCTGGAGCAGAAAAAAACAAGCATTCCCATCTTCCATATGACATCATTACAAAAATATAAACATGGCTATCATATCATCTCTTAACCTCCTCTTCTTCAGGCTAAAGACACCCAGCTCCCTAAACCACTCCTCATACAGCATGGTTTCCAAGCCTTTAACCGTTTTGGTCACCCTCCTCTGGACACATTATCCTTCTTGAACTGTGATGCCCAAAATTGGACACAGTGGCCCAGGTGGGGTCTGACAGAAGCAGAATAGAGTGGAACTGTTACTTTCCTTGACCTAGACTTTCTACTCCTATTGATACAGCCTAGAATTGCAGTCGCTTTTCTAGCTGCCACATTACACTGTTCCATTTATCCGAAAAGACACATTCGTCCAACATTGCTTTGTAGGTTCAGTAAGGTCATATAAACTCACACATTTTCTGGAGCTTCAGTACCGACAAAAGAGTTGTAGGATTAGTGCAATCTAATTCTCATCTGGTATGGTGGTTAATGTTGGACTGGAACTTGGGTAAGCCCAGTTCTACGCCTTAATCAGACATGAAACACTGTTGAAAAACCCGCCAGGGGCATTACCATCAATAGGAAAAACATCACAGCCAACACGAGGCAGCAGGCTAACAGTCTTTATTGCGGGCAATAGATCAAGTAGCAGACTATTAAGTTACAGCGCAGCGAGCCATCTCCTCGTCCAGAGCAGAAAGGAAAGGAAACAAGAAAAAGGCACAGCCTGTTCAAAAGCCGTGTTTTTAAGTATACATATTCAATAACAAGGCGTTCCCTTAACCATGACAATGTTGCGGCTACAGGCAGCAGAAGACCTTGAATACGTTTAGGTTTCACATGGGAAGCGTTCACAGAAAGCTAGACTAAACAACTACAAGCAGCTTTGCGTTCTCACCCTCTAGTGGTGGGAAAATATGAAGCCAGGAGTAACAACAGGTCCCATCATGCTTCTCAACCTGTGACAAACACAATGGGTGACCTTGGGGCTGCCACTCTTGCTAAGCCTGACCAAGCAGAGGGTTGTTACTGTGCGGATAAAGTTAACAAGGTGAGAGCTACATACACTACCTTTAACTGGAAGAAAATTATAATATAAATGCAAGTAATAAATAGCGCAAACATTTCAATACTCTTTATTAAGCTTCTTGTTAATATTTGTTGAAGAAAAGGGGCTCAAATGTCACTGAAGCGATACCTCTGTGTAGTGATTGTATCATGTCAGTCTGCTGGGGCCCATTTACATTATACAATGATAGTTCCATGATTCCACTTTAACTAACATCGTTCCATCCTGTGGAATCCTGGGGCTGGTAGTTTAAGGAAGGGGCATGTAGAATTCTCAGCCAGGGCTTGAATGGCTCAGCAAATTACATGCGCCAGGTGTTTAAAAGATGGTACCATGGCAGTTAAAGTGGAATATTGCATTACAACTGTGTAGTGAGAATGGGCCCTGGGGTGGCAGTAGTCCCAGCATCAGGAAATAGCACTGTTGGGCACCTTCCAATGGCCCAAGTCCTCTGGAGGGCTACTGGCTTGTCTCTCCATCCCATAGCATCTCCTTTCCTTGCCATATTGAAAAGGTATAGCCAAAGGGGGAGGAGACACTGTCTAGCTGGTGAGTCCTGATACTTGACTCCACTCTTTTTATTGTCTTTCAAACGCCAACAGAGCAATGCTACATTGGTTCCCCAATGTACTGTGAAGGAATTAAAAAGGGAGAGGGCTTGTTTTCCTCTGCTCCAGAGACTAGGACAAGGAGTAATGGATTCAAGCTGCAGGAAAGAAGATTCTACCTGAACCTCAGGAAGAACTTCCTGATAGTCAGAGCTGTCCAGCAGTGGAATATGCTGCCTCGGAGTGTGGTAGAGTCTCCTTCTTTGGAGGTTTTTAAGTAGAAGTTGGACGGCCATCTGTTGGGAATGCTTTGATGTGTGTTCCTGCATGGCAGGGGGTTGGACTGGATGACTCCTGGAATCTCTTCCAGTTCTATGATTCTATGAATAGATTCCTGCATGGCATAGCCTTGGGCTAGGTGGTGGTGGACTTCCTGCACTGGCAGGAAGTTGCACTAGATGACCACTGAGATCTTTTCCAACTCTATGATTCTTATTCTAAAACGGTGAGCATGAGCAGGGCATTTGCCACCTAAAGTTGCTTTTTTTGCTGCTGCAATGTACGGAGGTAGAGACGGCTTTTCTCCCCTCAATATACTTATGTACAAGCAGGCAAACCAGAAAGAAGGCTCCACTAATTTTCTGTCAAACTCCACCCTCAGTGACTGTGGAGGGTCCTACTAAAGGCAAAGACAGAACATTCCCTTGCAATTACTGTGTTTTTTAATTTGTATGCAATTTGTGTGTGTATGTGTGTGTGCGTGTTGTATGATCTGTATGAGCACAGAACTGTTTTGTTTAGAGTATGGACCAGGTGCTATAATTACTTTTCCTTATGAGGAGGCTTGTAGTATTTCCAGTTCTTAGATGATACCTTACATATAACTCATATTACACAAGACTAATGAGTACTATGGGACGTTATGTAGAAAACAGTGGTACATGTAGAGATGATGGGAGAACTAAGATGTGGAAATGTCTTTCTTGTATAGCATCTCCATGACCCCTTTCCCCTTTGTTGCTTCAAATGGCCTAGAACAGCGGCTGACAGGCTCCAGCACTAGGAGATCACAAGTGGACAATGTGGAGAGGTTCCAGTTTAAGAGTCTACTTTACACAAACCTTCAGGTTACCCTTAGTTTCTAGGTTCTATTTATTTCTTGTTTCTCTCTCTTTAAAACAGGCCTGCACAACATATAGCCAGGGGGCCACATGCGACCCACCAAAGAATTTTGTGCAACCTGCCTTGTGTGAGGGCCAAAAAAAGATTGCAGCAATTAGGTTGCTGATGGTTTTGAATTAATCCGGCTGGGCCATTCCCTCCTCTTTCCCTCCAAGGGACGACAGAGAGCCAAGCTGATGCTACCTTTTGCTCTTGCACAAGATGGTGGCAGTAGCTTCTTCTCCTTCTGTTTCCCTTGGACGGCTGGTAAAGGCAGAAGTGCCTGGGAAAAGGAGAAGACCAGCTAGGGTGCAAGAAAGGAGGTGGTCTCTTCCTCCCTGAGCAAGTCAACGTGGACTGTTACACAGCGAACTGGGACCCTCTGGGGGAAGCAGCTTATTACAGGTCAGTGTCCTCATTCACCCCCATTCCTCCTAAATTGTATCAGAAAAAATTAAATTGCATTTAAAGATTGTATTTTAAAATGCAATTTAGGTCTATTCTGGTGTGGACTCTCATAAATTCCACCCTCCCACCCTCTAGAATTCCCCTTGTTTATCCTCCAAATATATTTTCTTCCCTCTTCCTCATAAATAATACTTCTTTTCTGCCACCCCAAATTGTTCCTCTCCCCTTTGATCCTTTTGCAAATTACACACTGCTACGTTTCTTAAGGCATAGCTCTTTTACCTTTCTAATAATCCTATTTACTGGTTTTGTGTAATCACAACTTGCCACATCTGCATTATCTCAGTTGTCCTAACAACCGGTCAAGAGGATAAGACAGTGGCTATTCTGCCTCTACTGTTACAGTTGCTCTTATTCCACTTTCAAGCTCCTATGGAATCCTGGGGTTTGCAGTTTAGGGAGGGGCCTTTAGAATTCTCAGGCAGGGAGCTCTTTGGCCTCAGGAAACTACAAACCCCAGAATTCCACAGGATGCTGAAAGCAGAATAATAGCACTATAACAGCGTAGGGCAGAAAAGGTCTGTGTTGTCATTCCCCAGGTTGTATATTGGTGGTAGTGGGTTAAATTTAAGGAAGGTGTCCCTAAGATTTCTGGGTAAGTTTATAGCAGAGACAAGATTTGAACTTTCTAGCCATGGAAAGCCACTGGATGACCTTGAGCAGATCACATACTCTTAGCCCCAGAAAATCCAGTGATAGGTTTGCTTTAGAGTCACCATAAGTTGGAAACAACTTGAAGGCACACAACAGCAATAAATCGCCAAGTCCACTCTAGTGAGATAAAAGCTTACCCAGAGTTTGAAAGCATTGTTTTTTAAGACTATAACTCTCGGAATTCAACAGTCAGTAATCATGCTACCTGGGATTTTATGAGGCTGTCATTCACGAAAAGGAACTTTTGTGAAGCTCTTCTTTGAAAGGATGTCATGTAAAAAATGGAACAAGCTTGTTTTCTGCTGCTTAAGAGATTAGGAGCTTTTCCACACTCTGTGTTACAGTGCTATGATTCCACTTTCATCATCTTGTGGAATCCTGGGATTTGCAGTTTAGGGAGGGGTATTTAGAACTCTCAGAGAGCTCTTTGGCCTCAGGACTGCAAACCCCAGAATTCCATGGGATGTTGAAAGTGGAATAATAGCACTATAACAGAGTAGTGTGGAAAGGCCCTAAGACACAGAGGAAGCTTCAGACTGCAGGAAAAGAAGTTCCATCTAAACATTAGGAAAAACTTCCCTAATTTCCCTTTTTTATAATATTGTTTATTTTATTTGCAAAATAATTTAGTCATTAATAATACTATAATTTATTTTGCAAATAAAAACATTATTGTATCATTATTATAACTTTACTTGGCAAGTAAGGTGCTAAAAACCTATCTGTAGCCCGAAGAAGTTTAGCCTGTTTAATTTCGGTCCTTACCTACTGCCAAGTTGTTGCAGGTCTGCTTGAAAGGCTCCATCTAACCAGTTTCAGCTCAGGGTATGTGAAGCAATACCTCCTCCTATGGGTTCCCCAAGGATCCTGCAGGTATCATTTCCCATCTGACATTTGCTGGCTATTTTCTGGAACCAGGATCCTGTGCCATTCTTCCTCAAGGAAGTGTCAGTTTGCTACAGATTTAGGAATGAGATGCTTTAAAAAAATCATTAAGGTTTTTATTGACTAGACTATTATTCCTAAATCTAAGCAAAATACATCTCAGCATGTTTCCTCCTTTCATTGATATTGGATTTAATGTTTTCATATTATTATTTTATATTACTTGGTTATTGCATTTTCCCAGCAGTTGTCAGCTGCTCTGGGAGCAAATTCTGGCAGAAAAGGAGGGGGGTATCAAAAATAAAAGGACAATACAAGAATCATGAAGGATGGAATACATGTGAATCATTTGCAGTAAGCCAGGGTGGCTGAGCATTGGAACTAGTACTCCAGGAAACGAGGGTCCTCCAGTAAATATACTGATACTCCCAGGTGATTTTTGGCAAGCCACACTCAATTTCAGAGGAAGCCAATGGCAAATCTCCTCTAAATAAATCTTGCCAAGAAAACCTGTGATGCAACCCTTGGGGTTGCTGTAAGTCAGAAAGGACATAGAGGCACACGGCACTTATTTAAAACAAAGTACTGTATCTACCTGACTGAAAGTTAGTCTCATTGAATTCCAAAAGCCCCAATGAAGTCAATATTCTGGGGGGGGGGGAAGAGTGAACAGAATAGCAGGGAATGCTTCGCTCCCTGAAAAATCTCTTGATGTTCAGGTCATTTACTTGTGAACAAGTGGTATGGAAACAGCCTGCAGCCTCCAATTCTTGCCAGACAGGGAAAATCAGCAGCCTGTATTACTTTTCTATACCTCCAAACTATGACTCTAAAACAAAAACATTACAGTACTAATAGTCTCCAGTTAAGAAATTTGCCAACAACTCAGGCTGTAAATACAGTATCTTAATACTGTTACTATCAGAGCTCAGAACTCAATGTAACATGTCAGGGAAACAACTATTCCATGCATAAGTAACTTTGCTGATCAATGATTTTTAAAAACAATGTTGGGTAAGAAAAAGAATCAGGGAATATTGTTCCTTTCCATTCCATTATATCCTGCCTTTCTCTAACAATGGTACTCAAGACAGCTTACAATTAAAGTATAAAATGAACAAATATAAAATATTCAAAATAAAATGAATAAAACTATAAAATATGTAAGAACACACTGACAAAAGAAAAATCCAGCTTCCCTCCAGTTAAAAGCCACTTCCATTGCAAGTGAGACAGACCAGTTGTCCAAAGACTGGTAAGGTAAAAGTTCTCTGCCTCCCTGGCAGAGGAACCTAAGAGCCAACTTAGCCTCCATCAGTAGGGAGTTCGATGGCCTGGGAAGGGACAAGAGAAAACCTTTTTATTTGTTTTTGTGTGGGTCTCACTTGAAATGCCTCCAGTATCAACTACATGTTAGAGGTAGAAGATTTGAACCCCCTGGGCTCTTTATATCAGGGTGATGCTACAGTACATCCCAAGTTATTTGGAAACATGAGAAGTTGCACACCATTGTTACCTCTTCATCACAGCAGATTAGTAGCACAAAGTTTACCTTAGCCATTCTACATTATCAGGAGTCATTTGCTTCTAACTGAAAGTCTAGGTCCCCTTGATGTGATAATGGGCTCTCCATTACCCACGCAACATCAGTATCGCACAAGGATGTCAGAGATCACAAGAACCAATTGCCCCATGAGGAATACCGCTTGGGTAGAAGTACAGAAGCTTCAAGAAAGTTCCAAGGGAATGGTTATAAAAGTGTCAAGAGACCACAAGGGAGAGAGATGACAAAGAGGGAGAAAAAGCATCTAGATATCGCATGTGAGTAGAATACGAATGTTGTAGCTAGTTGTGTTAGGGACTGAAATGACCTAGGCTTATTGGTTCTTCTGTAACTATTCAAGTAATGCCTAAAGAAAGATGCCTTCATGAATGAGATACCTTTTGTCAATGTGCTTGCCTGCTTAAAGCTTTTTCTTTTAAAACCTCCTCTTTTCTTGTGTGTGTGTGCACTCACAAAGAATTCCCTGCTCCCACAGGGAATGGAAAAGTAAAGCCTCTGCAGTCCGAGGTGCAGGACTAGAGATTCTTTCCCCAGTAGCTTCCTACTAAGTTACTGCATGACAGGGATTAAAATCAGTAGGTGGTGGCTGCTAGATGATCTCCAGGGGTCCCAGCTTCTACTTGAGAGCCAGAGACAGCATCAAGTAAGATATTCCTTCCCTTCACACTTCATGTTGATGAATGAGTCACAATCATACGCTGTTTCAAACTGGACTTGGCTGTGGTGGGAAGAAGGAAGTGAAAGATTCTAAATGGCAAATATAGAGAAAGGGTGAGATTTCCTTGCCTGCTGACAAAGGTGCTGGCTATTCTTAATTGTGTTTTTAAATATTATTTTAACTCTGTTTTAATTATTATTGGATTGCTTAATTTGTGTCTTAACTTTTGTATATTATGATTTTTTAATTATGTTTTCTCTCTTAAAAAGTGCTGTAAGCCATTGTGAGTCCTTCTGAGGAAAAAAGCAGGATACAAATAAATAAATAAATAAATAATAATAATAAATCATCACCATCCTCTGAAGATGAAGATGAAGTTGAAGTTGAGGCTCGTAGTTCCCAGTTCTTTATTCCTAGTTCTCCCTCAATTTCAAGGCAAAACTGAATGGCACCCACAATAGACATGCCTGTTCCTTATCGCTCACTAGCGTATTTACTCGGCATTGCCTAAGATTTTATTTTCTCATAGGTAGTGCTTGTTAGAAATACCTTTGGAATTACCTTACCTTACCTTAGGAATTAGATCTGGTTGAAATACACAGATTTGAGATCTTGTGTGTCTAGTATGTGTAACTTTTCCCCATCTTTCCCATCCGAACTGTATTCAGAGTTATTAACATACAGAGTTTGGGTTCTTGAGGGAATACACTGCCCTCCTTCTTGCTGCTAGGCCTTGTCTCCATAGCAACCAGACTGAGCTCTCTGGCTGAGAATTCTAAAGGCCTCTCCCTAAACTGTCAACCCCAAGATTCCACAGAATCTTCACAGCCAGCCAATCATAATGAGGTCTTCTCAACTCACTCAGCCAATTGTATGAGATCGTCCCCTGCCTGACACAGACAAACAGACAAACATTGGCTTTTATATAGTAGAAAATGTCTCTAGCCCAAAAAAAACAAACCTGGCAGCCATGCCATTTGCAACTCAACTGGGCAGGGGGAGTGCTGTGCGCCAGCACAGTGTAGTAGATTGGGCATTGGACTACAACGCAGGAGAGCAGGGTTTAAATCCCTGTTGGGCCATGGAAAACCACTGGGTGACCTTGGCAAATAACAGTCCCTCAGCCTGAGAGGAAGGCAAAGGCACTCCGCCCCCCCCCGACAACAAATAATGCCACGAAAACTGTGATACAGTTACCTGAGGGTCACTGTAATTTAGAAACAACTTGAAGGCACACAACAACTAGTTGGTCTGTGAGGCCTCATCTCTTTGGCTAGGTTCTATTCATAGTTGTTTTCAAAAGGCTGGGAGGAGGTATGGCACGGGGATTTCTACAACCTTTCTTTATCATTTTTTCACCCTCTGTGACCTGTATACATGAGGTCTTGAGGGACACTTTAGAAACCATTCCATTCTCTGTTTGCAGTTTTTCTCAGATGGCAAATGGAACTCCTCTCTACCTCCATCTCTATCTTCTGCAGCTTTTGGTCAAATCAGTAGCCATTTGAAGTCCTATTTTCAAATCTACTTTGCCTATTTAAAAATATGTTATTTTTTAATTGTGATATTTAAGAGGAAGGAAGAGCATCAGAAAGCCTCAACTGGTTGGCAAGGCAGGAAAATTAAAACTGGAAGGCGAGAGGCACCAACAGACGAAATGGATTTAGAATTTTGGGACTCCTATCTCAGTCAGCTGGCACGAGGGAACAACCCACTAGTGGAGGACTGGTTTTTCAGCCAGCCTGAGACTGAAATCACCACCCTCCCAAGGCTACTGTTATTGCCAAGGAGGGTGGACACCATGCAAACACTTATATTTTTGCTAATGGAGCAAATAGCAGTTATGTGAAGCTAGTGTATTCAGAAAACAGCGAAAGAGGAAAGGCATACATCTCCTCTCATCACTTCACACCACTTGTCAGGAGTGCTTTGAGGGTTTTCCTGCATGGCAGGGGGTTGGACTGGATGGCCCTTGTGGTCTCTTCCAACTCCACATTTCTATGATTCTATGATTCTTGGTCCCAGTCCAGCCCTCAAGTCCGCATCTCATTCTAGCATTTGCACACATTCCTGCATCTCTTACCTTCTAGTCTAATTTGGCTTCAAGTTCAATCCTATGGATGCTTCCTTGGAAGGTAATTAAAAGGTAGGCTTAGACTGCAGAGCTGCCTCTGGCTGACCTGCTTTGCTGATAGAGAGGTAGAAATCTTCCTGCTTCATTGGATCTCGGGCATGTGAACTTAGAAGTAAGGCACACTTTGGCCCGGTTTGTATTACTTCAGATACAGACAAGGATGCTCACTCTTCCATAACACTTGCAACAAATATTTTAAAATTCTTCACAGTGGAGTCTCCTTCTTTGGGGGTTTTTAAGCAGAGGCTGGATGGCCATCTGTTGGGAGTGCTTTGAGGGTATTCCTGCATGGCAGAGGGTTGGACTGGATGGCCCTGGGGTCTTTTCCAACTCTACATTTCTATGATTTCACACAGAAGACTAGCACATCAAGGAAGAAGGCTCAAGCCCCGCAACATATTCATTTTTAATGGAGTTAATGGAACTCCTCTCTACTTCCATCTCCATCTTCTGCAGTCCACTGAGCACTCAGTCTGCTGAGACTATTTTCTACTGTTGTGCAGCCTAGCCAGAGATTTACTTCAGGTGACAAATATAGTCACAGTTATCACATGCATCAACAAAATGCATCTGTTGATTTCCATCTTTGCTCATTTTAGAATTCAAGTGGTTTGACTTAAAATAAAAACTTTCAGAGTCATAATAGCAATGCTCCTCCAGATACAGATGGGAAAAAAAACATCCTAAAACATTTTATACCACTTTTGGTGAAACTGTGTAAATTGTCTGTGTAATATTGTCATTAAAATACAAAGAGTGGCATGACTGTGAGATTTTTAAAACAAAATTGCTTCTGTCTTTGCATTTCTACTCATTAATGCTCAGAGGCGTATCCAGAGTGGGGCGAGTGGGGCACGTGCTGTAACTGCAGGTTAGGCCTCCTTGGAGATAGCATAAAGATATCATTTTGATATCAATAATTTGGCTCTCTCCCACCACTCCTCTCCACGTGTTTTTGAGGCCCCTGGACAAGCCCAGAACTAGGCTCAGCCATCAAATGCTGCAATATCCCAAGACAATACTGGCAGGCCAGAAATAGCCAGATCACCGCTTTAGGAGACCTCTCTGCATACACCCTCATTATGTATGCACACTGTTTACAAAGGACTCCCTGCCCTGAGCAGGTAACTTGGCAAGCTAGGAGCTTAAAGGCAAAGCACTGAGCATTTGCACACAGTCTCTTTGTTAATTTGGCTTTGACTCAACCATGCAAAGTTGTGACCTTTCTGAGACATTGTCTCGCACCCAAAACTCATTGTTGTCCCCGAGTAAGGCATGGCCTGCAGTCACACTTCACTCTATAAAAACCCCTGATTCCGAGACCTTCCTCAGATCGCTCAGCCCACACCAGAGTTCCACCCCGCCTTGCTGCCGCATGGTTACCCAGTAAACTGGGGGTCCTGGGAGGGGCACCCAAACAACAAACCAAAATAAGCAAGATGGGGAAAATTAGCTGGAGCACTCTCTTGGCTAACGAGAGGCAGGGCAACGCAGCGGGGTCTTTTATCCTATGTATACCGGTTCAGGTCAGTGAGGAGCCAAGTAGTTTCAAAATACTAACAGTTTTTATTAAGCAAAGGAAATAATAAAACTCAAACACACCTAACTAGAGAGAGGAGAAAGAAAGTTTCGAGAAATAAGCAATATGCCACCTGTCCGAAGTCCTGGAGACGCCAATTGGAGATAAGGAGGGAAACCCGGCGAGTAGACCAAGGGGAATCTGTGGAGCCGAGCAGCAGCGAGGCGAGGGTGAAGATCCAAGAGGAGCTTCGAGTGATTTCAGCAAGAGTTTAAGGGATTTCAGCTCAGTCCAGTGAGAGTTCCAAAGAGCTCCCAAAGTGAGACAACTTTTATAAGGACAGAACGATCGCAGGCTAGTCTGGTTTTTGCATGGGAACAATGAGTTTTGGGATGGAGACAAAGGCTCCGAAAGGTCAGGATTTACACGATTGGGTTATGAACCGAATTGACAATGGTATTTCACAGGCAAAGAGTCCTCTTTGTCTACCAATCAAGGTGTTTGTTTTTGGGTGGCTACCCCCCTGAAGCGGAACTGGCTATCTCTGGTACTTTACAACTATCGCCCATGCCTAGCGTTGTGTTTGTCTGGCGGCGGCCAACAAACGCTCAGCCGATGGCGGGAAAAGGGCTGAATTACAATATCAAAATGATATCTTAGTTCACCAAAAACCAGACCAGAATGCCATGGTAACAGCATTATTTGGCGAGCTCCCCTCGGCTAATCGAGCTGAGTTTCTTCTCTGCACGCCCAGATTCTCCGCAAGGTCCAGGACGATGAGACAGGTGTCGTATCACCCATTTTCCCCCAAAATCCCTATCCTTAACTCAAGCTCTATTTTCTTAGCTAGCTGTGTGATTGTGGTGTCTTTAATATTTGTCTGTCTGCAATAAAGCATCATTTTTATTACTCTACATCTGTGTGGCTGCTTGGCTGACCTGACCCTGTAGACATTGGGTTGCAAGATCCTGCTAAGTCCTGCCTCTCGCTAGCTTAAGTGAGTGCTCCAGCTAATTTCCCCCAAAATTGTGTTTTATTGTTTGGTTATTTAGGTGTCCCTCCCAGGACCCCCAGTAAACAGGGTAAGTGCCCCGGGCACCAGTGCTAGGACGGGTAAAAAAAAAACACATGCTTCCCAGTCCCATTGCTTAGGACAGCCAGCCCAACAGCATTCCCCACTGTTGTCACCATTGCCCTTGCCAGAGTCATTCTTGGCCCAGGGCGGTGGCGGCAGCAGTGGGAGAGGCAGCCCCTCCACCTGGGTTCGGCCCACCACCCTTGTTGGAGTCTTCCTTGGCCTGGGGCGGCAGCAGCAGCAATGGGAGAAGCAGAAATTAGGGGTGCAACTTCCACACTTGCCTTGGGTGCTGTTGAAGCTAGAAATGCCACTGTTAATGCCACATAGCTCTAATCCTGAATGTTCCCCCTCAATAGTTTATTCTGTTCATTTTCTTGTTCGTCTGTGCTCTTGTGTACTTTCCTTGTTTACTGGTCCATTGCTGTGTTCCTGTATAACCAGCTCAGCTTCCTGTGCATCACTGATCCTACTGTTTCCAGGATTAGTTATTCCCCATCCTCTGAAATACTCTCCTTTTCCTCAGGATTCAGCTTGGAGCCTCTTCAGATCTGTGAAATTCTTGTGAGCACATTCTTCCCAGACCCTGTGACATGCAATCCAGCTCTTGCCCAAAATCCCTTTTTGTGGATGTGCAGACCATGGTTGAAGTCAATCTCTTCCACTGCCAGCTGCTCATCAAAACTATTCTCTACCTACCAGCATCAAGACCTTCAATGGGGTGCAATGATGAAATAATCACCTGTGGGCCAAGCCCTTTTGTCTTCCTGTGCATCATGTGTCATACAGTGAAGGTAGTATAATTTGTTCGCAGACAGGTCAGGAGGAAAGCATTATAGTCAGTGGGTTTGATGAGACTTGGCAATATGTCACATGTTGAAGCTTCCTACCAAAACCAGAGCACAGCTCTGGAGACATCCTGTCAGGTCTGCATGTGGCTGCCTTTGTATCTCTCAGTAAGAAGTCACCCACCACCACCACATCTCTTTTTTTGGAATCCTTTCATCCAAGAACCTTCCATGTCCACCCACATGATCTCTGAAGCCTGCAACTGCTGTCCCCTGTTCCACTGACCCAGAATCTGCAGGTGATGTGTGTGTGTGTGGGATTTTGTAGTTCCAAAAACAAATCATGTTTCACAGCAGTCCTGCTTTTCCGTGTCAGCTCTCTCCAAATGCTCACTCCATGTATTTGGTAATTTTCTCCATGTTTATAATGCTACATTTACACATGTTGTAATCTTTCAATACCTGCTAATATCATTACAGAACAAATGGTTATGAAATTATTGAGAAAGGTGACAGAACTACTCTCCTATTGTTAATATTCTACAGCATGTAGCAAATATGTATACAAGCTCAAATGGGCAAAAAAAAAAGTCCGATTCCATTCTAGTGTTGTGTACGCATTAGTTGTCCTCCTGGAATTAGACGTGTTGTGCTGCACTACAGCAGCGAGGAAGCTTAAGTGATGTCGTTCTTAGAGAAATCATTAACTGGGACGTCAGCCTTTAGTGAGAGAAACTGATGCTCATTGGTGTGGCACCTGGGAGCCTAATACAAGGATCTTTCCTTTTTGCTTTTTAAAGATGGTTTTCCTCATGGTCTCTATTTATCCATTGCTATATATATTACTTCTGTATCATGTTGGTAAGTGATTGAATAGACATTTTATTTTCTTGTAAGAGGATTTTTGGAAGCTCAGTAGTCAAAAACAAGTCTTTTATTCACTAGCATTTTAGCTGTTGATTTGTTTTGTCTTTTAAGAAGATCTCAGTACAATGTTGTAGTCTTCTCTGTATATTCTGTGATAAAATTAACGTATATCTCTAGATGTGTCCAACATTAATTAATAACTTGGATTAATTAATAGAGATTTTGAAAACTGGTGGCAGAAGACCAGTTTTGTAATCTAAGCAAGTTACTTGGGGTTCCCAATGTTTGAACTGCATGAAAAATGGGAAGGTTTAGTCTGGAAAGAAAACATTATTCATTCCCAACATCATTTTGATTTCCACACAGCCAAAGTTGGCCAGCGACCTCTGACAACCCCACCTGCATTCCTCATGTTTTCCTTGTTGGGAGGGAAAACTCAGTTTGAGTATTACTGTACATGGGAGACTTATTAAGATGGGAAGAAGGCAGCTCTAGTAGCTTGTTCACGAAAGCGGCAAACTATTAGAACAGTACAGAGGAATAATAAAACTGCACATTTATATGTTCAAAGTGCTTAACATATTTTTAATTCTTATAACAAGTCAGTAAGACAGATCACTACCTATTCTATCTATTCAAACGGGTGCTTGTGGATAGAGGTGGAAGAGAATTTTATTTTAGATTATGTTTTATTAGGATTTTCTTCATATTTGGAATGGAAATGACTTGAGAGTTTTAAGAAAATGGGAAGAAAACAAAACTGACAGGTCAGTCCACTTAGGCTTTGGTGAATAGTCTGGGCTGGAATTCCTGTGCATTCAACCATGTTAAACTAATGTTGCCACCTGTTTTTTTGTGAGAGGCTCCTTTGTTTTTAAGACATATATTGCAAGAGGTACAACATGGCCTCCTCCTGAGAATAGATGAATACACTGAACTTGGCCAGTCCAAAGGGTTGAGAACATTGAATTTTGTTTCTGAAGAATTTATCAAAATTTGAATATCATCTATCTGGAACAGAAAGTACATGACAATTAATAAAAAGGGGGGGGACTAATATTTTCCCTGGTCCTAGTAGTAGATGATATTGTGAGAGAACACAGCCAGCTCCTGAACACATGGCAAAAGTTACAATCAAATGGTGGTGGGCGGGCTGGCTGGCTGGCTTGTTTGCTTGCTGATTTGCCACATGGCACTGATAGCTAACTACCCTCTGGTTGTTTCAATGTACAGATGCAATGGATGAATTCAAAGCACGTCCATTTGACAATATTTCTCTGCCCTGCCATTTTTCCTTTGTGGATAGCACAGACGGCTTGACCTTCACCTGGGAGAGAGAAGATATCAAGGAAGAACATGAAGTCGAAGATAAAGAATTTTATAAATTTTTTGTTGGACTCCAGGATTTTTACCAGTTTTATCCAAAGCTGATATATAGCTTTAGCAACAACAAGGAAGATCTAGAGGAACGGAATTCTCTGTATGAGGGAAGGGTCTGGGTAGATGAAGACGAAATTCCCGAAGGCAGCCTGACACTCATATTGGAGCAAGTACAGTTTTCTGATCAGGCCATGTATATATGCAAGGCCACAAATGCAAGGGGTAGGGGACAAAGAAAAATGAAACTCATTGTGGAAGGTAAGAAAATGTACATACCCTCCAATTTTGTGCACATGAACATGGGAACACTTTTGTGTATTTCTGTTATCTCTGTCTCTCACTCGTGAACACAGCATGATCTTTGACCTTTAGACACTGCTGAAAACTCCTTACTTCCTGCTACTCACTATAGCCATTTATTTTGCAACCGCTTCTGCCTGTCTACAGAGACTTTGAAAGTAGAATGACCTTGTACATTATGTAAAAACCTAAGGAAGTTTAATACAGTATTACATTTCACAACGGACATTATGTACTTAGTACAGAATTGCTGCAACTCTCTCTCACACACAAACACACTTGGCAGTTTGTTCTCTGAAAACACAGTTACAGAAGACAGAGAGGAGGGGATGAATAGAAGAGAAGGAAGTTCAATGTGTGCATATGTGTGTCCATGTCCCTTAAGTCACTTCTCAACTTATGGTGACCTCATAGATTTCACAGGGTTTTCTTAGGAAAGGAATACTTAGATGAGGTTTTATCCATCCCATCCTCTGAAATATAGCCTATAGCACCTGGCACTGGTTACCAGATAGTTAGTTCCAACTAAGGTACATCCATTCTGTCAGTGGAATTTACACAATCACTTTCTTATCATGTTACCATATGAGTCTATTCTAGTTAGGACAAAAGAATTCAGGACATTTTGTTTTGTAAAATACAGATGGAAATATAATTATAAAGATATGCAGTTGTCCTTTTATTTTTTTCAGAACTGTAAATACAGATCTAATGTCACCATACTCCTAACTAGAGTAGACTCAAAAAAATCAATCGCTGAATGGTAAATCAACATTTAGCTAAATGTCACTGATTCAATGGTTCTACTTTAGTTAGACTACCAGTTGGATATAGGTTGCTCTCTGGAAGTCAAGATTAAGGGTAGGAAAAAATCCAGCAATCTGTGAATTACTATGCAATATGTCTCTATCGGAAACACATTTTTAAAAAGCTCTACGCCTTGCTTAAGAGACCCCAGTACAATTATTATCCCAGCTGTAATTGTTTTGTTTTTCCTTTATCACCATTAGATGCTGAAGAGCCACAGGTGCAGTTCAGCACAGTCAATGATACTCTTGTGGCCAAGTGCATCTCAGCAGGCTGGTACCACATGCCAAAAGTAACCTGGCGTAACCGCAAACAAGAAGATCTGTCCAGCCACTCCACAACAGAGATCCTGGAAGAGAAGCAAGATGGGTCCCATAGGGTGGTGTCCATTTTGAAATACCCTGTACTGCTCCATGAGATCTACACATGTCACATTGAAGAAGAAGATGTGCTTAATAGACCTGTTAGGTCCATCCACAAAGTCCCGAGTAAGTGATTTACTGCTCTGCATCCTCACTGCCTCAAAGACATGCCTGGTGGGGCATGTCCTCTTATTGTCAAATAACATGCTGCTTTCTTACACACAACATTTTGAGAATGAATTGAGTCCCCTTGACTAGCAGACAAACTGCAGAGTACCTGAAGAGCTGCTTTCCATGTTGGGGCAAGTGTAACTAACTTGCTAGAATTTGGATTTCTTATATTGCATCTCTACATGCTTTAAGTCAGAAATGACTTGAAGGCACACAACAACAACATGGTGGCCCTTTAGATCTTGTTAAACTATGGCACTACCTTTCCATGTTGATGGGATTGCATGCTCCTGTGAGGCCAGAGGCTATGCTAATGGCAGCAGTGCTGCTGGTAGGGTATCCCATGTCAGAGAGGCTTTTGCTGAGCAGCCAAGACTAAATGTGTCAAACAGCTATTGGGAAGAAGCAGTAGTATGTGTGGCACTCTCTGAGCCAACAGCAGTAGCACCATAGCTAAGACTTCTTAGTACTGTGCAGAGGAAGGCATAGTAAATCTCCTTTTGCAGATCTTTTATCAGGAAAAAGCTATGATAAGACAATTCAAAATGAAACAAGAGATAGTGCCAAAAGATGAGACTCCCAGGTCAAATGGCACTTAATGAGCTCCTGGGAAAGAGCAGAGGACAATTAGAAGTAGCACTGTGGCTAATGAGGCAACTGGACTCAAGCCGAAAGGACATTCAGCTGCTGACCTGCTGAGAAGTGAAAAGAAAGTCTGAAGCTGCACAACACATGTTCTAGGAACATGGCATATGAGAAGTATGAATCAGGGGAAGCTAATAATAGTGAAACAAGAAATTTAATGTATAAACATTGCAATACCTGGGGTGAGTGAGTTAAAATGGACAGGAATTGGACATTTTGAGTCAATCACACAGTATTTTACTTGGGAAATAAAATCTAAGAAGAAATGGGGTGGCATTTATAGAGAGGAGAGATAAAGCAGTCAAAGGATATAATGCAAAGTCTGACTCAAGCAGGTCAATAAGACTTCAGGGAAAACCTATCAATATAATCATAATCCAAGTTTATGCTCCAGCTACAGAGGCAGAAGAAGAAAAAAAAAAGAAAGATTCTGTGCAGGAGTCCAGGAAGAAACTGATTAAACCCCAGAACAGGACTTCTTGTTAATCATAGGTGAATGAAATGCAAAAGTAGGAAACAGCAGAATCAACAATTGTAGGAAAATGTGGCCTAGAGCAAGATATGAACCAGGAGACTAACTGACTGGCTGAATTTTGTGAGGCCAACACTTCTTTACTGCAAACACATGCATTCCAGAAACCCAAGAAGCAACTGTATACATGGACATCACTTGATGGCCAACACCAAAATCATATAGACTACATAAAAGGAAGAAGAAGGAGAAGCCTCATTCTCTCTCCAAAAGCAAGACCAGGAGTAGATTGTGGCACAGATTACAGACTATTAATAGCAAAAGTTAGAGCAGGGCTTTCCAAACAGTGTGCCACGACACATTAGTGAAGTGTGTAGGTGTGTCACCTACAATCTTGGAAATGTATGTTATTATTTACAAATCATATATTTTTAAAAATATATGAAAAGCTTTCATGAGATATGTTGTGTTCCCATACATTTTGTTATTACAATTTATGTATGTTCTGCATCTCTTATAAGGAGTTAGTTAATGAACAGGCTGCTTACCTGTAACTGGTTCTTCAAGTGGTCATCTGTGAACTCACACAAATGGGTTTTGCGCCTGAACAGAAACAGCCTTTGGAACCATCTAGAGCAGTGGTTCTCAACCTGTGGGTCCCCAGATGTTCATGGACTTCAGCTCCCAGAAGCCCCAGCCACTATGGTCAATGCTCAGGGCTTCTGGGAACTGAAGTCCACAAACATCTGGGGACCCACAGGTTGAGAACCACTGATCTAGAGCCTGCTGTTGGTGTTTGGCGGTTGACCCATCCCCTATCTCCTCATGGTATATAAACCCCCGCCTCACATAATGGTCAGTTCCGTCGCTGCATGTGTGGCAGCAACAGAACCACTGTGCAGCAGGACATATGAGGGGAGAAGAGAGGGATTGTGAGTTCACAGATGACCACTCGAAGAAGAACAGTTACAGGTAAGCAACCTGTTCTTCTTCTCGTGGTCTCTGTGCCTCACACACTAGGAGATTTTGTAGCTTACCAGTTGGACAGTGGGCCAAGTCCTAGAGAACGGAAGCCAGCACCACACGTCCAAAATAGCCATTTCTCCGGGACCGGCAGTCCAGCCTGTAGTGGCGCACAAAGGTCGATGGTTGAGACCAGGTCGCCACATGGCAGAGTTCTTGTAGGTCCACTCCTTGCAGGAGAGCTGCTGAGGAAGCCATGGCTCTGGTGGAATGAGCCTGCATCAAGGCCGGCGGAGGCTGCTTGGCGAGTTCGTATGCCAGCAGAATAGTCTGGGCCACCCATTTGGTGAATCACTGGGTGGACACCTTATGGCCTCTTCGGCGCCCACCATAGCACACAAATAGGTGAGGTGTCTGGCGGAAGGACACAGTCCAGTGCATATAGAATGCCAATGCCCGACGAACATCAAGGGAGTGCAGGGAGCGCTCCAGAGGTGTAGTCGGGTCTGGGTAAAAGGTCGGCAGGATGATGTCTTGACTGAGGTGGAAGTGTGACACCACCTTGGGCAGGAAAGAAATGTCAGGGCGAAGGACTACCTTGTTTCTGTAGAAGACGAGGAAAGGCTCATCACATCGCAACGCTGTCAGCTCACTTGCCCGCCTGGCTGAGGTGACAGCTACCAAGAAAACAGTCTTGATGGTCAGGAGCCTGTCATCTGCAGTCGCCATCGGCTCGAAGGGCGGTCGCATCAACTGTAATAGTACCAAGGACAGCGACTAAGGCGGTAGCGGAAGTGACACTGGTGGATAGAGGTGTTGCAGGCCCTTCATAAACTGCTTCATGGTAGCGTCCCAGAAGAGAGCTGCCGATGGGGACCCCCGTGGCTGATAGGCCACGACAGCAGTGAGGTACACCTTCAGGGATGGAAACACAAGCCCCTGCTGCCGAAGATGGAGGAGAAATGGAGCACAGTATGCAGATTGACAGGTGATACCGGCTCATGTCGTGCCTCAGCAAAAGCGACAACTCTCTTCCACTTGTAGTGGTAGTTGCGGCGTGTCGACTCCTTCCTGGCCACGGTCAGGATATCCTGGATGGTCAGGTCGTCTAAGGTGTTATCTGCCAGGCGTGGAGGGCCAGGAGCGGTAGGTCTGGATGGAGAACAAGACTGTCGGAGTGCGACAGGAGATCTGACGCTCCTGGAGCCTGAGGAGTCGACCGTGAGCGGCCTCGAACAGGGGCCCAAACCAGTGCTGCCTCGGCCAATACAGGGCTACAAGAACGACGTTGGCTCGGTCCGTGATGATCTTGGATACCACTCGGCCCAGGAGAGAAACAGCGGGACGCGTAGAGGAACCCGTCGGTCCACTTGAACTGGAACGCGTCGCCGAGAGAGCCGTGACCCTGGCCGACTTTCAGCAGTACCGACGACACTTCCTGTTCTGGCTGGTGATGAAGAGATCGATCGTCGGCTTGGCCCCAGTGGTCTCATATCATCTGGAACGCCGCGCTCGAAAGGGACCACTCGTGATGGCAGGAGGTGTCCCTGCTGAGGGCGTCCACTGTGGTGTTTTCTTGGCCAGCCAGGTGCACCACGGACGATATGGACTCGAAGTGCATGCACCAGTCCCAAAGCTGAAGAGCGATGGCTAGGAGAGTGGTCGAATGAGCTCCCCCTTGTCTGTTGATGTAACAGACGGCCATCGTGTTGTCTGTCAGGATCAACACTGTGCGGCCGGCAACTAGGTTGCGAATGCCCTCAGAGCTTTTCAGATGGCGAGCAGCTCGAGGGCGTTGATATGGAGGTCGGTCTCATTGTCCATCCACCATCCCTGGACTCTGAGATCGCGGCAGTGCGCTCCCCACCCAAACAGGGAGGTGTCTGTCATTACCGTGAGCCAAGGGGGTCGGTTCTCAGAACAGCATCCCTGACAGTAGATGATGGTAGGACAGCCACCATAACAGGGAGCGACGCACCTGTCGAGGAATCTGCAGGAGGCGCCTCTGGTCGTCTAGGAGCGGGTCGAAGACTCTGACGAACCAGTGCTGAAGTGGACGTGCACGGAGCCGAGACAGGTAGGTAACTGCCGTGGTCGAGGCCATGTACCCGAGAAGTTGCTGGATCCTTCTCACTGATACCATCAGGGCATCAAGAACAGCGGATGCGGCCTGACGGAGGGGTATGTGCACCCTCCATAGGCAGGTATGCCCTGGCAGACACCAAGTCCAGGGTTGCTCCAATGAAGTCGAGGACCCTCGCCGGCTCGAGGTGCGACTTCTTCGGACTGACCCGGAGGCCAGTCCCTGTAGAGTTTTTGCCTGCAGGACGCCACCAACAGCCAATCGTCGAGATAAGGAACAAGATCGAGACGCTCTTCGTCCGCAAGTATGATACCACAGGGGCCATGCATTTGATAAAGACCCTGGGAGTGGTGGAGAGTCTGAACGGTAGCACCCTGTATTGGTAACAGGTACCGTTGACCGCGAACCATAGGTAACACCTGTGCTATGGGCAAATGGCAATGTGGAAGTAAGCATCCTGAAGATCAATGAAAGCGTAACTAATTCCCTCGCCGAAAGAAGGGCAGGATCGAACACAGAGTGACCATCTTGAACCTTTTGGGGCAGATGTACTCGTTTACTCTTCTCAGGTCCAAGATCGGTCATAGGTACCGTCGATTTCAGTATTGTGAAATACCGGAGAAAAAGCCGGTGGTATTCGCCGAGGACGGCAGTTCTTCGATCGCTCCTTTTTGCAGCAGGGACTGGATCTCTTCCAGCAGAGCCAAGCTGGCCGGGATGGAATAGTAGACATCTCGCGGAGATATACTTCCAAACTCAGTGGCGTAACCAAGACGGACGATGGAGAGAACCCAAGAGTCCACGGTGACGTGGCGCTATTCGGCAAGATGTCAGGCCAGACTTGGTCTTCGTAGGCCTGTCTGCAGGCAGAAGAGTGGCTGTGATGGTGACCCGCAAAAGCAGACAAAACTGGGAACTTGTCCCGGATGAAGATCTTTGAGTAGAGGATGGACATCTCCGAAGAGGTCTGTGCTGAGGATGAGGTAGACGGATGGGATGGAGCTGAACGAGGTGAGCGAGGTTGATAGGTCGAAGACGACATCCAGGCACCAAGATGACTGGGAGCTGAAGCTACGGCGAGGCAGAGGGAGCTGGAGCCTAAGCACGCCCATCTTCTTTGCCGTCAGGCGTTCCTTAACAAGATGGTCCATCGCCTCATTGGTCGTGGCGTTGAACAACCCCTGGCCATCGAAAGGAGATCTTCAATCCTACTCCTGCTGTCTTCTTGCAGGCCAGACGATCGCAGCCACGCGTAACATCTCAAGGCAACAGAGCCCACCATCACCCGCGCCGCTACCTCCACGAGTGCCTCGATGAGATAATCGATTGGTTGGTGAGTGCTACTGCCTCGTTAAAGAACTGCATAGCACTCACCCAATTCTCCTCAGGGAGGTTGGGACAGAAGAGGATAGGTCTTTCCAGCAGGTTCCTCAATAGGCCGCGAAGCAAGCTTGAGTGCTGGGACAACCTGTGGCAATTAGAGATGAAGCAGAATAAAATCTCCTGCCAAAAGGTCCAGCCTGCGGCCTTCTCTCGATCCGGCGGGGTGGTGTGTGCCCTGCTACCGCCCTTGGTCTGGGCGGATTCAACCACAATGGAATCGGGTACCGGATGCGTAAAGAGAAATTCGGCCTCCTCCTTCTAGGTCCGGTACAAGTGTACTAACCGGTGAGGGATCGGCTGGGCGGACGCCGGCTTGGCCCATGGATGTTTAAGAGCCTCCATCAAGGCTGACAGGAATGATAGCGGAGCTGTCGACGGTGGCAGAACAGCTCCACGTATTGGAATACCAGGAACCGGCACGGCTGGAGCCGGGTCCGCGACCTTCAATTCCAGTGCCGTCGCCATCCGAAGGAGGGGATCGGAGAACTGCTTCATGTCCTCCAGTGCCGATTCCGGTGCGGGTTCTCCGAAGACCAAGGCAGAGACTCGTGGGACGCAGGCGTGGTCGTCGGACTCTGAGTCAGTCTCGTAGGACTGCGAAGACTGAGACGGAGATCTAACTAGAGATCTCTCTCTCGATGACTGTTGGGGTGGTAGCGCCAGGAGTCACTGTCGGCACAGTCGTTGTCATCGGTACTGAAGATGATACCGATGGGAGTAACCGTCAGCTGGGGTGCCGGAATTGTTCTTGATTGGCACCACAGCAGGCTGTGGGCGCTGGATCGCCTGGGTGACGGTAACAGTGCCGTAGTCTGCGCTGAGCAGGCTCCGAGACTGGGCCAAGCACACGGTCACGGTGACCCTCGAGGGGGAAGATGGCCCTAATAACGGGGCGAATGCTCTCGGGACCTCTCATAGCGCGTAGACCTTCTCCGAGAATGAGTGAGATGGAGATCTCCGATACCTCGGGTGGTACCTCTCACGAGATGGTGAACGCGACCGATGGTAGGGCGACCAGAGCCTAACGTCCGGGTGGTACTGGTACTTGTAACAGGGCGAGTAAGACCGGTACGAGCCTGGATGCTCCCGCCAGGCATGTTCTCAACCGTACCTCGCAATACGCAACGCAGAGGAGTACGGCGAGTCAGCCGAGGGCTGGGACAAGGCCCACTCCGGGTAGGCTCCTGCCGGCGCGGGGATCGACGTCTCACCCTGCACTCTGGGGAGCACGACTCACTCCTGCCAGACGCTGCCCGATGACTGGGCGAGGCCTGAGGTGAGGCCGGAACATTGTCCGGGCGGTCCATCCCTTCTGGGTGACCGGGTGGAGATACCGCGGCAGTGAGCAAAGACAGGCCCGAGGGCTCACCCGAGCCAGCAGTCTGCTCTTCATCAGACACCTCCAGGATCTCTTGTGGTTCCGACTCTTCACCTGGGTCCCCAGGCTGCTGGGTTGGAGGTGTCGGAAGGCAGGGCCTCTTGGAGGGCAAACTCTGCTTCTCCTTCCTTTTCTTCTTCTTTTTCTTCTTTTCCATAGAGACCTTTTGAGGGGCAGGTCACTTACGCTGGGCAGCAGTAAGTGGCCAGTCCCTGACTTAGGTGCCTGCGAGCCCACAGGAGCCTCCCTTGAAGTCGACGTGGCCGATGGCAAACTCCGGGATCCCAGAAGGCCGATATCGGAGGCCGAGATGACAGTACCGAGCCTAGTACCGTCAATGTAGTTGGTACGGCAGCTGCCGATACGACAAGGGTGTGGTCGCAGGTCGGCTCGATCTCGATGGTTTGGACATGACGGACCCAACAGCAGGCTGATCCCTGGCCCTAAGAAAGACTCCTCCCAGCAGTGGGATTTTAAGCAAGACAAATGGTTCCGCAGAGTCTGGGCAGTAAATTCACGGCAGATGGAGCAAGCCTTGATGTTGTGAGTCTCTCCCAAGAAAAAGAGGCACTCACACGTCGTCTTACAGAGTAACCTTGCGACCACAAGAGACATAAGCCTTAAACAAGGCAGACATAGAAGTTAGACAAAGATCGAAAGAAAGCCCAAGAGGGGGAACTCACAAAGACGGTGGAGAAGACGGTAGGGCGAAGAAGTAGAGCCGAAGTAGAAAAGTCAAAGGAGGGGGTTAAAGATCCAAAAAATACCAAAATCCAAGCCAAATATCCAAAGTCCGAAGTCAAAATACCAGAAAAAACAGTCCGAAGAACAGCCAAGAGCGCCACTAAGCAAAGAACCTTCTGTTTGCAACGGCGGACGAGAAAGAACTGAGGAGAGACCGTTGGCTTGGCGGGCTGAGCATCCTCAGGCACAGGGGAGGGGTTCCCGCCAAGCTGCTAAGCTCTAGAATCTTCCAAACGGTACCGTGCATGTGCAAAAGCTCCAAGTGTGTGAGGGCACACAGAAATGACTCGAAGAACCACAGTTACAGGTAAGCAACCTGTTCTTCTTCTTCATGGTCTCTGTGAAAATTATACTAATTGGAGACTAGCAAGCTGACCAGAAAGGATGGGAGGGTATGTCATGCTGCTGGATAACATTCATGTCAAAAACTCCCTGGTTCTCCTTCCCTTCTGTTTTGTTCTATCTTTCTCTTTTTTTTTCATCAACACCAAGATGTAAGATAATAACATTTATTGACAAAACAGACAATATCATATCATTCATCCCACACAGGAAAACAGTACAGCTCTCCCAAAACACGCATCATTTCTAGAACGGTTGTCAACTCTATAGTGATTGATAAATGTATGAGACTGAGACCGGGTAGCTGCTTTGCAAACCACAGAAAGAAATACCCCAAGCAAAAAGGCTGCAGAAACTGCCACAGATCTTGTGGAATGAGCTTGTACAGAGTCAGGGAGTTTCTTTTTCGCCAGCTCATAAGACAACTTAATGGTGGAAACCACCCATTTAGAGAGCCTTTGAGGTGATACTGGATTACCCTGTTTAGATACTGAATAACAAACAATTTATTTGACTTTCGAGTTGAAGAAGTTCGTTGAACATAAAACGCCAATGCCTTTCTGACATCCAAACAGTATAGAGTTTTCTCCATGTCTGAACCTGGATTCTGCATGAAAGCTGGTAACACTATTTCTTGGTTCAGATGGAAATATGACACCACTTTCGGCAAGAATGTTATGTCTGGTCTTAACATCACCTTATCTTTGTGGAATTACAAATAAGGAGGATCAACCCTGAGTGCACATAGTTCACTAGCCCTCCTCGCAGATGTTTTTGCAACCAAAAAGGCAGTTTTCCATGCAAGCAGTCACATGTCACAGGTTGCCATAGGCTCAAAGGGCCTAGTAGCCAGGTGTTTCATCACCAAATTCAGATTCCATCCCAGGAGAGGTGGTTGGATTGGAGGGTGCAACTGTTTATAGCCCTGGACAAACCTCTTAATCAGGGGGTCCAAAAAACAAGGTGGTTTACTCTGTTTTTGAAAATTACATGAAATTGCTGCTAAATAACATTTCATTGAGGATAAAGACAAACCCTGAATCTACAACTCTGCTAGAAAGGACAAGACATGCATGTTGTCACAATCTGTATGGGAAACACCTTGTCGTTTCAAGTAATCACAGAATTTACCCCATTTAAATGCATAAGACTTCAATGTTGAGGGCTCATGCGCAGCCAACATGATGCGTCTCACAGCATCGGGTAGGCTATCTACTACAGTAAATACCATGCGGTCAAACACAGTGTTTGAACGTGGGGGTGGAAGACAGTACCATTGTGGTGCTAAGCAGATCTTGTCTGCATGGCAGCCAACGGTACCTCCCCTGCGATAAATGAAGGAGATTGGTAAAGAACAGATTTCTTACCTGTAACTGTGGTTCTTCGAGTGGCCATCTGTGCCCTCATACATTAGGAGCTTTCGCGCCTGTGCGGTAGCGCTCGGAAGATTCTAGAGCTCGTTAGTTTGGCGGGAACCCCTCCGCCATGCCGGTATCGTGCATACTCAGCCCACCGAGTGACGGTCTCTCCTCAGTTCTGGTCCGCCAAACAAGATGGGACCTGAAAAAGAGGGGAAGGAAGGGCAGGCATGTATGAGGGCACAGATGACCACTCGAAGAACCACAGTTACAGGTAAGCAACCTGTTCTTCTTCTTTGTGGTCTCTGTGCCTCATACATTAGGAGACTGTGTAGCTTACCGGTAGGATGGTGGGTCGGGTCCCAGACCCTAGAGAACAGAAGCCAGCACAGCACATCCAAAGCGAGCATCCTTCCGGGACCGGCAGTCCAGCCTGTAGTGGCGCACGAAGGTCAATGGTTGGGACCAGGTCGCCACACAGCACAGCTCCTGCAGGTCGACTCCTCTCAGGAGGGCTGCAGATGTAGCCACAGCTCGGGTGGAATGAGCCCAAAGAAGGTCTGGTGGGGCCTTCTTGGCAAGCTCGTACGGCAGACGTATTGTCTGGACCACCCACTTGGAAAAGCGCTGGGTGGACACCTTGTGGCCTCTTCGGCGCCTGCCGTAGCACACAAAAAGGTGCGGAGCCTGTCTGTCAGAGGTAGTCCTGTCCTTGTAAAAAGCCAAGGCCCGGCGAACATCCAAGGAGTGGAGGGAGCGCTCCAGAGGTGTAGTCGGGTCCGGGTAGAAAGCCGGCAGGATGATATCCCGGCTGAGATGGAAGCTGGACACCACCTTCAGCAGGAAGACGTCAGGCCAAAGGACCACCTTGTCCCTGTGGAAGACTAGGTATGGCTCGTCACACCGTAGTGCTGTCAACTCTCCCGCCCACCTGGCAGAGATGACAGCCACTAGGAAAGCCGTCTTCATGGCGAGCAGCCTGTCATCTGCTGTCGCCATCAGTTCGAAGGGCGGCCTAGTCAGTTGCGACAGCACCAGTGATAATGACCACGGCGGTAGCGGCGGTGATACCGGCAGATAGAGGTGCTGTAGGCCCTTCAGAAACTGCTTGACGGTACCATCCCTCAAGAGAGCCGCAGACGGGGATCATGGTATGCCACGATCGCGGTGAGGTACACCTTCAGCGATGGAAAGGGCAAGCCCTGCTGTCGAAGGTGTAGGAGGAAGTGGAGCATGGTACGCAGGTTGGCAGGCGATACTGGCTCTCCACATTCCTCGGCAAAGGTCACAAAACGCCGCCACTTATAGTGGTAGTTCCTACGAGTCGACTCCTTCCTGGTCGCGGTCAAGATGTTCCCGATGACAGGGTCATCTAGGGCGATATCCTCCAGGCATGGAGGGCCAAGAGCGGCAGGTCCGGGTGCAGCACGAGACCGTTGGAGTAGGAGAGGAGATCCGGTACCGTCGGGCACCGGAGGATTCATCCCCAGGCAGCCTCGAACAGGGGCCCGAACCAGCGCTGCCTCGGCCAGTACGGTGGCACTAGAACTACGTCTGCTCGGTCCACGAGGATCTTCACTATCACGCGGCCCAGGAGGGGGAACGGAGGGAAGGCATAGAGAAGTCCCTCATTCCACAGAAACTGGAACGCGTCGCCGATGGAATGGCGATCGTGGCCAGCCCTCGAGCAAAACCGGTGACACTTCGCGTTCTGGCTAGTTGCGAAGAGGTTGACGGTCAGCTCGCCCCATCGGTCCCGAACCATCTGGAAGGCCTCGGTAGACAGGGACCACTTGTGGTGGGAGGAGGTGTCCCTGCTGAGGGTGTCCGCTGTGGTGTTCTCCTGCCCCGCCAGGTGAACCGCCACCAGATGTATCAGAAGCGAGATGCACCAGTCCCACAGGTCAAGTGCGATGTTTAGTAGAGTGGTGGAGTGAGTGCCTCCTTGCCTGTTCACGTAACAGACCCCTGTCATGTTGTCGGTGAGGATCAACACCGTGCGGCCTGTGACCAGGTGATGAAACGCCCGCAGAGCCTTGTGGATAGCCAGCAGCTCAAGAGCGTTGATGTGGATCCCGGACTCGGAGGTCACTGGTGTGCGCTCCCCAGCCGAAGAGTGAGGCATGCGTCGTCACCGTAACCGATGGCTTCGGTTCACGGAATGGCATGCCTGACAGGAGGTTCCTGTACGACTGCCACCACAGGAGGGATCGGCGTGCCTGCCAGGGCAGCTGGTAGTGGCGAGACTGGTCGTTCCAGAGTGGATCGACGGCCCTGACAAACCAGTGCTGGAGTGGTCATGCACGCAACCTGGAGAGGTAGGCTACAGCAGTGGTCGAGGCCATGTAGCCAAGGAGCTGCTGTATCGTCCTGGCTGACACCGTCGGAGTGTGAAAGGTGGCGGACGCTGCCCGACAAAGCGTCCGCGCCCTTTCCTCCGGTAGGTGGGCCCTCGCCGATACCGTGTCCAGGGTCACCCCGATGAAGTCGAGAACCCGCGTGGGTTTGAGGTGGGACTTCTTCGAACTGACCCTGAGTCCGAATCGAGTGAGAAGTGTCAAAGTCCGGTGGATGTCTCGGTAGAGTTTCTGTTGGCAGGATGCCACCAATAGCCCATCGTCCAAGCACGGGTAGACGGAGACGCCTTTCGTCTGCAGAAATGACACGATGGGAGCCATGCACATGGTGAATATTTGCAGTGCGGTCAAGAGACCGAACGGCAGCACCCGGTAGCAAGTGCCATCAACCGTGAAGCGCAGGTACTGTCTGTGCTGAGGGAGGATGGAGATGTGGAAATAGGTGTCTTTGAGGTCGATGGACGCAAACCAGTCCCCTCCGGAGGAAGGGCAGGATCGAAGGCAGCGTGACCATCTTGAACCTCTTGGGGTGGATGTAGTCGTTCACTCATCTAAGGTCTAGGATGGGCCCCAGGGATCCGTCTGCCTTCGGTACCGTGAAGTACCTCGAGAAGAAGCCAGTGATCTTGGCTGAAGGCGGAAGCGTCTCGATCACTCCTTTTTGGAGGAGGGACTGGATCTCTTTCAGCAGTGCCGAGGTGGCTGGGATGGAATAGTAGACACCCCACGGCGGAATATCCTGGAACTCTACGGCGTATCCCAGGCGGATGATGGTAAGCGCCCAGGAGTCCGCAGTAATTTTCCGCCATTGGGCAAGGTGCCTGGCCAGGCTCGGTTGGTGGTGGAAGCCTGCTGGAAGGCTGAAGGATGGCATTGGCGGTGTCCTGCAGAAACCCTCAAAACCGGGATTTTGTCCTGGACGAAGATTTGTTAGACGAAGATCGGTGACGTCGTGGAAGCTTTCGTGAAGCGGAGGACGTCAATGCGCAGGACGTTGTCAACCGTGGAGACTGCGGTTGGTAGGTGGATGAAGAAGAGGACTTTCTCCACGACGACCTCTGGGCAAAGGTACGGCGAGACTAGGATGGCTGGTTCATTCCCATCTTCTTCGCCGTCAGACGGGCCTTCACGAGGTGGTCCATGGCCTCGTCTGTGGAGGAATGGAAGAGCCCCTGGCTGTCAAACGGGATGTCCTTGATCCATCGACGGCTGTCCTCCTGTAGCCTAGAAGACCGGAGCCACGCATGTCATCGGAGGGCCACCGAACCGACCATCACCCTCGATGTTGCCTCCATGGCGTGTCTCGAGGTGGTGACCTGCTGGTTAGCCACTGCGACTGCCTCGTCGAAGATCTGAGTGGCGGAGGCGCGAGACTCCTCCGGCAGGTCAGCAAGGAGTGGTGCGAGTTGGTCCAGCAAGTTATGACGGTATGCCGTGAGGCATGCCATCATATTCAGGGTCCTGGCCGCCAAGGACGACGCCGAGTAGAAACGGCGACCGAAGGAATCGAGCTTCCAGCCTTCACAGTCGGGCGGAGTGGTGTGTGCTCGATTCCTCCCTTCGTCTGGGCCGACTCCACGACGATCAAGTTCGGTACAGGGTGGCTGAAGAGGAGCTCCGCGTTCTCTCTTTGCGTCCTATACAGGTGCTTCATCCGGTGTGGTATTGGCTGCGCTGACGCCGGCTTCTCCCACAGCTGCTTCATTGCCTCAGCCAGAGTCGGCAGGAATGGCAGCGGTGCGGTGGAGGGTGGGCGGGTCTCGAGGTATTGGAAAACTGTGTCCTGGGCTACCGGAGCCGGTTCGGTCACCTTGAGGCAAAGGCAGTGGCCATGAGAAGGAGGATGGCCGAGAACTGGCGCACGTCCTCCGGAGCAGACTCTGGACCTGGTTCCCCAAAAGCCAGCAGAGACGACTCATGTGATGATGGAGTCGACTCCACGGAGTCTGAGTCAGACTCGTAGGACTCTGCGGATGGAGTCGGGGACCTCTCCTCTGCCTCCTCCTCGGACGGCTTGCGGGCAGGGGGAGCCAGGGTCTCCACCGGAGCTGCAGCCTGCGTCGGTTCCGATGAAGCCAATGTTGTGGCCGGTATCGGAGTCACCTGCAGGGGCACCACCGAGGGCGGCCTGCATTGTCGACATTCCAGCTCTCGTCGACTGGGCCACGGTGGTCTGTGGCACCGGGCGAGTTGCCATATTGCAGTCGTCCATGAAGGCAGCGAGACAGCCCTGTAGCGGGGTGAGGGCTCCCAGGACCTCCTGTGACTCGGTGAGCAGGACCGATGCGGTGACCTCTCATAACGGGAATGATGGACCTCCTGCGGTGGCGATCGAGACCAGTGTCATGGAGACCAGTACCGAACATCAGGATGGCACCGGTCCCTGTATGTCGGGGAGTACGAATAATACAACCCCGCCGGCTCGTGCCACTGATGCTCCTGGCTGTACCTACAGAGGTAGGCGGCAGGAGAGTAAGCAGGCTCCCTGCAGTATGCCCTCTCCAGGCGCATCTCCTGATAACGTGGGGATGGAGGCCTGGGTCTCTGCTCTGGAGAGCGAGACTCACCATGACGAAAGGCTGGCCCATGGGTGGGCAAGGGTCAATGGATGACCTCAGCCTCCTCCCGGCGGTCGGCCGACAAACGGTGATCCGGCGGGGTAACCTCAGCCATGAGCTCGGGCGGCTCCGAGGGTGAGGCCTCCATGGCCTGCTCCTCTTCTGACACCTCGAGGACCTCTTGCTCCTCCAGGAGCTGTTCAGGTTCCTCGGCGGGCTGGGTGAGCGGAGGCGTTGGAGGGCGAGTTTCCTTTGGGGGAGAGCGTCTCTTCTCCTTCCTCTTCTTCTCCTTTTCTTTCCCGGCATCCTGAGTGGATAGAGACTTCTTTTGAGCCAGTGTTAGTGGCCTCTGGAAGGAAGAGGAGGCCTGTGAGCCCGCAGGGTCCTCCCGTACTGAAGCCGACGAGACCTTAGTATCTTCGGTACCTCGTTGTCGGTACTGAGTCCAGTACCGACGAAGTGGAAGGTTTGGCGGCCGCCGCCGCCGAAGAAGAGGTGGTTGGGCGTCCCGACTTTTTCGTCCATAGTGATGGTGGCTTTGGGATCCTGAGCACAAAGAGACTCCTCCCAACAGTGCGACTTAAGACGCGCGGAGCGGTTTCGGAGGGTCTGGTGGGTGAATTGACGGCAGACCGAGCAGGCCTGCATGTTGTGCCCCTCGCCCAAACAGAAAAAGCACTCGCTATGTCCGTCGGAGAGAGTAATCTTCCTTCCGCAGGAGGCGCAGTGTTTGAAGAGGGCCGACATAAACTACTAGTGAGTCCGAGAAGAGAAATAACGGGAATACCTCATGCGACAAGCTAAGTCCGAAAAACCCAAGAATCGTCGTCAAGCCAGAAATGGGTCAAACCGATCAAGAAATACCAGGAACCAAATTGCAATCCAAGAGGAGTAGTCGAAAAGCCGAAATCCAAAGTCAGAAAGCCAAGAAATTATGAAGAAATAATCAACAAGCACAAGCTAACGAGAGAACCTTCTGTTCGCAACGGCGGACAAGAAAGAACTGAGGAGAGACCGTTGCTTGGCGGGTTGAGCATGCGCGATACTGGCATGGGAGAGGGGTTCCCGCCAAGCTAACGAGCTCTAGAATCTTCCGAACACTACCGCGCAGGCGCGAAAGCTCCTAATGTATGAGGCACAGAGACCACGAAGAAGAACTATGGTTGCCTCTGCCACCATGGTGTTATGAGTATCGCCTTTGCTCTGTTTTGGTGAATTTTGGCAATCACCTTTGTTATCAAGGGAAATGGTGGGAATGCATAGACCCTCGGTCCCGTCCAACTGAACAGGAAGGCATCCCCCAGAGTTCGATGCCCCTTCAAGTGTTGGGAACAATACAGTTTGCATTGGTTGTTCAGTCTCAAAGCAAAGAGATCTATGTGAGGAAATCTCTACTTTGTGAACACCTCTTGGATGATGCCCTTGTTTATCATCCACTCATGGCAAGACTACAGTGTCCTGCTGAGTGTGTCTGCCAGGACGTTCTGGTCCCCTGCCAGATGAACAGCCAAAGGAAGAATCCGTTGTGACAGGCACCACTCCCATAGTTGCACTGACAGATGCAGCAATGCACGCGACCGAGTCCCGCCTTGTTTGTTTATGTAGTACATCACTGTGGTATTGTCTGTCACGATTTGGATTGATTTCCCATGCAGGTAGTGCTGAAACACCTGCAGCGCCTTCAGTACTGCCATGAATTCCAAAATGTTGATATAGAGATTCCTCTCCTAAGAATTCCACCAACCTCGTATTGTAAGTGCTCTGAGGTGAGCACCCCAGTTTTCCATTGACACGTCCATTGTCATCAACAGCAACGGCGGTTGAGGAACGAATGGCATTCAACACGTTCTCTAGTCTTGTCCACCAATCCAGAGACGCGAGGATAGTCCTCAGTACCATCAGGTACTTGAGATGATGGTCTTGAAGAGGATTGAACCGACGTATGAACTACTGTTGCAGCGGTCTCAGCTTCGTATATGGTGTAAAGAGCATAGTTGAAGCCATCAGTCCTAGCGCAACCTGAACTGCCTTTGTTCACACTCCGCAAAGTTGCTGCATTCTTGTCAGACATCTCAGAATCTTCTCCCATCTGTCCCGTGGAAGAAAGGCTCTTTGCAGTCTTGAGTCCAATACTGTCCCAATGTATTTGATCTGTCTGGACGGTATCAAGGTTGACTTCTTGTAATTTATCATTAAACCTAACTTTCTTAGAAGACAGATGGTGGTCCCGAGAAGCATGGATAGCAGTTTTCAAGAAGATGCCACTATTAGCCAGTCGTCTATGTACAGCAACACCACGGTACCTTTTTGATGGAGGAAAGCTACGACAACAGACATGCATTTCGTGAAGTCCCTTGGAGCTGTGCTTATGCCAAAGGGAAGGATGCAAAAACGATAAGCCTGCCTGCCAAAGATGAAGGCAAGGAACCATCTGTGCTCCAGTCTTATGGCTATGTGGAAATACGCATCCTTTAGATCCAAGGTTGCAACCCAGTCGCCCCTTTTCAAGAGAGGCAGGATAGCAGTCAAAGTCACCATTCTGAACCCTTTTGATCGGATGTAGTAGTTGATGCCTCTCAGGTCCAATATGGGCCAGAGACCTCCATCTTTTTTCTTCACTAGAAAATACCTTGAAGAGAAACTTCTTTTCAATTGAGTTGTGGTGATTCTTTCTATTGCCCCTTTTTGGAGCAATGTTAATATCTCCTCTTCGAGCTCTGGAGATGGCATAGTCCTCCGAATTTGACCTGTCAGTGGTAAACGGAGAAATTCTATGGCATACCCATACTTTATGATGTTCAGGACCCAAGAATCCAAGGTGATCACCGACCAAACCTCGGCATGGTGGCTTAGTCTGTCCCCAAAGGGTGGTTTGGAATGGAGACTCAGATGCTTGTCTGAATGCAAGTTCACAACAGAATCATAGAAATGTAGAGTTGGAAGAGACCACATGGGCCATCCAGTCCAACCCCCTGCTATGCAGGAACACCCTCAAAGCATTCCCGACAGATGGCCATCTAGCCTCTGCTTAAAAACCTCCAAGGAAGGAGACTCCACTACACTCCGAGGCAGCAGATTCCACTGCCGGACAGCCCTGACTGTTAGGAAGTCCTTCCTGAGGTTCAGGTGGAATCTCCTTTCCTGCAGCCTGAATCCATTGCTCCTTGTCTTGGTCTCTGGAGAAGCAGAAAACAAGCCCTCTCCTTCCTCTACATGGCATCCCTTCAAATATTTAAACATAGCTATCATGCCCCTCTTAACCTTCTCTTCTGCAGACTAAACATACCCAGCTCTCTAAGTCTATCCTCATAAGGCATGTCTTCCAGGCCTCTCACCATTTTGGTCGCCCTTCCCTGGACTTGCTCCAGCTTGACCATGTCTGGGGTGCCCAGAACTGGACACAGTATTCAAGATGAGGTCTAATCAAAGAAGGGATGTGTTGTCCTTGTCAAAGGCCGGTATCCATCAGAAAGGTCTCGTGACATTGGTTGTCAAACCCTACGTTTGCTGTGGTCTGACTGTCGTTTCTTATATTGAGGTTGCTTGTACTTTGCAGATGGAAACTTCCTTGTCGAGAGTTGTTGAGGTGTGGTCTGTCTATGTTCAGGCAGAGTTGGGCGCAACGTTCTCCTATGAAAAGGCTGATACTGATGGTACCGATAACGCTGTTGATATATGTCGACACTGGAAACCCATACTTCTATCGAACACATTTTCTAGACATGTTCCAGCTTTTTGTCGGTACCAGCGTTGAACAACCCTAAAGAATCAAAGGGTAGGTCTTAAATTATCTTGGCTTGCTGAGACAACCCAGATGAATGAAGTCAAGCATGTCGTCAAATCACTATGGTGCCCGCCACAGCTTTACTACTACAGTCTGTGATGTGTTTATCTGTAGTGATTTGTTCAGATGACAGATGGTAAGCCTCACCATATAATGCAGTAGTGGTCTTCTCGGTATCAGGAAGCATTTCCAGATAGGGTTTAATTCTACTCCACAAGAACTGTTGGTATGAGTCCATGCAGGCAGCATAATTAGAAATCCTAAACAACAAGGCTGCATTTGAATAGGATTTCTTACCAATAATATCCAATTTTTTCCCCTCATGATCAGCGGCAACAGCATGAAGTCTCTGCAACTGCTTTGACTGGGCTGCATCTACCACAATATAGTTTGGTTTGGGGTGTTGGACCCACCAGTCATCCTCAGCCTCAACTGAGACTTCAGTTTCTTAGATGTAGACAGTACTGATGATGGTGTCGACCATGACTTCTTCACTGTCTGCGACAGATACAGAAGTGGCACAATTAGACGGTACCGGAGCGCAGTCCTGCAAATCTTGGAAGATCAGGTCATTCATCTTCCTTGTGGTCTTCAATCTGTAAGTTCAACGATCTGGCCATTCGGAGAACAAGATCCAAAAACAATCATACGTCATCAGTAGGTGAAATTCTTTCAGTGGTGGAAACGAAGTTGGACTTGAAATCTAGTCCATGAGACACTGCCGAGGATGCTGAGGATGGTACTGATGGAGATCGGATCCAATGACCTCAAGGGGACACAACAATAGACTGTCTCCTCCTTCCCCCTGGAAGGCGTTCTTGATGCCTATCAACAGCGGTTCGATCCCGCCTGGCGGACTTAGACGTGTGGCTAGAAGACGCTATCACCCACTGACATGGAGGAGTCTTCCACAAAGAATGAGAGCGACGAGTGACACGACGATATTGTTCATCATGAACATCTAGATACCGACGATGTCGTTCATATTGCTCCAACTCGTCCATATAAGGGGACATACCCCTTGAATCATATGAAACATCGTCATGGTATCGACAAGGAGATCTTTCCCTATAATGTCGATACCGATATGAGGAAGTGCTGACCGATTGATAATCTCATTAAGCCGACCACGGAGATGAAGGCGGAGTACACCGAAGCATTCCTGATCGCTTGGTCGAAGATCTTCTGTGCCCAGAAGGCCTTACAGCAGGAGACAGCACTCCATGGTCTGAAAGAGACCCAACAGAAATTTGAGGGGCGGTTTCCATTCTCTCTCCCTCTGAGCCAATATACACCTCCTCGATCTCCTCGGAAGGTATAACTTCTTGGGATCCCCAATGTTGAGAGGCCTGTACTTCCTCTAAGGCAGACACTTGAGGAGTTCGCTACCTCACCTGAGATGAAGGATGTGCCTTAGACTTATCCTTCCTCCTCTGCGTCTTAGCTTCTGTCAAAGCGGCTTCTTTATTTTTCCTCTTCCGATCCTTCTCCTTCCTGGGCAGTTCGGTACTAGGTGGAGGAGGATGGTCTTGACGATCATCAGCATGATCAGACAATGCCTGATCTCAAGGCCTCAACGTTGAACGAGATCTCGGTCTCAATGACAGTACCGACACATTCTGTCGGGAAGTGGAGGAAGCAGAAGAGTGGGCCATACTGAAAGGTAAGGGAGCAGATTCAGCCCGTTTCGGCGGTTCTGAAGCAGTCAGCACATTCTCCGACAATAGGGCTTTCAGCTGAGCAGCCCTATTCCAACGAGTTTGAGGAGTAAATAGCTGACAATGACGACAAGATCCCACGCTGTGGCCCTCACCTAAACAAAGGAGGCACTTTGAGTGTCTGTCCTTATCAGGTGTTTTCCCTCCACAGGCGAAGCAATGTTTAAATACGGCTGTTGCCATACAAGTTGCCGAACAACATGATCCCGAAGAATAAACCAAGTCCGATCCAATCCAAAGTCGAAACAACCAGCCCAAAATGCCAGAAAAATAGGGAAAAATCCCATCCACACTAGCGAAGAAGCTCCTATATGCTGCACACGAGGTGGATAAAAAGGAAGAACAGGTTGCTTACCTGTAACTGTGGTTCTTCAAGTGGTCATCTGTGCCCTCATATATTAGGAGTTTTCACGCCTGCGCGGTAGCGTTTGGAAGATTCTAGAGCTCGTTAGCTTTGGCGGGAACCCCTCCCCCACGCCGGTGCTGCGCATGCTCCTCCCGCCGACTAACGGTCTCTCCTCAGTTCTGGTCCGCCGAAGCAGATGGGACCTGAAAAAGAGGGGAAGGCAGGGCGGGGATGTATGAGGGCACAGATGACCACTCGAAGAACCACAGTTACAGGTAAGCAACCTGTTCTTCTTCTTCGTGGTCTCTGTGCCTCATACATTAGGAGACTGTGTAGCTTACCAGTAGGATGGTGGCTCAGGTCCCAGATCCTAGAGCACAGAAGACAGCACAGCACGTCCAAACTGGGCATCTCTCCTGGAACGGCAGTCGAGCGTGTAGTGGCGCACGAAGGTCGACGGCTGGGACCAGGTCGCCACACGGCAGAGTTCCGACAGGTCGACGCCTCGCAGGAGGGCAGCAGATGTCGCCACGGCCCTGGTGGAGTGGGCCCGAAGCAGGTCTGGCGGAGGCTTCTTGGCAAGCTCGTACGCCAGGTGAATAGTCTGTACCACCCACTTAGAGAACGGCTGGGTGGATACCTTGTGGCCTCTCCGGCGCCTGCCATAACAGACAAACAGGTGGGGTGTCTGTCTGTAGGCTGCAGGCTTATCTTTGTAAAAGGCCAGCGCCCGACGCACGTCCAGGGAGTGGAGGGACCGCTCCAGAGGTGTAGTCGGGTCAGGATAGAAGGCTGGCAGGATGATGTCCTGGCTCAGATGGAAGCTGGACACCACCTTCGGCAAGAAGGAGATGTTAGGCCGGAGAACCACCTTGTCCCGATGAAAGACCAAGTATGGTTCATTGCACCGTAGTGCCGTCAACTCTCCCGCCCGCCTGGCAGAGGTGACGGCCACTAGGAACGCGGTCTTCATTGGGAGCAGCCTGTCGTCCGTCGTGGCCATGGGCTCGAAGGGCGGCCTTGTCAGCTCGGACACCACCAATGATAGTGACCACGGCGGTAGCGGCGGCGATACCGGCGGGTAGGGGTGCTGCAGGCCCTTCAGGAACTGCTTGACAGTACCGTCCCTGAAGAGCACGGCCAATGGGGATCGTGGTGGCTGGTATGCCACGATCGTGGCGAGGTAGACCTTGAGCGACGGGAAGGCCAGGCCCTGTTGCCGGAGGTGAAGGAGGAAGTGGAGCACGGTACGCAGGGTGACAGGCGATACCGGTTCTCGACGTTCCTCGGCGAAGGCCACGAAGCGCTGCCACTTGTAGTGGTAGTTCCTTCGCGTGGACTCCTTCCTGGCCGCGGTCAAGACGTTCCCGATGGCCGGGTCGTCTAGGGCAATATCCTCCAGGCATGGAGGGCCAACACCAGCAGGTCCGGGTGCAACACCAGTCCGTCGGAGTGGGACAGCAGGTCCGGTACCGTGGGAGATCTGAGAGTCCTGCCCCGGGCAGCCTTGATCAGGGGCCCGAACCAGTGCTGCCTCGGCCAGTACGGTGCCACGAGGATTGCGTCTGCCCGGTCCGCGATGATCTTCGCGATCACGTGGCCCAGGAGTGGGAACGGAGGGAAGGCGTAGATCAGCCCTTCCCCCACGGAAACTGGAATGCGTCGCCGATGGAGCGGCGATCGTGGCCGACCCTTGAGCAGAACAAGCGGCACTTCGCGTTCTGGCTGGTCGCAAAGAGGTCGATGGTCGGCTCGCCCCATCAGTCCCGAAGCATCCGGAAGGCCTCGTCGGACAGGGACCACTCATGGCGGGAAGTGGTGTCCCTGCTGAGCGCGTCCGCTGTGGTGTTCTCTTGCCCCGCCAGGCGAACCGCCACAGGGTGTATCCGGAGCGGGACGCACCAGTTCCAGAGTCCGAGGGCGATGCCCAGCAGCGTGGTGGAGTGCTTCCCTCCTTGCCTGTTCACGTAGCAGACCGCCGTCGTGTTGTCGGTGAGGATCAACACCGTGCGGCCCGTGACCAGGTGTCGGAACGCTCTCAGGGCCTTGTGGATCGCCAACAGCTTGAGAGAGTTGATGTGGAGGAACAGATCGTCGTCCATCCACCGGACTCGGACCCGGAGATCGCCGGTGTGCGCTCCCCAGCCGAAGAGCGAGGCATCCGTCGTTCCCGTGACCGACGGCCTGGGTTCGCGAAACGGCATGCCTGACAGGAGGTTCCTGTACGACTGCCACCACAGGAGCGATCGGCGTACCTGTTGGGGCAGGCGGTATTGGCGGCGCTGGTCATCCCAGAGTGGATTGAAGGCCCTGACGAACCAGTGCTGGAGCGGCCGGGCGCGTAACCTGGAGAGGTAGGTTACGGCGGTGGTCGAGGCCATGTAGCCGAGGAGTCGTTGGATCCTCCTTGCTGATACCGTAGAGGCCTCGAAGGCAGTGGACACCGCCCGACGAAGCTTCCGCGCCCTTTCGTCCGGGAGGAAGGCCCTCGCCGATACCGAGTCGAGGGTCGCCCCGATGAAGTCGAGAACCCGGGTGGGCTCGAGGTGGGACTTCTTGGGGTTGACCCTGAGTCCGAGCCGAGTGAGAAGAGACAAAGTCCGATGAATGTCCCTGTACAATTTCTGTTTGCAGGACGCCACCAATAGCCAATCATCCAGGCAAGGGTAGACGGAGAAGCCCTTCGTCCGCAGGAAAGACACGACCGGAGCCATACACTTGGTGAACACCCGCGGTGCGGTGGAAAGTCCGAATGGCAACACCCGGTACTGGTAGCTGGTGCCGTCGATCGCGAACTGAAGGGTGGATGTGCTGCGGGCGGATGTGTTGCGGGCGGATGGAGATGTGGAAATAGGCATCTTTGAGGTCTACGGACGCAAACCAGTCCCCTCGGCGAAGGAAGGGGAGGATCGAAGGCAGCGTGACCATCTTGAACCCCTTCAGGCGGATATATTCGTTCACCCCTCGGAGGTCTAGGATGGGTCGCAGGGATCCGTCCGCCTTCGGCACCGTGAAGTACCTCAATTAGAAGCCGGTGGTCTTGGCTGAAGGTGGGAGCCTCTCAATCGCTCCCTTCTCGAGGAGGGACTGGACCTCTTCCAGTAGAGCCGAGCTGGCCGGGGTGGAGTAGTAGACAGTCCATGGCGGAATATCCTGGAACTCGATGGCGTACCCCAGGCGGACGATGGTAAGTACCCAGGAGTCCGCAGTGATCTCCCGCCAGCAGTCAAGGCCAGGCTCGGGTGGTGGAACAGTTCTACCGGAAGGGCGAAGGATGGCATGGGTGGAGTCCTGCGAAGGCTGTCAAAACCGGGACTTCGCTCCAGAGCACGACTTCTTGGATGACGAAGATGGGCGTCGTCTGGGAAGCCTCCTCGAAGCCGAAGATGTCGATGGCCTCGATGCGGTCGACCGCGGGGACCGCGGCTGGTACGCCGATGATGATGAGGACCTTCTCCACGTGGGCCTCGGCTGGAAAGAGCGGCGAGACTGGGCAGGCTGGTTAATACCCATCTTCTTCGCTGTCAGCCGGGCCTTGACGAGGTGATCCATGGCCTCGTCGGTGGAGGTGTGGAAGAGCCCTTCGCTGTCGAACGGAAGATCTTCAATCCATCAATGGCTGTCCTCCTGAACCCCAGAGGACCGGAGCCACGCGTGGCGTCGGAGAGCTACGGCACCGACCATCACCCTTGAGGTAGCCTCCATGGCGTGCCTCGAGGTGGCGGTCTGCTGTGTAGCCACCGCAACGTCCTCGCCAAAGATCTGTGTGGCTGAGGCGCGTGACTCCTCCGGCAGGTCAGTAAGGAGTGGAGCGAGTCGGTTAAAGAGGTTCCGATGGTAGGCCGCGAGGCATGCCATCGTGTTCACCGTCCTGGCCACCAGGGACGATGCCAAATAGAACCTTCGGCTGAAAGCATCGAGCTTCCGTCCTTCACGGTCCGGAGGGGTGGTATGCGCTCTATTGCCTCCTTTCATTTGAGCTGACTCGACCACAACAGAGTTCAGTATAGGATGATTGAAGAGGAACTCCGCGTTCTCCTTCTGGGTCCTGTTGAGATGCTCTAGCCTATGTGGGATAGGTTGTGCTGACGCCGGCTTCGCCCACGGCTGCTTCAACACTTCCACCAGGGTTGGTTGGAATGGTAGCGGTGCGGTCGATGGTGGGCGTGCTTCCGAGTACTGGAAGACCGGGTCCTGGGCTTGTGGAGCAGGTTCGGACACCTTTAGGCCAAGGGCTGTGGCCATCTGGAGGAGGATCGCAGAAAACTGGCGTACATCCTCCGGTGCAGACTCCGGGCCTGGCTCCCCGAACCCCAGTGGTGGGGATTCGTGAGAAGAAGGGGTGGACTCAGCAGAGTTGGAGTCCGAGTCATAAGAGTCGCCGGATGGTGATGGCGACCTCTCCGCCTCCTTCTCCTCGGCCGGCCTACGGGCCGGAGGTGCCAGGGTGACTGCTGGAGCTGCAGGCTGCGTCGGTACCGGTGCGGCCGATGTCGTGGCTGGTATCGGAGTCACCTGTAGGGGCACGACCACGGGCCTAGGACGGTGTGCCGCCTGCGTGGTAGAAGTCGCAGCTACCACCGGCTGGGCCACGGTGGGCTGTGGAGTCGGGCGGGTAGCTGTGGTCGTTGTCTGCAGGGGTGGAGAAACAGCCCTGTAGTGGGGTGAGGGCTCCCGGAACCGACGGTGACTCAGCGAACGACGCAGCGGTGACCTCTCATAGCGGGGGTAGTGAGCCTCCCGTGGTGGCGAGCAAGACCGGCGACGAGGTGACCAGTACCTTGGATCTGGATTGTACCGGTCCCTGTATGACGGCAATTAAGAATAGTATGAGCCGGCCGGCTCGTGCCACATCTCCTGGGCGTACCCTCCTAGGTAGGCAGGAGAGTAGGCACTCTTGCCCAAGCGACGTCTCTCCAGGCGCATCTCCCGATATCGCGGGGATGGAGGCCTGGCCCGCTGCTCCGGCGAGCGGGACTCGTCGCGTTGAGAGGCTGGGCGCTGCCTGACCACAGCCTCCTCTCGGCGTTGTGCCGAGGGTGGACGGCGACTCAGCGGAGTGATCTCCGCAATCAGCTCGGGCGGTTGAGGGGGCGAGGCCTGCGCGACTTGTTCCTCGTCCGACACCTTGAGGGTTTCCTCTTCCTCCGGAGGCTCCTCTTCCTCAGGGAGCTCCATCGGTTGAGGTTCCTCAGCGGGCTGGGTGGGTGGTGGAGTCGGGGGTCGCACCACCGTCGGTGAAGAGCGCCGCTTCTCCTTTCTCTTCTTTTTCTTCTTCTCCACAACGCCCTCGGTGGCGAGGCGCTTCTTCTGGGCCGGTGTAAGCGGCCTGGAGGAGGAGGAGACCTGCGAGCCCGCAGGGTCCTCGCGTGCCCGAGTTGCCGAGATCTTCGGTATCCTCGGCAACTTCATTATCGGTACCGAGCCCGGTATCGATACCGATGAGGTCGAGGGCACGGCAGCCGCCGCTGCTGCCAAAGAAGAAGAAGAGGGCGGGCGTTTCTCGGCCATCGTCTCGGGTCTCTGGACGCGAAGAGATTCCTCCCAACAGTGGGATTTAAGCCTTGCTGCCCTGTTACGGAGAGTCTGGTGCGTAAACTCTCTGCAAATAGGGCAGGCCTGAACGTTGTGCCCCTCACCCAAACAATAGCAATATAGCAATAGCAGTTATTTCTATACCGCCTATCAACTAGTGTTATCTAAGCAGTTTACAATGTATTTTACAATGTATTTTAGCTAATTGCCCCCAACAAGCTGGGTACTTACAAATCAGGCACTTAGAGTTTTGGTTGGAGAGAGCGACCTTCCTTCCACAGGAGGCGCAGCGTTTGAAGAGACCCGACATAAACCAGAGGCAAGGCAAAGAAAGCAAGAGTCCAAGAACGCCAAACACAGTCCGAGATCCGAAATCGTCGTCAAAAGCCAGAAAAGGGTCAAAACCGATCGAGAAAGTACAAAGCCAAGTCCGAAATCCAAGAGGGGTAGTCAAAAGCCAAATCCGAAGTCGAAAAACACCAAAAGCAGAATCGAAAAGCAAGCCAACAAGCAGAACCTTCTGTACGCTGTACGCTGAGGCGGACAAGAAAGAACTGAGGAGATACCGTTAGTCGGCGGGAGGAGCATGCGCAGCACCGGCGTGGGGGAGGGGTTCCCGCCAAAGCTAACGAGCTCTAGAATCTTCCGAACGCTACCGCGCAGGTGCGAAAGCTCCTAATGCACAGAGACCACGAAGAAGAACTGACCGTTACGTGAGGCGGGGCTTATATACCATGAGGGGATGGGGGATGGGGCAACCGCCAAAACACCAATGGTAGGCTGTAGAAGGTTCCGAATGCTGTTTCTGCACAGGCATGAAACTCATTTGTGTGAATCACAGAGACTACAAAGAAGAACCTCTGGTTTGCTAGTAAAACTGAATTACTGTGTCACAAAATGATGCACATCTAAAAAAGTGCGTCACCAACATGAAAAGTTTGGAAAGCTCTGAGTTAGAGTAAAGCAAAAGAAGGACACTAAACCAACAATCATGCTGAAATACAACCTGAAGAATGTCCCCACAGAATTTAAAGATAATGTGAAAAACATATTTGCACTACTCAGTCTAATCAAGCGAGAGCCAAAAGAAGTTTGGACAGAAGCCAAGGAGATTCTCAGACAGGAATGCAAAACGACACTATCTAAAAAGAAAGAGAAGCCTCAGTGGATGACAGATGAAACTCTTCAAGCAGATAAGGACGGATGAGAAACAAAAGTAAAAGGTGACAGAAATAGAGTCAGAACCCCAAATGCAACTGTTCAATGACTTGTGTGCAGAGACAAGAACTTCTATAATAATCAGTGCCAAGAAACAGATGGTGATAACAAAAAGAGAAAGAAAGAACAAGAGACCTTCCCCACAAAATCCGAGAAACCAAAGGGAATTTTAAAACCAAGAGTTGGGATGCTCTACAGCCAGCAAGGAAACACATTACATGAACAAATAAAAATAAAAGGATGAGGGAACAATACATGGAAAAAAACTATACAAAAGAGATGAAAGCTTGACGGATTCATTAAAGGAAGAACAATTTGAAGATGAACCTCCAATTTTAGAAAGTGAAGCGAAAGCTGCACTTGGGAAAAATAGATCACCAGGAACAGATGGCATACCAACAGAGCTGCTTCAATCTACAGAGACAGAATTTACTCCAGTTCTAACTAAAATCTGTCAACAAATATGGAAGACAGATTGACAGATTGGAAATGCTCAATATACATTCTAATCTCCAAGAAAGGGAACACCAGGGATTCTAGTAACCACAGGACCATTGACATTAATGCCTGGTAAGGTAGAAGGCAGTAAGAAAAGAGGTGGACTGCTTTACAGATAGACTTAATCAATCAAGGAAGACGTCCCTGAATCTGCAAGTCCTGAGCAGAGAAGCTAATGATAGGCTGAACTGGAGATCTCTTTGTTCATAGGGCCACGGTAAGTCGAAGTCAACTTGATGCCAGTTAACAACAAAAACAGCAACAACAACAAATTATAACAATTGGAGGTCACTGGCTGTGCTGCCTGGGGCTGATAAAAGCTGAGAGCCACAGATTACTCACTCGTGACCGAAAAGGTGTCAAGGTGTGAACTGTCTCTAAGAGCAAAACTATCCTCATTGTTTAATGCAGATTAGAACCTCAGTCCTAAATACATATACAAGGCAACACCCTATAGCACAGCTCTGAGGACACCCCCTGCCAATTTGCCAGTTCCGCACAACAATGCACTTCCGCATCGTAGAACTGCAATTCAGGTCTGGAAGGGAGCGTGTCAGCAACGCTTCCCTCCACACCTGCTCGCTCCCTGTGGAAGGAAGCGAAATGGCTCCGCCTCTTCCTTCTGCAGCACAGCCAGGCACTTGACTTTGCTGTGCTGAGGCAGGAAGCATTGTAATTGAACTTCTGTGGCTTCCGCATAATGGTAAGTACAGGAGTGCTGTGCGATTGGAGGTGCAAAACCGATTTTTTCCATTTTGCGTTAGTACTGTGTTAGTAAGACTCTTCATGACGGGATGGTGATGGGATGGCGATGTCATGCAGAACTACGATCTGCCAACCACTACCATCCCATCCCAGAAGTGACACAGCGACATTGTGCAGAAAGGGCCTTAGATCAGGCATCAGATATCAATCCATCTGCACTGTGTACCTATAGTAATAATTTCCACACCAATTAAATGATAATATAGGAAATAAAGGGACAGGCAGTAAAATTTTGTCATTTTAGAAATTTTTATGTTGTGCTAGTAATTTTAGCAGGTTTCTTTGTGAAGCTATACTCCACTTAATTTTTTCATTTTTTTCAGAGAGGAAATACCACAACATGTACAACCACTATTAGAAAGACAATCACCTGCAGAGATCAGCATCTACTGCTTCCATCACATGAACTCCAGCTTTTCACATTATCTGAATGCAGCAGAAAGAAGAGGAAAAATGTAGACTAGATAACAGGATAGCAACCATCTCCACAGTGAAAAAGAGGTGACTTTTTCCTGAATGTTATTTGAGGTTCAAATTAAAAATAGTCCTCCACAAAAAAACTCACATGAGATGATACCCAAATTTGCCTCATGTATTGTTCCTAGGTACACAAAGAACCTGCAAATCTCTGAATAAAATTCATCAAAATAAGGCCAAGAAGTCTGTCTTGTTCTTTTTATTTTATTTTACATGAGCATGGCCCACTCTGATTATATCAGGAACAAACATGGCTGGTTTATCAAATGAACCTGAGCAAAAGAACTCCTGGCCACAGCAAAGACCTAAGCATTTAATACTAAGAACTGGATCCAAAAGAACATCCAAAAATAAACCTGATCTTTTGAAGGGAGAAGAAAATGGTCACAAGCTGACCTGTTACCTCCAAGATTGCACTTTTTCTTACCCACATTTCTTCCATTTTACTTGGATTTACACTTATTCACTCTTACTTGGATTTTCATTCAAGATTTATTAGTGGATTCATATTTATCACAGATCCTCTCTGCCAAAGCAGAATGCTAAATAAGCCTTCTGTAACCAAGAATGAGTCACACCAGTAGTGTTGATAGCAACTTCCATTCTACAGTGAAAAATACTAGGATTTGCTCAAACTCAATATCTAGTTATATGTTTGAGCTGTGTGTTTTTTTTAATTGCTTTGCATGTTTTAGCTTCTGATACAATTACTTTAACATTGATAGCACATAGTCAGTGTACTTTAGCTCTTAAGCCACTGTGAACCAAGGGACTATATGCATCCAACTCAGGTAGCAGGAAGACAGTATATACACTGTGGACAGTATACACAACTGTCCTCCATCCATATACCAGATAATTATGTTTATACATATTTATAGCAATTTGTATGTGATTACACACTTTTACACAAATTATATTGTACAACCAAAGAGTGATGTATGGTTGAAGTTCTATTGTTCAAATGTATTTCATCATATCTACCTGTTGCACAAATAAGCAAAAGGAGTAATGGTACTGTTCTGATTAAACATTCCCCTCCATAGAAAAGAGGAAACTACTTGAGTAAATTCTTGAAATTAATAAATGGGACAAGATTTATGCAAGGAAAAATTTGTCAGGCAAATGGAGACAGGTCACAATCTATTAGTTGACTAGACCACCAGCCCCTGAAAAAATATCTGCACAAATTCAGGAATATGCCTTATGCAAGACAAATACCCTTTCCAAAATCCAATCACTGCTATCACAGGGAAAAAAACTTGCTTTATTTTCAAAAGTATTTGCCTGGTAGTATTAACAGAGGTTAAAACACTGTCAGGTTTTCGTTAAAACTAATCATTTCAATGGCCTAAGAACATTAATATAATTTTGCTTACCATACTATGTTAAATGTAACAAAGAAGAGACATCCAGTAAATGTAAATTTGGATGGGTGGCTTGGAGTCTGAACTGCTTAAACATGCAATAGTGAAGATGCAATTGTACACGGCTAGTTGTTTGTGTATAAGCAGGTCTCCTGTTCCTTTAATGACCATGTCGTAAAAGCAGAAGGAATGTCATGAAGTGCTATGCACAAGCTGGCTATGTAGTTGCTTTTACACCATTCTTGTTATAAGAGGCCTAAAATGCTGCAGACATCACGTATTAAAGTATGTTCAAGATGTACACAATCTTCTACTGAGAACTGCATAACCACAACAGACATGTGAGGGAGACAGTGTAATTAGCAGGACTGATATGGCAAACTTCTGGCACAAGGGGCTCCAGGACTTTGTACGAACAGCACAAGTCCAATTTAAAACAAAATTCTATACAGCGGCTGGGCATGGTACTACCCGATGTGTGTTGACAAGGCAAACCAGCCTTCTTCTTTCTGATTTTCAGTCTGTAGAATACAGAGAAAAGGATGAAGTAAGTTACATATCCTGGACTTCTGTTTCTTTGTTTTGTTTTTTTGTTTTGCTATCATCTCTTTACTGGCCCATTCCAATCAGTTTCTTGATTCCACACACACATACACACACAGACATCTCTTGAAAGCAAGCTCAGTCCTCACTGGACAGATTTTGAGAACCCCTAGTCCTGGAGCCAGCAAGGTGTAGCTATTGGAATGTTGGCCTAGGATTCTAGGATTCAAACCCCAACTCAGCCATGGAAACCCGTTGAGGGACCTTGTGCAAGTCACACTCTTACCCTTAGGGGAAGGCAATGGAAAACCTCCTCTGAATAAATCTTGTCAAAAAACCTTTAGGACAGGGTTGCCATAAGTAATAAGTCAACTTGAAAGCACACAACAAGAACAATTCTTGCTTTCACAATCTAACAGATTCTACTGACTGGAAACTGAACCATTCTGCCTAAGAATCTAGGAATCATTGAGGTATCATCGGTTAATGTTACAAATTCCAAGTAGTATCACTTTAGGCAGCTATTATGAGCCTATCTACAATTATGTTATTCAAAAGGTTTGACAGTGTTACTGAATTTTATTGAACCACCGAAACCACAGTTGTTTTCTTTTCCTATAGAAGCTGAATCTCCATTTGTAGATCTTGATACTCCATAACCTTTTTCCTTTTCTCTCTCTTCAATTCCTCTGTCTCAGGGATTTCCCCATCTGTAATCCATATTTTCTTTTCATCAACCACAATTATGCCTGGATTGTTATGTTTTAATGGTTTACCAGCTTCAGTCTTAAAAGTCCCACAAGATTTTTACTTTATCATTTTCATCAAGTTTTCAGGCTAATGTTTGCACCAGTTATTCACAGACGGTAAATTATATATTCGTGGGTATGTGTGTAGATTCTAATGACCTTTGCAGCCAATACTTTATTGTGTCATTTTATTTATTTCTTTATTATTTACAACACTGCTGTGATTTCCTGAAGCCTACTTTGGTGTGTGAATGGTATTATTTTAGCTATATAAAGATTAGAATTTATTCATCAATACTGATAATATAAGGATAGTTTTATATAGTTTTTCCCAAAAAATACAAACCTTTATCCTGTGACTGCTGTTTCTCAACTGTACATTTCCCAGGGATATACTCTGTGGTATACATGTCTTCAGATCTGGAGGAACAAATGAAAAGCAGGGGTAAACCCTTAGGAATTTACTTTGTAAATTCCCACTCTGCTCAGAAACTGGAGGGTAAGAGTCAAGTTCATGATCTAGATCCAAGAGAATAAACCACATTAGCTCCCAGTTTAGGACATATGAGAACAAAATAGCAGGAACAGCTAACTTTAACAGTAACAGTCAACTTTTTCTTAAAAAATTCAGAATATTAAAACAAATGGATAAAACATTTTGTACATTTATTAAAAACTTACTTTGGTTACTTTGCCATGATTTATTAATGTTTGGATGATATATAACAAAATAGTAAAACTAATGGTAATATAACAGTAGAGAAGGATTCCATGTACTCCTTTCATTCTTCTCTTCTCTAGGCTAAACAGATCCAGTTTCAACATTCACCCTTTCCTTGTAAGACTTGTTTTCTCATTGCAAGTTATATCAGGGAATGGAGAACCACTTGCTCACAAGCCAAGGTTTCCCTTTGAAGAATTCCAATTCACCCTGCAGGGTATCCTCTCTTCAGCTTCTATGCTGCTTGTGGGAAAAGACTTCTCTTTCTCTCTAGCCAGACAGCAACACATTACCCTGCAACTATCATCCCAACCTATCTGAATTGCAATCTTGCTGTGGCATTTAGGTGGCTAAACTACATGTTCTTCTCTGAATTTCTGATCCAGACTGAGATTCCCAAACCTAGACCTTGGACTGGCAAAAAAAAGTCTTCCCATTTGCTCCAGCGGAAGGATTTTTTTCCAATACAAATTTCTAGGCACTGTGATCCCAATCTTGATTGGCACTGCCGTAGGATGGGAGCAGTGTTAAAGTCTTCCTACTGTGCCCCCATCCTGCCCAGGGGCCCCAATCTGGATAAGGTATCTATATGTGGAGAAGAGGGTCCACTGCAAATGATGGGTGGATTACTTTGGAGGTATGGGTAGATTGTGTGCGTATATCAAATATACCTGCTGGTTCCTGCTTTCTTCTATTCTCCCTGAGGTCTTCTGCAACAGCTGCCTGGCTGCAAGCCTCTCTGATTAAAAAAGCAAGAGAGGGATGGGAAGAAAGAAATCCAACAAACATTGAGTGGTAGTTGACAATATTCATGGGTCTCTTTTTCATAAACAAACAGCTAGGTCCCTGACTAGGCCTGGAGAAGTGACGGAATCAGGCAGAGCGGTCCTACTGAATGCCCTGGAATGCATGAGAAGAAAAGAAAGAGAGAAAGCACAACAATAGTGGGGAGATGGCAGAGTAGGTGCATCCTCCAGAAGCCACCTATCACTGCCCAGTCAAGGCAGGTAAATTATGCTGCTGTTGTTGGGGCAGTGGGAGATGTATTTCTGGAGATGGGAGTTGGGGAGGAAACAGGGAATGGATGTTGCCTGCTGGAGCAACAAGATCCTTCCTGGGCAATTGCAGGAGGAGTCAGGGGACTAAGCAACCAAAAACAAAAATCTAATGCAGTGGTTCTACCAGGGGATCTTATGAAAGGCTCAGAGTCTGCTCAGCCCATCTTGTCCTCACACTGGAGTGACAACATGACAGGAAGCAACGTAAAAACAGGCAGGCAGACAGACAGGATTGCTGGCTGGGTGTGTGTGTTGCCTGTTGTGTAGCTTTTCCGCTGTGGGGAGGAAGTGGGCTCAGCAGCAGAGTGACAGGAGAGTTGACAGCCAGTCAGCCAGTCAGCATTTGCCCTTCTTTTCTTTCTCTCCATCCCCTCCTTTCCAAAAGAAAGCAGTCCAGTCTGCTATTAGAAATGGGGGCTCAAACACCTCCCTTTCTGCCTTCTTTACCAGGAGGAGAGGAGGCTTAGGCAAAGGAGGGAGGGATGGAAAAAAGGCAAAAGATGGGGGGATTGAAGGCAAAAAAGGGAATTAAAACAGCTCCTCAATAAAGGTACCTCAGTGCACATCCTCATTTCCATTTGTAAGTGTGCATGCTTTCATCTGAATAGAGCAGTGGGTTATTTTGCCAAAGATAATCCTTTGCTCCAACTTCCAGTCTCTTGCCAGGGGGTGGCACCTGCTGCAGCAGCACCCCTTCCTCTTATCTGACCCCACTCCTCCCTGCTATACTTTTTCAGAGTTACCTGCCACACTGCATCGAGGATCCCACTCAATGAGAAGGACAAATAATGGACGGCTGGGCCTCCACTCTAATCCACTCTAGCCTTAAATAAGTGGGAAGAAGCACAATAAAACTCTTTCTTCCCTCTCCAACTTCTCTCAAGGAAGTGTACATTTACTTATTTCTCCCTTTTCTCCCAATTTGAAGACCCACGATGAGCAATTTTTAATAAATATTTCATGCACTTTAGAGTTTTAAATCTTAAGGCTGCAGCAACAAAAGATATTTAAAGAGGGTCTCTGGTAAAGAAAAGATTAAGAACCACTGGTCTAATGGAAAAACCTTAAACACAACTCCCATTCCCAGACTCTACTTCTACGCTTCAGAAAACTTCTCCAGGAACTACACACCTTCTTCAGGAACACACACACACTTATGGCTCCTTTCACCATTAGTACATCTAACTATGGAGATTACTTTGCATGTAACCAGGGTACCCTGTGCTCACCTTTGGCTAGACATAATTAATCTCAGTTTTACATTATTACTATCTCCTAAAGCCCCTCCTGCTTTAATCCCATTGTCTAAGTCTTCCATTATGAAACAATAGTCTTGTGCTACCTTGAAGAATAGCAGATCATTTTAGTGAAAAATTTTATAGCCTACAGTCTACTTCCTCAACCTCAAGGTAGGAGACATTTAATCCCCTTGCTTCGTTCTCAACTTTTTGAAGAAGGAAGGTGTCAGCAAGGCACATAAGAAGCTATTAGAGACTCCTTGGTTGACCGTGCTTCTTCCAAGCAGATACTGTGATTAAAATCCCTCAATATTTTTGAGTATCCATTTAAGTACCATATTTAGAAATTATGGATTGGCTAAAATTGCAGGGAGGGGGCGACAACTTCAATAGAGTAAGATTGTGGATATCATTATCTTCCACTTTGTCCCCCCATCCCATGTGCAGGGGATCCAGGCATAAAATTCCTCACAAGAGATCTTTTTAAAAATAAGAATCTTTTGGAAGAAACCTGCTCATTAGTTTATTAACATTTCTTTCTTACCCTGCAAAGTGACATACACTTAAATGGAGATAGGTAGTAAACAAAGCCAAGACAGTCAAGCGATAAATGGGAACATGAATTTACAATCCATCATCTACATTTTGGTAAATAGCATCTATTAGCTACACAATATTGATTCCAGGATTCTAAGTTTAAAAGCTTCTGGCCTACCTGCAAAAATAGGAAGTCATCAAATTTTACCTCCGTGTACTGGTCCCACTGACAGGGAAAAGTGTATCTTCTTTAGAACTATCCAGAGTTTCTGCCACTGGAACAGACACCTCTATTGTCCGTCTTCCATTTTCTGGAAAACACATGAAGTCCAATCTCTGATCACTGGAAGATGTATAGATGATAAAATAGTGACAAGCTACTTTGAGCACCAGTGTGTACTTAGAGAACCACTGTGGAATAGTGATTTGAGTGCTGGACTGGGACTGTGGGAGATCAGAGTCTCTATTCAGCTATGGAAACCCCCTGGGTGACCTTGGACAAGTCACACTCTATCAGCCACAGACGAGGGCAGTGGCAAACCTCCTCTGAACAAATCCTGCCATGAAAACCTCAGGTTTGCCTTCGGGTTACTGTAAGTTGGAAGTGACTTGGTGGCACAAGACAAAAACAAACTTTGAGCACATATTATATAGAGCAGTAGCTAGATTTTAAAAAAAATAATTAGGAAAATGTTCTAATAAATGAAGAAAATTGCTATCAACATGATAAGATGATAATTCTTATAAGATAAGAATTATATTGACAATTTGGAACATACCAGTTAAGTTTATAGGTGGTGATGGAACTGGCGAAACAGGTGGAGACACAGAGATGAACGTGGATAATCTCTGCTGATTGGTCAGCAGCAACAGTTTGCCACGTGCTTCTGCGCTCTGGCGATTCAGGTCAGCTATTCGTTCATCCAGACTCTTTGGTAATTCCTTCACTCTGCTTATGGCTTGACTGTCTCCCTAAATGATCATTCAGGTGTTAGTTTATAAAGGCATCTTATAAAGGAAGTGAATTTTAAATTTCTTTCATTACTGTTTAGAAGATTCAACACATCTGATCTGTGCAGCAATCATCAAGCTTACCTTTTACAGTTTACTTTCAGTAAGCTGGACAACACAAGATCCAGAAATACTATTCTCCAACATGGTTACAGCTGGCCCTCCACTTTCGCAGGGCTAGAGGCACAAGACCCCGTGAATGTGGAAAAACCATAAATATCATAAGTTGCCCAAACTGTATTTAACACACACACACACAGATGTACATGTACTGGCAGGATGCCTGGGCCTGGCATTCCCTCACTCTATCCAGGGAAGGGGGATGGGATGGGAGAAGCAGGAGAAAGAGGACATCTGTCCCATCCCCTTTTTCCTTTCTGCCCATACATGTGAGGAAATGCACAGGCCCACCCACCTCTTGTTCCATCCTCTTTCTCCCTCCTGCCTGTGCAAGTGAGCAAATGCACACATTTTCTTCTGATCCCATAACCTTCCTCCTCCCACCAGTGCACATGAGCAACTAAGTGAACACACCCACATTCCTCCTGTCCCATCCCCTTTCCTGCCTACACAAGTGAGCAAACGTGCATGTGTGCCCTCCTTCCATCCATCCCTTCCCCCAGTAATCTCCAAACAGTGAAATTCATGATGGTCAAACCTGCAAATGTGGAGGGATGATTGCGCTTATTTCAGACAAAAGGCAGTGCAAGGGACACAATCTACAAAATGTTAAATATGCCACTGCATAAGAAATTACTACTCGAAGAGAAGAGAGAGTAATCAATTGATATATTTTAACAAAACACTGGCTAAAAGAGAAGGTGGCGAAGGATTCTGGTACAATCTTACTTGGAAAACAGTAACACCTCAAGTCCCAATAATATACTGGAACTGATTCAGTATACTCATCAGAGGCCTCTGGGAAGAAGTCTGTTCACTGAATTCTGCACAGTACCATGCTAAATGGTATGGAATAAAATACAAAATTTCTGAAACGAATGATACATGAGGCCTAGTAGTATCTCAACAGGTTGACAACTGATTGCAGGGATCCCTCCCCCTTACCTTCAGTCTCACTTTCCACAGATTCAGTTACCCACTGTCTGAAAATAGTAAATGGAAAGTACCAGCATCCAGGTGACAGCACCCATGAAGCCTGCTCTGGGTCCTGCCACCTGCACCTAGCCTGCACGCCCACTCCCCACTTTAATAGCCCGTCCACCAACACTACCAGCCTTCTACCAATACTGCCATCAGAAAGAGATCTGGCATTGCTGGAAACAGCCCTGCAGGGACCCTACAGGGACCCTGCAAAGCTAGAGGGCTATTTCAAGTGACATTAGAGCTGTTTCTAGCTTCATAGGGATCACAGAGAAGCTTCATACGATCCAGTAGTATGAAGCCTCGCTATGGTCCCTCAGAAACCTGAGGGCCATTTCCAGTGAAGCCAGAGCCTTTTCAAGCTCTGAAGGGACCATAGGGAAGCTTCATACTATCTGGTAGTAGGAAGACTTTCTATGATCCCTTCAAAGCTAGAGCGTTCAGTACCCATGGGGGCCTCCTGGAACGTATCCCCCACAGATAAGGGTTGATTACTGTGTCTCAAGCTGTGAATGGATGCTGGTTCTCAGTTGGACACATTTGTCAAGGAGTAATGCATTTTTTTTTTTTGTGAACCTGTTTCTTAAAAGACAGTTTCTTGGATACCTTTGATTAATGTCTAGAATATAGTGAGCGAGACTCACTCCTCTTGGCACAGTCCCGCAAAGCGGCCCGATGACGAGACGGAGCCTGAGGTATAGTCAGAACAGGCTTCGGGCGGTCCATCCCCTCCGGGTGACTGAGCGGAGCTACCGCGGCAGATAGAACGGGCGGACCCGAAAGTGCCGCACAGCCAGCGGTCGGGTTCTCCTCAGACACGTCCATTATCTCCGGCTGCCCAATCTCCTCGACGACCTCCTCAAGATGTTGAGTTGGAGGAGGTGTCGGAAGGCAGGCCCTCCTAGAGGGCAAACCCCACTTCTCCTTCTTATAGAATCATAGAATCATAGAAATGTAGAGTTGGAAGAGACCACAAGGGCCATCCAGTCCAACTCCCTGCCATGCAGGAAAACCCTCAAAGCACTCCCGACAAGTGGCCATCCAGCCTCCGCTTAAAAACCTCCAAAGAAGGAGACTCCAGCACACTCTGTGGCAGCACATTCCACTGTCGGACAGCCCTGACCATCAGGAAATTCCTCCTGAGGTTCAGGCGGGATCTCCCCTCCTGCAGCTTGCATCCATTGCTCCTTGTCCTGGTCTCAAGAGCAGGAGAAAACAAGCCCACTCCCTCCTCGACATGTCATCCCTTCAAATATTTAAACATGGCTATCATGTCCCCTCTTAACCTTCTCTTCTGCAGACTAAACATACCCAGCTCTCTAAGTCTGTCCTCATAGGGCATGGCTTCCAGGCCCCTCACCATTTTGGTTGCCCTCCTCTGGACCTGCTCCAGCTTATCCATATCCTTCTTGAATTGGGGTGCCCAGAACTGGACACAGTATTCAAGATGAGGTCTAACCAATGCAGAATGAAGTGGTACCAATACCTCCCTCGATCTAGACACCATACTCCTATTGATGCAACCAAGAATTGCGTTGGCCTTCTTGGCTGCCGCATCACACTTCTTCCTCTTCTTCTTTTCGTTCTCTTTAGATGTATCAAGGGAAGGAGGTTGCTTGTACTGAGCGGCAGTTAGCGGCTTCGACGACTTCGCAGGGGCTTCCTTAGAAGTCGACAAACTTGAGGAGAGCTTCGGGAAGCGCAGAAGGGCTGATATTGGAGGCCGAGAGGATGGTAACAAGCCTGGTACTGTCGCTGTCGTCAGTACAGCAGCTGCCGGTATCGACGAGGGTGTGGTCACAGGTCACGCCGATGAGGAGGGGTGTGAAGACATGGTGGATCCTTCTTCGACTTGCTCCCCTGCCCTCAGAGACTCCTCCCAGCAATGGGACTTCAGGCGAGATTACCTGTTTCGCAATGTTTGGGCCATGAACTCTCAGCAAACAGAGCAGGCCCTCATGTTGTGGGTCTCCCCAAGGCAAAAGAGGCACTCCGAGTGCCCGTTGGAGAAAGCGACCTTACGCCCACATGAAACACAACGCTTGAAGAATGCAGACATAGAAAGAAGCCGCGAAGAAGAGCAAAAGTCCAAGAGGGGGAAGGAACACTAATGGAGAAGATGGACGAAGAAGACTGAAGAATGAAGAAAGCATGAAGGAAGAGTGGTTCGAAGAAGCCGAAAAAATACCAAATCCAATCCGAAATCCAAAAACCAATAACCAATATCCGAAATCCAAGTCCAAAGCCGAAATTCAAACCAAGACACAAGCCAAAGATGCTGGGAAGCAGTGAACCTTCTGTTTGCTAAGGCAGACGAAAAAGAACTATGGAGAGACCATTGGCTTGGTGGGCTGAGCATGCTCAGTATGGGCATGACGGAGGGATTCCCGCCAAGCTGCTTAGCTCTAGAAGCTTCTGAACGCTATCATGCACGCGTGAAAATTCCCAGTGTGTGAGGCACAGAGATCACAAAGAAGAACTGAACATCACATTTTGATCTGAACCAACTATCCAATGCACCAAAAGCAGGCTCCATGTTTACAGTTCTCCCTCCACATTTGCGGGTTTCACTTTCACAAATTTGATTATTTGTAAGGTGCCTGCTTGCCCCCCATTCTCCCACTCCCACCCCATTCCCACCCCACCTGATCCTCCCATCTTCCTTTCCCCGGGTATGGGCGTGGCCCGCATGGGCAGCACGAAGGCCCAAGGAGGCTGATTGCCGGTTCCCTGCACTCCTCGCACTGCCCTGCCACCGCTGCAGGTACGGGTGTGGCTCGCATGGGCGGCACAAAGGTCCAGGGAAGCTGATCGCCAGTTGCCTGCACTTCTTGCACCGCGCCGCCACTGCCACAGCACAAAAGCCCATGGAGGCCAACCACCAGTTCCCTGCTTCCCTGCAACCGCCTGAGTGGGTGCCCTGGCTGGGCAGAACTCTGTTGGGGGGGCACCCTATTCTCAATTATTTAACATTCCCAAGGGATTTGTGTCCCTATCCCTCGCGAATGTGGAGGGCTTACTGTAATTCCTACATATGGCAATAATACCAGTATTCTTAACCAAGAAACAGAAAGACATATCAGGAACACTGTGAATAAAAAAAAAAAAGGCAAGAAACCAAAAACAATCACAGGGATACAGAAGAACAGGTTGTTTACCTGTAACTGTGGTTCTTCGAGTGGTCATCTGTACCCTCATACATTAGGAGCTTCCGCATGTGTGCGGCAGCGTTTGGAAGATTCTAGAGCTTAGTAGCTTGGCGGGAACCCCTCCCCCATGCCTATACTGAGCATGTTCAGCCTGCCGAGCAACGGTCACTCCTCAGTTCTGTAGTCCGCCAATAAGGGACCTGAGAAAGAGGGGACGGCTGGGTGGGCATGTATGAGGGCACAGATGACCGCTCGAAGAATCACAGTTACAGGTAAGCAACCTGTTCTTCTTCTTTGTGGTCTCCATGCCTCATACATTACCGGTAGGATACTGGGTCAGGTCCTAAAGAACGGAAGCCAGCACAGCACGTCCAAAGCGAGCATCTCTGCGGGACCGGCAGTCCAGTCTGTAGTGATGCACGAAGGTCAATGGCTGGGACCGGGTTGCCACACGGCACAGTTCCTGCAGGTCGACTCCTTGCAGGAGGGCTGCAGAGGTTGCCACGGCTCTGGTGGAATGAGCCTGGAGGAAAGCTGGCGGAGGCTTCTTGGCAAGCTCATAAGCCAGGTGAATAGTCTGGGCCACCCATTCAGAGAAGCGTTGGCTGCAAACTTTGTGGCCTCTTTCACGCCTGCCATAGCACACAAAAAGGTGCAGGGTCTGGCGGAAAGAGACAGCCCTGTCCTTGTAGAAGGCCAAGGCCCGACAAACATGCAGGAAGTGAAGGGATCGCTCCAAAGGTGTAGTCGGGTCTTGGTAGAAGGTCGGCAAGATGATGTCTTGGTGGAGGTGGAAGTTAGACACCACCTTTGGCAAAAAGAAGATGTCAGGCCGAAGGACCACCTTGTCTCTATGAAAGACGAGGTATGGCTCATCAGATCGCAGGGCTGTCAGCTCTCCCACCCTCCTAGCAGAGGTGATAGCCTCCAAGAAGGCAGTTTTCATGGCAAGCAGCCTGTCATCTGCGGTTGCCATGGGTTCAAAGGCGGTCTCGTCAGCTGCGAGAGCACCAGCGAGAGCGACCACGGCGGTAACGGCGGCAATACCAGTGGGTAGAGGTGCTGCAGGCCCTTCAAAAACTACTTCACGGTACCGTGACGGAAGAGAGCTGCTAATGGAGATCGTGGTGCTTGCTATGCCACAATAGCGGCAAGGTAAACCTTCAGCAATGGGAAGGCCAAGCCCTGTTGCCGAAAGTGTAGGAGGAAGTGGAGCATGGTAGGCAGGTTGACAGGCGATACCGGCTCTCATCATTCCTCAGGAAAGGCAACGAAGCGCCGCCACTTGTAGTGATAATTGCAGCGTGTCGACTCTTTCCTGGCCGCAGTCAATACGTTGCCGATGATGCGATCACCTAAGGCGATATCCTCCAGGCATGGCAGGCCAGGAGCGGCAGGTGAGGGTGGAGGACTAGGCCGTTGGAGTGCGACAGCAGGTCCGGTGTGGTGGGAAACCGGAGGATCCGACTGCGAGCAGCCTCCAGCAGAGGGCCGAGCCAGTGCTGCCTCGGCCAGTACAGGGCTACAAGGACAGCGTCGGCTCGGTCCGCGAGGATTTTCAATATTACTCTGCCCAGCATGGGGAACGGAGGGAACGCGTAGAGGAATCCCTCGCTCCACCGGAACTGGAAGGCATCACCGATGGAATGGTGATCCCGGCCGGCCCTCGAACAGTACCGTCGGCACTTCGCATTCTGGTCGGTGGCGAAGAGGTCTACCGTCGGCTCGCCCCAACGATCTTGGATTATCTGGAATGCCTCGGTCGAGAGGCACCACTCGTATTGGGTAGTGGTGTCCCTGCTGAGGGCATCCACTGTGGTGTTCTCCTGCCCAGCCAGGTGAACTGTCACCGGATGGATTCAGAGCGAGACGCACCAGTTCCAGAGGTCAAGGGCGATGTTAAGGAGGGTGGTCGAATGAGTCTCTCACTGCCTGTTGACGTAACAGACCGCTGTTGTGTTGTTTGTCAGGATCAACACCATGCGGCCTGTGACGAGGTGACGAAACGCCCTCAGAGCTTTCCAGATGGAGATCAGCTCGAGGGCGTTGATGTGGAGGGCGGTCTCGTCATCGATCCACCTGCCCTAGACTCTGAGGTCGCCACAGTGAGCTCCCCACCCGAAGAGAGATGCATCTGTGGTCACAGTGACATGAGGATTCGGCTCCCGAAAGGGCATGCCAGAGAGTAGATTGTAGTAGGACTGCCACCATGTCAGGGAGTGTCGGACCTGCGGGGGCAGTCGAAGGAGTCGTCTCTGGTCGTCTCAAAGTGGGTCGAAGACCCGGATGAACCAGTGTTGGAGTGGCCGCACATGGAGCCTGGACAGGTAGGTCATGGCGGTAGTCGAGGCCATGTACCCGAGGAGCTGTTGAAGTCTCCTCGTTGATACCGTCGGGGCATTGAAGACGTTGGACACAGCTCAACGAAGCGTCCATGCGTCGATCGGCAAGTAGGCATTGGCCGATACGGAGTCCAGGGTCGCCCTGATGAAGTCGAGAACCCTCGCGGGCTCAAGATGGAACTTCTTCAGATTGACCCGGAGACCGAGTCGGGTCAGGCGAGTAAGTGTCCTGTGAATACCTTTGAATAGTTTGTGTCTGCAGGACGCCACCAACAGCCAATCATCCAGATAGGGATAGATGGATATGCCTCTCGTCCGCAGGAAAGACACGACGGGGGCCATGCACTTCGTGAAGACCCACGGCGCAGTCAAGAGGCCGAATGGCAGTACCCGGTACTGGTAGCAGGTACCATCGACCGCAAACAGGAGATACTGTCTGTGCTGCAGACGAATGGAGATATGAAAATAGGCATCGTGAAGATCGATGGATGCAAACCAGTCCCCTCGGCGAAGGAAAGGCAGGATCGACAACGACCATCTTGAACCTCTTGCGGCGGATGTATTCATTCACCCCTCTGAGGTCCAGAATGGGTCGCAGGGTCCCGTCCGACTTCGGTACCGTGAAGTACCGGGAGAAGAAGCCAGTGGTAGAGGCCGAGGGCAGGAGTCGTTCGATCACTCCCTTTTGCAAAAGGGACTGGATCTCTTCCAGCAGGGCCGGGCTGGCCGGGGTGGAGTAATAGGCGCCTCGCAGTGGAATACTTCAAAACCCTATGGCGTAGCCAAGATGGACGATAGATAGAACCCAAGAGTCCGTAATGACTCAGCGCCAGTCTGCGAGGTGCCTGGCCAGGCTCGGTTGATCTTCTAGGGCTGCTCACAGGCTGAAGGACAGTAGTGGTGGTGGCGACCTGTGGAACACATCAAAAGCCGGACTTCGTCCTGGAGGAGGACTTCTTCGAAGATGAAGATGGGCGCCTTCGGAGAGGTCTTCGTGGTCGATGGTCGAGACGGTCCCGAGCGAGCTGAGTGGGGCTGGAAGGAGGAGGATGAGGACGTGCGCCAGGAAGGCCGGGAACTTAAGCTGCGTTGAGGCTGTTGGATGCCCATCTTCTTAGCCGTCAGACGTGCCTTGATGAGGTGGTCCATGGCGTCGTCAGTTGTCGCGTGGAACAACCCTTTGCCATCGAAGGGGAGATCCTCTATCCTCCTCCTGCTGTTCTCCTGGAGGTCCGATGATCGGAGCCAAGCGTACCGGCGTAATGCCACTGACCCCACCAGGACCCAGGCGGCAACCTCCACAGCGTGCCTCGTGGAGATGATCTGCTGGTTCACAAGGGCAACCTCCTCATTAAAGAATTGGAGGGCAGTTGCTCGATGCTCCTCCGGCAGATTGGAGAACATGGGTCCGAACCTGTCGAGGAGGTTCCTTGCGTATGCCGCCATGCATACCTGCGTGTTAGACACTCTGTTGACGAGAGAGGCAGCTGTGTAGAACCTCCTGCTGAAAGTGTCTAACCGACGTCCCTTGTGGTCGGGCGATGTGGTGTGAGTCCGATTCCCTCCCTTGGTTTGGGCAGACTCCATGACAACAGAATTCGGCACTGGGTGGGAAAACAGAAAATCGACCTCCTCCTTCTGGGTGCGATAGAGATGTTCCAGCTGATGCGGGATTGGCTGGGCAGACGCAGGCTTGGCCCAAGGTTGCTTCAGGGCCTCAGTGTTGGCAAGAAAGGCAGCGGCGCGGTGGATGGCGGGCGAGTGTCAACGTAGTGATACACTGGGTCCTGCACCGCTGGGGCCGGGTCGGCAACCTTGAGCCCTAACGCCATCACCACATGAAGAAGGATGGCCAAGAACTGTTTAACGTCCTCGGGTGCCGATTCCGGCCCTGGTTCCCCGAAAGCCAAGGGGGGGGGTTGTGGGACGTCGCTGTTGAATCCCCGGAATCCGAGTCTGTCTTGTAGGACCGAGATGATGGAGATCCGGCCCTCTCGACGGACTTCTCCCTGGATGGTAATGGCACAGTGACCGCCAACACTGCTGGTTGTTGCAACGGTATCATTGCAGTTACCTGCACCTCAGGCAGTGTTGTTGTAGCAGCCAGCTTAGGCCTCAGGCGCCGTATTGACTGTGAGACGGTGGTGGTCACAATGGTGGTCCATGCTGGGTCAGACGTCAGGCGTGTAGCGGTCGAAGTCACCCTTGGGGGAGGAGACACAGCCCTGTAGCTAGGAATGCGCTCCCTCGATCTCCTCTTGTCAGCTGCATTGGTTAGGGCTGGCCACAAAGCCAAAGTAAAACTGAGGAGTGACCGTTGCTTGGCGGGCTGAGCATGCTCAGTACCGGCATGGGGGAGGGGTTCCCGCCAAGCTACTAAGCTCTAGAATCTTCCGAACACTACCACGCACGCGCGAAAGCTACTAATATATGAGGCACAGAGACCATGAAGAAGAATATCTCTTGTATGTAGGTATTTTAGCTATGCTTATCTTAGAACAGAGGTTCTCAACCTGGTGGCTGAGGGACAGAGGTGAGGAAGGCCTTGTGAATTGTGCTGCTTATTCTTTTAGTGCTGCACTCCTGTCACATCTTGTTTCTAAATGGGGATGATGTTACATGTCCTTTTTACATTTCTGCTTGGAAAGGTACTTTTTTTTTTGGTGCCAAATTTGTGAGCTTTGCCTGTCTCTTTGAACAGTTCAGAAAGCGTTGTCATCCTGAACTGAACATGTGAGATTATGCTCCCGGGATGAAACTGCAGCACTCTGCACATAGCTTTCAGGTGGAAGGAGAGAAGGCCCAACAATAATAAGTGTTGAGGGAAGACAGGAGAGAAAATAAAAGTGAATTTTTCCTGATTTTCAGGGGCAGGGAGGTGGGAGCTGGTAATCTTCAGAGCAGGTAAAACTTTTTAAAATGCAGCGGAGCAGAAATTAGCATGGCTTAAATCAGTGTGGCAGGATAGTGGGAGAGAGAGAGACCCTTGCTTATATATCAAAATTCATGATGCTGGAAGACTTAAAATTCCTGCCAAAGAAATCTCTTAAGTTTGTTCTGTACACATTTAGTCCAGTAGAACAAGCCATATTGATGCAACTTGTATTGCAAAAGGGTTTCTCACATAATGTTTATCAGAAATAGTTTTTGAGGTGATACAATGAGTTTTCCTAGCACCATAAATAGAATTGAGAATTGTGCAGCTGACAAGAAACTATGTTGTTAGATTAATCTTTTGTATTAATGCAGCTATTGTAATATATTTTTTTCATTAGCAAACCATCCCATGACGATGGAGCATGGAGGGAAGCACGTTAAGAAAAGAAATATCAGATATTTATATTACGATTCATAACAGTAGCAAAATTACAGTTATAAAGTTATAGTTACAGTTACAGTAACTATAACTATAACAGTAGCAACATTAGTTATAAAGTTGTAGTTACAGTTACAGTTATAAAGTTAAAGTTACAGTTATAAAGTAGCAACGAAAATAATTTTATGGTTGGGGGTCACCACAACATGAGGAACTGTATCAAGGGGTCACGGCATTAGGAAGGTTGAGAACCACTGTCTTAGAAGAAAAGAATTGAGAGAGCATTTTACAAAATCCTCAGAAGTGGTAGTCCCTAGAAGACAAATGGACTACTAAAATTACCAAAATCAGGGTTACAGGAAATCAGCACTTATTCATTTTCTTGTGATACAATGCTTTTACTTTCTATATCTGTGCCTGGTTACCAAAGAAAGGAGAAAACATCTGATTTGGGCATTCTACACATACATCTTATTGTGATTATAACCATTCATACATTACATGACAAGTGCACTGGGTCTGATTGATCAACAAGCCAATTGATTCACAGTTGGAATTCACAAAAGAAGAGAATTCAAAGTAGATTCAGAATGGCACTGGTTAGACCATTGAAGATCATTTTTCTTACAAAGTGGATAGGTATGTACATGTGAGTGCACAAGCACACATACACAAACACACACTATCCTTTTCAGAGATAGTAAGAGATGAAATCCTGAGTTTAACTCCTTATTTAGGGTATGCTGGAGTGCTCTTTCATGCCTACCTGACGTTCCATGATTGATCCATCCTGCTTTGTGACTGGTTGTTGCAAATTACTACTTGTCTCCTGATGGCAATGACTGAATTTGCTCAGCTGAGATTTAATAACTGAATTCTGGAGTGTTAGCTCAGCTATTTGCCGCTGGAGATCATCATTCTGTGTATACATCATAGATGCACCAGGACTGATTCGTTCTGTGAAAGCACCAAAGCCTCGTCCCAGTTCTGCAGAGGTGTTCACTAGTAAGCGGTCATCTGAGCAATGGGAATTCTGCAAGGGTTTGGTTGCAAGAGGACCACCACCTCTTAGTACAAAGGGACTGCCATCCTCCTGTACCACAAGTGGTTGCTGTGAGGCAGATGGCTTCTGTTTTCCATTTGGCTCTCTCACAGTGCATTCTATGGAAAAAATGATAAAAGGAAACCAAATACTTATGCATGTCATCATAAACCAAGACTGCTTAAAAAACCTACCCAAGAGTGGGAATTAATGGGCAGCACTGCGAGATGGGTAAAGGCATGTTACTACGCCAGTTCAAGTGCCAACACTCTCACTCACTCCCTCTCTCTCTCAAAAATACTTAACTGAATACAAATTTAATGTATCTATAATCAAGTCTAAAACATCCATTTTAAAATACTGTAAAGCAAACAATGTGCCCATAGACTCATTAATTTTACACTCAAGATCAGACTATTTTCTAAGCATATTCACCTAGATCATCTTCAAGTTTGTTTTTAAAAAAATGGTAAATTCATAAGCTTGCTCCCTGCATTTTAAATACAACTTCACCCAAATACAAGTTTAAAGGAAACAATTTTGTTTGTTTTCTTATCTGGTTAAGGTAATAACAGTTATTTCTTGTTCAAGTGAAGCAGCTGGGAGAAGGGGGCAGGAGAGATCCTCTTGTCAGCTGCATTGGTTAGGGCTAGCCACAAAGCCAAAGTAAAACTGTGTGGAGCTGGACAATATCCACAGTAAGTTCAGTATGCATGACAAGACAGATTGAAAAATACTGAGAATAGAACCCCAAACTGTCGGGCAGTCAATGTCACACTCTTACCGTCCTGACCAAGAGGCAAGGCCTGGCTGCTCTTCTGAAGTGGTGGAGATAGCATGACAGCTGGTTGGAAAACACAAGCTGATGCCAAAGGCTTTGGGTGGATTTTATCTGGAGGATGTAGCAGTATTGACTCTTTACTAGGAAGATCCACACACAAGAGGTCAAGCATATCCATCTTTGCCCCAACATGGTTTGAGAGGGGGTTCCCTGTTGAGACAAATGGCACAAATATGCTGTATCAGAAACAAGAACATGTGAACTATATGCAGTATAAAGTGAATTGAATCTTATTTTGTTCACAGTGCAGAAGAGAGAAAGGTGTGCACACAGAAAACTGAATCCTTAGGTCTGGACTGGACAACCTTTGTTGTGCCAAGTACTACATTCCCTTGAGTGTGTGGGGAGCCTCAAACTGGCAGTGATCAGGACCTGGATCTTCACTGAGCTAAAGCCAGTTGTAAGCAGTAACAGCCTTCTCTCTTTAGAGTGAGGAAATTTTCACCAATGATGCCTCTCTCTGTGTCACTTTCCTATCTCATCCACAAACAACACAACTCTAACTCCACATGTCCCACCTCTTTCTCTTCCAGTTCAGAAATCTACTCTCAACAAATTCCATCTAGGCCACTTATCCATCTGTTTGGGATTTTTACTCAGCATCCTACCTCCTTTTCAAGACTCAGAATTTTCCTGATGGTGACTACTCAAATATAGGATAGGGGACACGTGGCTGGATAGCAGTACATGTGAAAGAGATCTAGGAGTCTTGGTAGATCACAAGCTGAACATGAGTCAGCAGTGTGATGCAGCAGTCAAGAAAGCCAACGCAATTCTTGGTTGCATCAATAGGAGCATGGTGTCTAGATCAAGGGAGGTACTGGTACCACTCTATTCTGCCCTCATTTGGAATACTGTGCCCTCATTTGGAATACTGTGTCCAATTCTGGGCACCTCAATTCAAGAAGGATATCGACAAGCTGGAACGTGTCCAGAGGAGGGCAATCAAAATGGTGAAGGGTCTGGAAGCCATGCCCTATGAGGAGCGGTTTAGGGAGCTGGGTATGTTTAGTCTGCAGAAGAGAAGGTTAAGAGGGGACATAATAGCCATGTTTAAATATTTGAAGGGATGTCATGTTGAGAAGGGAGCGGGCTTGTTTTCTGCTGCTCCAGAGACTAGGACAAGGAGCAACAGACTCAAGCTGCAGGAAAGCAGATTCCACCTGAACTTCAGGAAGAACTTCTTGACGGTCAGAGCTGTCCAGCAGTGGATTGTGCTGCCTCAGAGTGTGGTGGAGTCTTCTTCTTTGGAGGTTTTTAAGCAGAGGTTGGATGGCCATCTGTTGGGAACACTTTGATGTGTGTTCCTGCACAGAAAGGGGTTGACTGGATGGCCCCTGTGGTCTCTTCCAACTCTATGATTCTATTCCTTCTATAGCTGCTTTCTTCACCTCTCCCTACCTGAGGCCGGTGAAGAAGACACGGCAAAAGAGGAAGCATAGAACAGGAGCTATGCTATATCCACAGGGAATAGTAAGGTCCCTCATGCCATTCATGCAAAACAAGCTAATAAAATCTGGGCTAGACAATGCTACAATTAGGTGCATTTCTAACTGGCTGACCAACAGAACCTAAAAGGTGCTCACCAATGACTCCTCCTCATCCTGGAGAGAAGTGACTAGTGGGCTACCTCAGGGTTCTGTCCTGCGTTCAGTGTTATTCAAGATCTTTATCAATTATTTGGATGAGGGCATAGAAGGCATACTGATCAAATTTGCTGATGACACCAAAATAGGAGGAGTAGCTAATACCCCAGAGAACAGGATCAGAATTAAATGACTTTAACAGATTAAAGAGCTGGGCCAAAACTAACAAAATGAATTTCAACAAGAAGAAGTGTAAGGTATTTCACCCAGGCACAAAAAAATGAAATGCCCAGACATAAGATGGGTGACATCTGGCCACAGAACACAGGAAAAAGATCTAGGAATACTAGCAAACCACAAGCTGAACAAGACAATGCAATTTTGGGCTGCATCAATAGGAGTATAGAGTCTAGACTGAGGAAAGTAATAGCCCCACTTTATTCTTCTTTGGTCAGACATCACTTGGAATATTGCAGAACACTGT